>CM062818.1:1501834193-1502434193 GCA_031772625.1 Pinus tabuliformis | reverse complement strand
CATTGGTCGGAATTACCACTCCTCAAACTATCAATATAGAAGGACATATCAAGAAGAAAAATGTTCAAGAAGTGAAAGATCACATCGAGCATCAAGAAATGAATCCAACCATATCTTGTAAAGGATTGGAAGAAATTACCACTCCTCAAACTCTAGAGATAGAAGGACATACCAAGAAGAAAAAGGTTCAAGAAGTGAAAGATCACATCAAGCATCAACAACAAGTTCTCCAACTTTTAAAGGATAAGGCCACTTCCGTGCAAAATCAAATGAAACAACAAGTAGATAAACATCATAGTGAAAAATGTTTTGATGTAGATGATTCGGTATTTTTACTGCTACATCTCAAGCAAGCTATTTATGAGAAAGAAATATTGGCAATACTACATGCACTTAAAAAATGGCGACTTACCGAATGGGAAGACTCTTCAAGGATAAGGATGTGGAAGCATTGCTTTGTGCTATTTCTATTATCCAACCAGATTGGATAAACGAAGCAAGGGATGAATGGAAGAAGGACGAAGAAGTATGGCCACTTATTCAAAAGTTGCAAAATATCCCAATTCAAACAATATTGCCAGAAATTGAAGAGGAAGGAAAAATCATATTGGAACCTGGAGCAGTCACAGAAAAAAGAACTCGACAGCTACGAAATCAATCAATTTCAGAGTATCTCATCAATTGGAAGAACTTACCTGCTGAAGATTCCACATGGGAGGACAAGAATTTTATACAGAAGCATCAAGAACTACTCAAGCGTTGAGGACAACGCTTTTTGAAGGAGAGGGGCATGTTAGGCCCCTATACTACTAGTGTAACCCCTTATTGTTATTAGTACAACCCACTTATTATGTTGATGTACCCATGTAGTGCCCATATTGTTACTATTGTGCCCCATAGAAGCCCACTATTGTTATTATTGTGCCCTTACATTATTATTGTTATGTCGGCTCTGATTATGTTATGACGCCTTAGACTCCTGTATATATAAAGGAGGTCTTTTCATTTGTAGCATCAAATAATTGTTCGTTTATGTAATGTAAAGGAGGTTGCCCCCTCGAAGAGGCTGAATTCTAAGGCGTTGATCTATCTTTTCTATCTTTTCTTGAGCTGGTTTCATAAAAATCTAGCTGGAAGATTCATCTTGATTAAAGCAGTCTTATCATCCCTCCCATTGTACCAATTTTCAATTATACAAGCACCTATAGGAATTCAAAAGAAAATCAAACTTATCATAAGAAAATTCCTCTGGCAAGGGGGTAAAGTGGAGTCAAAAAAATTTAGTCTAATAAATTGGAAATAGGTGAAAACACCATATGAGAATGGTGGCATTTTCATTCTACTCCCGGGATTGATGAGTATAGCTCTTAGAGATAAAATAATCTGGAGATTCATAACAGGAGAACCTTTTTGGTGGAAACAAGTACTGGAGGCAAAATACTTGAGCTCTTCTCGTCAACAACTTCTAGTTTCAAAAATCCCTATCAAGCCTTGTTCACACATTTGGAAGCTTATCTAGAAAGCCCTTCCATTGATAAAGGATAATACTTCCATAGTTCCAGGAGTAGGACAAGATATCAATTTTTGGAGTGACAACATCATGGGATCTCCCCCTCTTTCAAATTTCCAAGAAATCCACCCTCTCAAGACTTGGATGCAAAGAAAAGGAATAAATACTCTTGATCAAATTTCTTCCTGGAATCATGAAGATAACTCATGGGATGGGTGGCTTCCCCCATCTTTCCCTTTCAACCTTAGTAATCAATGGAAATTGATTATCTCATATCTTAAGGGTGCAATGTCTATAAGTCTTCGAACCCAAGATAAATTCAAATGGAATCCATCTGGAGGGGTTTATACAGTTAAGTCTGGGTATGTGAAGCTCCAAGCAGATCTTGGTTTGTAAGTTTGGCCTCATTGGAAATCTATGTGGAAAATAGAAAGCTTACCAAAAATCAAATACTTTGTGTGGACAATGCTCAAATGAAATATACTTACAATGGACAATCTCAGGAAAAAAGGAATTCATGGGCCTTCCAGATGCCCGTTGTGCTATAAAAATGAAGAAACAATACAACATCTTTTTTTAAATTGCAATTTTACTAAAGATTGTTGGATAAATCTTATTCATCCAATAAAGCTCAACAATGATTTCAATCTATCCCTCTCAGACTTCTATGATAATTGGAAAGCATCCTATCCTTATTCTCTCAAGAATAAAAACCTGATAAAAATATTTTGGAGTTGTCTCCCTTTTTTTCTTTGCTGGAAAATATGGCTTGCTCGCAATAAGAAAATATTCCAAGACAAAAAGCCTGAAATTAGGAAAATTCTTGCCAAAGCTTGGGGCTCGCTTTAGAATTTATACATGCTAAAGGAGCAAAGGATTTGGATCCAAGCAACCTCCAGCAAGAAGAGAAAACATGGATCAATTTGATCCTGGATAAACCTCAAGTTAGGAACTATCCTCCTCCTATTCTTAGCAAGCCAAAAGACTGGAAAATTATATTGAAAGAAAAGGACTTTCTATTGTGGATAAATTCTTTGAAGCATCCATGTCTTTTCTTCAATGGAGCTTCAAAATCTAATCTAGGAAAATCAAGAGCAGGTGGTCACATTATTGAACAAGGAAATGCAAGTTCAATCTCCTTTGAATGGGGATTGGGTATAGAATCAAACAATAAAGCTGAAGCATACAGGTTTCTCCTGGGATCTGAAATTCTAAACAAAAGAAACTATATGAATCCAGTCATTATAGGGGATTCCTCAATATTAATCCAGCAAATGGTTTCTAAAACAAATCCAAAAAATGTTGAACTCAATCAGATCATTTCTTGTATTCAGCATCAACTTAAAATTATGGGTAACATATATTATTTTCATATTTTATGAGAGCATAACAAGGTTGCTGACAAACACGCAAACAATGTGTGCTTACATTCTCAGGGAGAATTCAAAATAAATGATGAAATACACTACAAAGATATTCCATAAATCTATGAATTCTCTTCCATGCAAGCATGATTTTCATGTGAGTATAAATGAAGTGCTTATCCTCCTAAAGATGCATTTTTCAAGTTTGTTAGTCCTTATTAATACTTTTAGAAATCTTATCCCTTTTTCAAACTTGAAGCCATCACTCTAGTGGTCATGTCATGGGCATGGGAAGCCTTAAAATTCCCAACTCCTTATCCTCCCTGACAGAAGTGTAATCCCAACAAAATCAACTGCGTCCCCTCAGCTCTACCCCAAGCCGATTTTTTGGATTTTTGTCTCTCATTATTCTTGTCATGCTATCCTCCCTGCTCCTCGATTCTCCAAAGCTACCTACCCTCCACCTTTTATATCTCCTCTCATCTCTTACTGCCTCCCATCCCTATCTCGATCTCCTCTTAATGTGCTTTTGAGTGCTCTTCTATTTATCCTTTCTTCTCTTTCTTCTGCTTGGGACTGGGCAGCGACCCTAGTATTATGTTCTCATATATATTGTAGGCCTTATGTGTCTTAGAGTGACCCAAGTATTATGTTCTCATATGTATTGTAGGCTTTTTGTGTTTTAGAGCGATGCTCTATCCTGTCTTTTGCTTCTTCACTTAACTGGTTCTAACTATTCCACCTCTGCTATTTTTTTTTATGAAAAACGTTATTCACTAGCCCATAGCATGAATGGATCCCCTTGAGTGCTCTTCCAAGAATGATTCCTGCATCCACTACAGAGCACACAAATTTGTAATCGATCAGCTAAGGGAGATAGTCAGGGAAGTTCGTTGCTAGACAAAAATGAAGAATGCATATCATATGAAGCGCCCCAAGGATGAAAGTTCCAAAATCAAGAGTCTAAGCAATAGGTGTGCTCACCTGGAAAACTCTATCACTTTCCTCAGAGAAATCACCACCAACAAAACTGGAGAAAACTCAGTCACGGTGGATCGAAGCAGCATAAATAAAGACAAAGAGGAGACTACAGTGAACCAGAAGTAGATGGTCCCTGCTCTCCATTTGTTTCAAAACACTCTTTTTGTTGTTTAGTTTGTCTCGGCACCAACCTTATCTATCCCTTATCTAATTAATATTTTTTATTATGAAATGTAAATGCAATTTTTTATTACAGCAGTTCATTAGATACAAGCAAGATGTAGTAGGGAGGTTAGGAATCTATGATAATAGGATAGCAGTTGATTTTGGTGGACCAAGTCCCTCGTTCTCTTCCTCTTCCTAGCTAGTTCCAGAAATTTTGTAATGGGAGCTTTCTCCCTCATCATTTTTTCGAAAGTAATACCAATATTTGATCTTGTTAAAAAAAAAAAACAAGCTATATATCATGCTCATCAACAACATATAACATAATCATCTAGTTGACTAACGTAAAACAAGAACAACAATGCATATAACAACAAGTTACTATGATTCATGAATGTATGACCACATCAATTCACTAGCATCTACCATGCATGTAACCACAACAATCAATAAAATGACAAACATGTATATAACCCTAATGCACATAACAATCCATTAATTAACATACCTACATACCAAACATACAATACCTTATATGACAATCTTCTCTTACCCCAAAGTCTAGTGTTGCAACCTCACTCTAATGATTTTCACCTCCTCCTCTATCTCAACCAACACATTAGCATCATAACATAACAATATCATCATTATGACCTAATTGCATACAATGACTTTATGGACAACAACCTTCACCATGAAAATGCATGCATAACAACATATAGACACTGACATGCCTAACAAATGCATATAAAACCATACACTCATAATGTCACATCCCACAAAAACATCATTAACCTTCACAAGGAGACATAACTACAACCATGATCAACACCATGCAAATGCAACAAGCACATGGACTACAAGAATAAGAAACACATATGAAACCGACATGAATGCATGACCAACAGACCATCCATCTAGTCTGAGGGATGAACCATGCTCTGATACCACTTTGTAACACCCTCCTCCCACATCTACCCAAGTAACCGACCAACCAGGGTAAACATGTGATGAGAAGTTAATATGATATGATTCAACCTCCTAGGTGACCTTAAGGAAGTGGAATCGATGGAAACACATCAAACATACCTTCCACATCAACAACAACACTCCTAGGAACCATCCTAGCCACTTAGGTATCATGCTCCTGGTTCCCACTGAGTTTTTAAGCTATTAAACCTCTAGATGCTCCCATGCTATGGGAAAGCCACCGTCTAAAGAGCTCTGGACACTCCCACAAGCCTGCATGCCTGCATCTAGGGACTACTTCTAGTAGACCTATGCCAGAGTCCACAAGATTTAAGGCACTTTTCAAGCCCATAACTCCTACCACTGCCCAAAACTTGATGTAACTTCCAGAATCCATTAAACACATGATGGAAAGACTAATAGACCAAAAACTAACTCTAGGACTAGGCCTAACCATCCCAACCAAGATTGACATTTTCTCAAACACTTGGCATCAATGCAATGTACAGGTCTAAGATACAAGACATAACATGAATGACTGAAAACTCTTACGAGACATGACAAGAAGGATCACCACCTTCTCTCTTGAACTATTATGACATCAATTATGTCTTGCATCGATAATTTTAACAATTAAAACTAAATACATGAAATAACCATGACATGAACCAGTTAATTAACCATGCTTATAAACAACATAAAACCATGAAAATAACAGTGAGATAACAACCATTAAATCCACATATAAATAATTACAAAAGAAAGAGAACCTAGCTTTTATTAGACATAGGAAAATTCGACCAATTCAGGACTTCCACGTACCACCCAACAGTAGACATGGTTGAACCAAATATTTCTTTCAGCCAGTCACCCCCGTGCCATATTCCAAGCATGAATGTGGGATCTCATAAACACATCAACCAATACCATCCAGGGCTTCCAAAGGCCAACCACCTCAACCCATCAAATAGTGATTACACCTCACAACTGGACATCACAAGAACCATCATCAGATTGGACTCTACCCAAGACTTCCAAGGCTCCAAAGTGTTTGTTCCAACCAAGGCTTCCAGCACTAGTAACTCAACCCGCAACTTATCTGGGATTCTAGATTTTTTTTCCAACCAGGGCTTCCAGCACTAGTAACTCAACCCACAAAGGGCTTCTAGAGTGTTTGTCCAATCAAGGCTTCTAGGACTAGTAACTCAACCCAAGATGTTACATGGCTTGCAGGAACTAGTAACTTAACCCAAGCTAAAGGAAACATGAGAACCAACCAGAAAAATAAATAAATAAACCCACAACAACATGGCTATCTAGAAAATGGAAAGGCTAGGCAAATCCACTGTTGACCCAGGCAATCATCCATGCTAGTGATAGATAATTACCAATAAACCCCATGCATATGTTATGCATGCCAAAGGTAGTGAGGAAAACATACATGCAAGTCAGTACCTGCAAGTAAAACCCGTTGTAGCTACTGATCCCGATGTCCTCTTGCACTTTCCTACTCTTCCTTTACCTTCTTGCTCCAAAACTCCAAGTATACCACACCCTCCAAGAGTTCTCCAAGAAAATTCTAAGTGTCCAATAGTGAGAGAGAGAGAGAGAATAATGAGAGAGCTCCAAAACTGAACTATCCAAGCTTACCCACTGATCCTCATAAGCCTTTTTATCAATGAGGCCTCTATTTTCTTCAATTTCCATTATTTTCCTTCAATTTCATCCTCACATGCAACCTGTAACCTTTCACCTTCCTTTTCTCCTAATTCCTTTATTTTCATAAATAATATGCCAATTAATGCCTCATGCCTTTCCAAAGCATTTTCCATTTCCTTTTCTAATTTCCTTAGCCATAATAACCGAAATGAACACCCACTAGGATGTTTTTCCCACCATTTAGCTTGGAATACATGTCCCATGACCATGGTCTTATATATTTTTACATGAATTTTGAACCAGGGTTGTTACAATCTCCCCTCTAATTTGACCTTTACATTAGAACCTCCATCTTCTATGACTAACCTAAGCTTATTGGTCAGTTCCACCATGAGGAGGCTCACATTATAGTTTATATTTGGAAATCATGCTTCTATCCAAGCAAACCTATCCTCTATAGGATCTTGAGGGTTACCAACAAATTCGTTGGCTATGGCTAGGGTTTTATGACTTTCTGCTTAATCGATATTGCCCCCATGAAACTCCCCAAAATATACCCAAAGAAGCCTACTTCAATACCAATATGATCCGTAAACTACTGTGGATATTCCACTGGATAGTTCATCAGAACATGTCTACTAAATTATATTTGGAAATTCGAAATATACACTATGAGGCTTAATTTATATTTATATTTATGGATTCGTTAATTACTATATATTGAGTGTGTATGAAAATTATAATCATGTGGAAAATAGAGAATAAATAGAAAAACCATTCACAAACCATAATGACACAATATGTAACCTAGGAAAACCTTTAATGAGAAAACCCAACTGGAAGATGAGGCTGCTCCACTCTCTCTTTCTTTGAATGGAAATGGAATCATGTACAAAGGAGTGATACCTCTAGCTTGTGGGTCACTACAATATACAAACCCTCTCTATTTTCTCTCTCTCTATCCACTCTCAGCTACTCTACTAATCTATGGAACAAAATTCACTCATGTAGAATGGAACCCCTTTTCTTCCTAGTCTCTGAGTTATAGCACAACTTGATAGCCTAATTAAGTTTGACTCCTTCAACTCTTAACTAGAGTTACAATATTAACTCTTCTATATTCGTCTTCATAACGATCATGTGGCTAACCCCTTTTCCATGAATAATGGAGGTTGACATGGCATCATCTCAAATTATGGTGGTCAATTTTGATAGGTCAACTTTTGAAAGGCATAACTTTCTCATTAGAGTTTTGATTGAGGCAATTCTTACACTGTTGGAAAGGTATTGGTGTATATATTATGTAATCTAGGTTCATAGTAAGGTTGAGACCACAAAAGGTGGTCATTTAATTCCTCAAAATGGCTCTTGAACTTTTTCACTTGAAATTTTCCAAACTAGGATTACTGGTAAAAATGGTCCTCTGAGCTAATTCATCCACATTTTCCACTTTGAAAAAATCAATATGGATGAAAAATAATACAATAATCCAATTTGAATCACTAGTACCAATGGATTTGTGAGTAAAAGAATAATTTTTTGTCTCTTCGTCTATTTTTACAGATGAATTGATACCCCATTATGGGGATATTAAGAACAATGCATTAATTAGTCAATTAATTAATCTTTATAAAATGGTCCAATTATAGAGCATGTTCAACAATTTTAAAATTTGAGTCTCGAAGTAAAGAAAATTTCAAAGGATAATTTGTTAGATCATATTATGGGTACTTTAAAGGAGAGCATTCAACATGAGGTGCGTCTCTTGGAACATAGATCCATGAAGCAAGTTTTTTGTAGGTTTTAACCCTGTATAGAAATTACCTGCAAAAGAATTTTTAAAAGCAGAAAATACACAATGGCAAGAGCATAAAATATAAAACAGATATACACATAGATTTTCCCCTAGATCCCAAAACCGGGACTACTAGATTGATTTTTCATTATATTCCTTTCAATCTTACAATACATATGTATACATGTCGAAGCATCCATAAACCCCAATCCATTAACCCTAGATTACAACATAACCATAGTTGCCTTGATTGGATCTACAAAATAACATGGACAGAAAACCATCATGCCCAAAACCATGTGCGAAATCCATGCACAAAACCATAGGTAGGTCTTCCCACCTAATATAGGGTCCAAAAAACTTTCCCGGGGTGTTGCCCCGGACCCTGTGCAGGGGGACTATCGCTTCCCTACTATGCCCAATGCAATATACAAGGGTGGCTATTGCCCTCCCTATGACCCCTTGTGTGTGGGATAGTCGTGGAAAGAAATAACACACACCCAAAATTCTCCCACTTGTTGTTTTCTTTCCACAAGGGGCCATAGGAGAGCTTAGTCATTGAGCTAACCCTGCAACACCTATTGTTTATCTACACCAAGAGAACTTCTCAATGCTCATAGACTTTGTCAATTCATCTGCAGTATTCTTCAAAGTGTCCATCTTTACCAACAACACCTTTTTGTCGTCAACCATATCCCTCAAAAAGAGATATTGAACATCATAGTCTATCCTTATAGCTCGTTGTACTAACCCCATACTTGAACACAATCTCTACAACCAAACTGCTTCCTTGCTTGCATGAGTGGCTACCATGTATTCTGCCTCTGTAGTTGAAAGGGCCACTACAAACTATCTCTTACTCATCCAACTAACTACACCTCCAAATAGGTTAAACACATACCCACTTTTAGATCTTCTTTGATCTATATATCCAGCCCAGTCTGCATCAAAAAAGCCATGGATGTCCAAAAGTTTGTCCAATCCTAGTCTTCCTTGGTAACACAAATCGTAATCACTAGTGCCATGCAAATACCTGAAAACCCGCTTCACTGTTGTCCAATGCTCCTTCCCTGGTTTTGACATAAACCTGCTCAATACTCCCACTACATGTGCAATGTCTGGTCTAGTACAGACCATTCCATACATCAGGCTACCAAATGCACTTGCATATGGAACACAGGACATGTCCTCTTCCTCTTCTTGTGTCTTGGAACAATGTTCAACAGATAACTTTACACCTATAGGAATAGGAACCTTCAACAGTTTACTATCCTACATATTAAACCTCTGCAGTATTGTATTGACATACTTCCTCTGGTTTAACTAGAGCTTCCTCTTTGCCCAATCTCGTTTAATTTCCATACCCAAAATATAGTTTGCAGCACTAAGATCTTTCATGTCGAATTTGGAGGACAATTGGCTCTTCAAATCCTAGATAATTTCTTTGTCATTTCCAACCAACAACATATCATCCACATATAAGATCAGATAAATAACACGGTCACCAATTAATTTAAAATACACATAATGATCTTCTTTGCTTCTAATGAAGCCAAATCCCCATATAAATGTATCAAATTTCTGATATCACATCCTTGGTGACAGTTTTAACCCATACAAAGACTTTTTTAACTTGCATGCCAGTTCTTTCTTACCCTTCACCACAAAGCCTTCAGGTTGCTTCATGTAGATCTCTTCTTCTAGATCCCTAAGAAGAAATGATGTCTTCACATCCATCTATTCTACCTCAAAATCAAAAGTAGCATCAACATATAAAAGTGATATAATAGAAGCTACCTTCGCAACAGGAGAAAAGATATCACCAAAATAAATTCCCAGCACTTGGAAATAACCTTTTGCTACCAACCAAGATTTGTATTTCTCCACCTTGCCTTCTACATTCATCTTCTTCTTAAACACCCATTTGCTCAAATGGGTTTCCTTCCAACCGAAAACTCAACCAGACCCCAAGCCTCTTTTTTGTGCATAGATGCCATTTCATCAACCATGGCCTCTTTCAAGAGTTTTCCATCCTCTGAATTTACTTCCTCCCTGATAGTTATGGGATCATCATTAGTAATAGATAAAGCAAAATTTTAATATAAATCATATGGACTATATCTTTTTGTCTGCCTTCTTTCTCGAACTGATCTTCTCATAGTTGAAGTTTGTGGCTCTTCATATTTGATTCCTCTTCTTCTGTAGAGTTTGATTCTTCCTCCTTTAGCTCAAACTCTATCTTCTCAGGTTCCTTTGATATGACTTCATGTTTAATAACATCTTTCACTTCTCTAAACACCACATCGTGGTTGTACACAACCTTCCTTGTTTCTAGGTTCCAAATATTATAACTTTTTAAACCACCTTTATATCCAATAAAGATGCACCTTTTAGATTTACTATCCAACTTGGTTCTTTTCTCCTTTGGAACATGCACATATGCATCACATCCAAATACCCTCAAATGTGAAAGAGAGGGTTTCTTACCAGTCCATATATCTTATGGAGTCTTATCCTCCAATGCTGATGAAGGTGATCTGTTGACCAGTAACATGTAGACTCCACCGCCTTTGCCCAAAATTCTTGTCCTAACCCGGAACCACGGAACATGCTTCTTGCCTTTTCCATCAACCTCCTGTTCATTCTTTCTGCAACTCCATTTTGCTAAGGTGTGTATGGAGTAGTCTTCTGTCATGCTACAACACATTTCTTATATAACTCTTCAAATTTCTTCTTGCAAAATTCTCCACCGTTTTCTGTCCTCAACATCTTTATTTTCTTCTTTGTCTGGTTTTCCACTAGAGCCTTAAATTTTGTAAACATGTCAAAGACTTCAAATTTCTTCCTGAGGAAATATATCCATGTATTCCTTGAGAAATCATTTATAAATGATACATAGTACACAGACTTACCTAGTGATGGAACCAACATAGGTCCAAGCACATCACTGTGCACAAGTTCTAATATATGTTTCACCCTTCGGAGGGGAAACTCACCCAATTCTGCTTCCCATATACACAATTTTCACAAAAATCAAAATCCAGAGAGAAATTAGACATACAATCTACCATACCATTACCATAAAGTATTCGAAGGCCCTTCTCTCCAATATGTCCAAGCCTTTGATTCCATAGCATGATCTTTTCTCCAAAGACCACTAGATTTTCTGCTCCATTTTTAGGAACCATAGAACTGTTGCACCCATCAATAATAGTGCTACCATGAAGCTTGTACAGAGTTCCAATCAGAACTCCCCACATCAATACCATTGCTCCCTGAACCATCTTGCAAGTATCTTTCTCGAACACTGTTTTTACACCTGCATCATCTAGCTTGCGTACAAAAATCAAATTTCTGGCCAATACAAGAATATGCAAAACACCAAGAAGTGTTATAATCCTTCCACCTTACAACTTCAACTTGACTTTTCCATGACCAATGATTCTAGCCTTCCTATCATCCCCTAAGAAGACATCATCACCATCATATTTCTCATACTCATAGAACCACTCTCTATGGGGAGTGAAGTGAATGGATGCTCATGAGTCAATCAACCATGCCTCATGATCTACATGTGTACTTGAAGAGGAAGCCAAGTACATATCCCCACCTTCATCTGAGGTGGTTTTCGCCTCTACAAAAGGAGAATCATCAGATCCCTTTCCTTTCTCAGGAGCTTTAGATTTACAATCCCTTTTGAAGTGCCCTTCCTTTCCGCATTTCTAGCACACATTTATAGGTTTTCCTGGAGATTTATATCTCTTTATAGATTTAGATCTCCCACTCGAGGACTTATTTTTGTTTCTGTTCTAGGACCGTCCTCGTACAGATAAGGCATCACCATTCTAGCCTTCTATATTTTTCCATATCATCTCCTCTGACATCAAGGATGAGACTATTTCATCAAACTACAAGGCAGTTACATTGCTACCTATTGCAACAACCAAACTATTCCACGAATTTGGTAGAGAATGTAACAAACTGATGCACTTATCTTCATCTAAAATTTTAATATCAACAGATAATAATTAGCTTACCACAATATTAAAGGCGTTCAGATGCTCTATCACTGAGTCTCCATCTTTCATCCTCAGGTTAAATAGCTTTTTCCATAGGAACAATTTATTCACTAGAGACTTAGATTAGTACAAAGTCCCTAACTTGTCCCACAAAGACTTCGCTAAAGCTTCCCTTGATACATTTAGCAGTACTAAATCTGAGACACACAGTCGTATTGTGCTCTTTGTCTTCTGATCCAACTTGACCCAATTTTCAACTGACATTGTTGTCGGTTTAATACCCAGATCTACCACGATCCACTGACCTTTATCCACCAACAAATCCTCCATCTTGAGTTTCCACAACTCAAAAATCTGACCATTAAATTTCCCAATCTCTACCTTTCTACCTCTCACCATCTTTTTTCATCACAAGAATTGATCCTGCATATATCCCATTGAACAGGGTCTACCATAGACCTGAGCAAAACCCCTCAGTAGCAAAGGCATCCCCTTGAAGCCAAAACAACTCTGATACCAAATGTAGGTTTTAACCCCATACATAAATTACCTGCAAACGAATTCTTGAAAGCAGAAAATAAACAATGGCAAGATCATAAAACTTAAAACAAATATACACAGAGATTTTCCCCTAGATCCCAAAATCGAGACTACCAAATTAATTTTTCATTATATTCCTTTCAATGTTACAATACATATATATACACATCGAAGCATCCATAAACCCCAATCCATTAACCCTGGGTTAGAACATAACCATAGTTCCCTTGACTGAATCTACAAAATACCATGGACAGAAAACTATCATTTCCAAAACCATGTGTGAAATCCATGCACAAAACCATAGGTAGGTTCGTCCACCTAATATAGGGTCCACCCAACACTTTTAATGTGGCAAGGAAACTTAAAATTAAAATTATGGCTACTAGAAGGAGAACAATAAAAATTATAAAGAGCACCATGTTCCCTCTCCTAAGCTCACCCAACCTACAAGGTTGACACCTTAGCAAGTGGATGAAATAAGAACAAATGTACTATGTTCCAATGGTGACATCAAGCATAGTAAGAGGCATAAGTGTAGTGAGAGGAAATTATTCTACATAAATTGTGAAGAGAAAGAAGATCAAGAGCTAGAATTGTTACACGATCTATGATTAGATAAGACTACTTCAACCATATGTTGTTATGCATTGGTCGTCATCAACACTCAAATTCTAAATATAAAAGGATATATCAAAAAGAAAAAGATAACCATGTTATTTGAATTTATAGTTCCCATAACTCTATTAATTAGAAATAAACCAAACTTTCCATTTGCTTTATATATCTAACACCAGAGTTTCAAGTGTTGATTACAAATAAAGTTACCATAAATTACTCAAAAAATTATTGTAATACTAAGCTCATCATAGAACCATATTTATTGGATAAGCCAATAATTACAATCCAAATACATAATCTTATATTTATTGGATAAACCAATAATTACAATCCAAATAGATAATCTTCCTTTTTTTTAACAAATTAGTTGACTAAATAAACAAATTAAAATAAAATAAAAATTTTAAAATAAAACTTAATTTTGATTTTTCTAATAAAGAAAAGTAATACCCCTTGCACTTTCATAAATTCTTTATTGATGTGCTTGTGTACACTGTGATCATCCCACATCATAGAGGCCATGAAAAAGGTTTAATGGTCGAAGAGCATTCACTTTAGTGTATGAATATATACTTTCACAAATGTATATTGCGATGTTAAAAACATTTTTACGTTTATTGATAATAAAAAAATCCATGATAATTCTAGTATCACTTGTTATTGACATTTAAGCTTTCATAAAATAATATTATAGTGTTGGTTAACATTAAATCAAATTCATATATAAACCTATTGGCAACATTGCATAAAGGAATAGGTGATTCCATTTTATATCTATATATATAGATATATTTTGTCGAATGCAGTGAAAAATGGAATGTATGTGTCATAACTTGGGGGAGGCACAGTGATTTCTAGCTAAGAGAGTCAGGTTGGCATCTTGTCATTTTAAATATGGGTTTATGATGAGGGGGTGGTTAGAGTACATGAGGTGTGCAATTGGAGGTGAGGAGTTGTCTTTAACCTCTTTTCTCTAGATTTTTCTGTGGATGTTTCTCATTGTTTTTCAGTTGACAGATGCAGAGTTTGGTCTTCTTCTTCCTTTAGAGTCTATATTTTGTGTTTTTTCTCTCTTGGTGATAATAGAAATGGGGTTCCTTCGTCAATTTACATCTAGGAATTTGGTGGCGATATTGTTATTGGATGTGGAGTCTGATTATCTTCCTGATTCAGAGGTCTTGTTTCAGCTGCATTTAGATACCAATCCCTGACAGGGGGTTGTAGGCGGGGGGGGGGGGCTTTTCCCCCTGACTATTGTTTCCTGGGGGGGTGGCTGCATGTTTGGAGCCTGCCCCTAGCAGGGGTTCAGGGGTAGTGCCCCCGAATCTAAAAATAGACGAATATTTATCTTGTAAAGTATTGCAATTTCGTAGTCAATCTAGGCCGTTCACTAGGTGGACGATTTGACAACATAATTTATGTTTAATTTAGAGTTTTTTTCCCTAGAAGGAAACCCCTTGATTTATATGATGGAATTGTATTGCAGATGTGTATTATTATTCTGAGTGAGAAAGATAGAGGAGACTATGTGTGAGCGAAGAGAAAATTACAAAAAAATTGTTGTAGGTTGTATCTCTTCATTTTGTTGGATAATATAAAGGAAGGACTGACTTTTTTTCCGTGGACATAGCCCAAATTGGTGTTAAGAAATTTACTGCGTAACATAAATAATTACCGAGAGGAATATATATAAGAAAATAACCAGCAACAACCATAAACACATAAACGCACATGTTTATCCGGGAAAACCCCAAATTCGTGGAAAAACCCAACCATAATGAAATTTCATTATCCTTGGCCAAAACCCTGGCCAATCCAGCCAAGTGAGCCTTCACCGCTCACCTCCAGGCCCTTGCATTACAATGAAGTCCTTCCAGCCTTTTATAAGCTCCATTACATATAATACCATGGGCAGAATACTATGAGTGCACAATACCATGTGCCCCAAAACCATCACTTAACCTGGTCAACTTTGACTCTATCCTCAGTCAAGTTTACCTAACAATTCCCCCCTTAAAATTGACTTGGGGTTCCTTAACTAACTCCAGCCAAACCTGCTAAGTGAGACAATCCCGCTCACTCTAGCTCTTACCCCCCTCAGAGTTTTTACCCGGGGTATTATTAACTTGACATCCCCCCTATCACCTAGGTCTAACCCAGACTTTACCGGTGATCACCGAGGGGTACACATGCCTTACCAGGTCTTACAGTAGTATGCCCATTTACATGCAATAATTTTGACTTCATTAAATTTTTTTTTGTTTATTGCTACTGTGATTCTGATTCATCTTCTCTCAATTTGATTTGCTCAAAAACTTCTATCAAACTGTTACAACTGTGAGCCCGACGATAACCTTTTAGATTCCAGCACCAGTGGCCTTATGTAGCAAAAAACGAACAATTTTCGAAGCCGCATGGATCTCGAACAATTCGTCAGCATGTTCCAAACCGGTAAATATCGCAAATGCACTGCGATCCCTGGCAGTTACGACACTATCTTCTACACATTCTCCTCAAGGTTCTTCCACGTACGATTGTTCCACCATTATTTTCTAGACCCGGATCTGTTAAAAAAAGGCTGCATTGATCTCATTAGGCACTATAAACCCCTGGCATCAAAGAATCCCTTTGAAGCCAATATCTGGCTCTGATACCAGTTGTTAAGAAATTTATTGCATAACATAAATAATTACCGAGAGGAATATATATAAGAAGATAACCAGCAACAACCATAAACACATAAACACACATGTTTATCCAGGAAAACCCCAAATTCAAGGAAAAACCCAACCATAATGAAATTTCATTATCCTTGGCCAAAACCCTAGCCAATCCGGCCAAGTGAGCCTTCACCACTCACCTCCAGGCTCTTGCATTACAATGAAGTCCTTCCAGCCTTTTATAAGCTCCATTACATATAATACCACGGGCACAATACTATGAGTGCACAATACCATGTGCCCCAAAACCATCACTTATCCTGGTCAACTTTGACTTTATCCTTAGTCAAGTTTACCTAACAATTGGGTGAACCACGTATATACATGTCTTTCTTGTTCTATGCATTTCTGTATTTGTGTTTCCACAATATTTTGTGTATTTAATTGCTCCATTAATTAATTTCTAACAACTAGTATCAGAGTTGAAGGTGTATTTGGCTAATAAACTTGTAGGAGAGAAGGGTTCCTAGTTTGAGTGGGAGCAATAGCAAAAGATGGTAGGTTTAGGGTTGAGAAATTTAATGACCAAAACTACTAGTTGTGGAAGATGCAGATGAAATATTATCTGTATCAAAAATATTTGTACCTACCATTGAGCAGAAAAACAAAGAAGGCGATGAGTATGTCAAACGAAGAATGAGAGATTCTTGACAGAAAAGCACTAAGAACAATTCGGATGTGCCTGGTGGCGTCAATTGTCTTCAATATCTCGAATGAAACAACAATGGAAGGTCTAATGAGGGCCTTGGAGAAACTATATGAAAAACCATCAGCCTCGATTAGGGTATTTCTTATGAAGAGTTTGTTTAATATGAAGATGTTAGAAGGTGGATTTGTTGTTGATCATTTAAATGAATTTAACACGGTTACCAGTCAGTTAAGTTCTGTAGGGGTAAATTTTGATGATGAAGTTAAGGCTTTGTTGTTTTTGTGCTCATTTCCAGAAACTTTGAATGGTATAGTTATGGCTATTAGTAACTCTGTCTCTAGATCTAGTACTTTAAAATTTGATGATGTGGTTAGTGTCATCCTTAGCGAGGAAATGTGATGGAAAAGCTCCGATGAGACATCAGGTAATCTTTGATTATAGAGACCAAGGGAAGAAAAATAGAAAGAGGAAGGAGCCCAGGAAATTGCAGTAAGTTAAGAAAAGGCAGATCCAAATCTAGATCGGGTATAGTGTGCTGGAAACGCGGGAAGAAAGGAAACCTAAAGAAATATTGCAAATCTTGGAAGGGAAAAGAAGGAGATGGAAAGTAAGAGAATAATCATGAAGCAAATGTAACAGGTGATCTATCGCAAGATGATTGTATTCATTCATGAGAGAATATTATTGATGCCTGGGTGGTAGATTAAGGGGATTCATTCCATGCCACACCTGATAGAAAACATCCGCATGACTATGTCCAAGGAGATTTTGGACATGTTCATTTGGGTGATGATAATCATTATAAAATTGTTGGAATGGGTAAGGTTTTTATAAAGAAACAGAATGGAAGCCAATGGCTATTGAAGGAGGTAAGGCATGTTTCAGATATGAAGAAAAATATAATTTCAACATGGCATTTAGGTGGTGAAGGTTGTGTAACTACTTTTACAAAAAAAAAAACTTGGAAGGTCACTAAAAGAACCCTAGTAATAGCAAAAGGAGAAAACGTTGGTACGTTGTATTTATGTAATGGTTTTCTAATTATGTCAATAATCTAACATCCATAGGAGTAGACACAACATTGTGGCATCATAGGATCAAGCACATGAGTGAGAAAGAGATGCAAATTATTCACTCAAGAAATTTTTTGTCCAGTTTGAAGCATGTTGATTTGGATTTTTGTGAGAATTGTGTTTATGGAAAGCAGAAGAGAGTCATATTTATTAGAGTTGGGAAAGAAAATAAGACTGAAAAGTTATAGCTTGTGCATAGAGGTGTATGGGGACCAGCTCATGTATCATCTCATAGTGGCTTCCTCTATTATGTTACTTTTATTGATGATGCAACTAGGAAAACCTAGATTTATTGTATTCAGAATAAATCTATTGTATTTGATACTTTCAAGAAATGGAAATCTTTGGTTGAGAATGAGACAGGAAAGAACTTGAAGTGTCTCAGATCAGACAATGGAGATGGATACTGCAACAAAGAGTTTTATAACTATTTTTCAGAGCATGGAATTCACAGAGAAAAGATAGTTCCAGAAACACCACATGAAAATGGTGTATCAGAAAGGATGAACAAGACAATCATGAATCTTGCAAGGTGCATGAGATTACATGCAATATTTCCCTTATAATTTTGGGCATGTGATGTAGATACTGTTATTTATCTAATAAATAGAGGGCCTTCAAGTTCCTTGGATGGTGGTATTTGATGAGCCAGGTATTGTAGCAAGAATGCTGCAACTCCTAGGGCTACCGGCTTTACTTATCAACCTAGGGTTCATACAAACTTGGAGGTGACTATGCTATATACACAAGTAGAAGTGAAGGTACTGCCTCTTGTCATTGCTCATCTAGCAAGGGACCCCAAGGGTTCCAAGCCAGACTTCTATAGGTTCAAAAGAAACTTAATTTTGATGGAAGGAGAGCAAACCTATTCTAGGGGGGAGCTATTCTACTGCAGAAATGAGAAAGAAATCATGTAATGCTAAACTCACACCAGACCCTAGCTAACCAATTAAACAACTATGCTAAGCAGAATTACTAGGTCAATCACTAATCTAATGCTAATTATATAAGTTGCAAAAGTAAGAGCATCAAAATTAGACTAAGGGGTAAACAATGGAAGCTAAGTTGAGTCTGTGTCTAAACGGAAGAAGCAGCCAGAGGTCAAATTGGTGAAAAGAGGACGCGAGGGAGAAATAATGCCTGAGAACTTTTGGATCAGGCGGGTGACAGGCAAACGAACGGTTGAGATCGGATCGCAAGAGGGTACGTAGGTAGATGGGCGAACATGGTGAACTAACAGGATGAACGGTTGAGATTGTATAGGTGGAGTCAGGAGATGGAAAAATAGGATTAATCAGTAGATGGATGGCGGAGATTAGATCGCGGGCAAAAGAAACGTGCGGAAATGGTATCAGGTGATGCGATGGCCATCAGATCAGGAGATAGATTGACGGTGGAGATTGGAGCACTTAAAGGAACGTGCAGAAATGAGGGAGCAGGTTTAGAGAGCGGTAAGTAGTATATCACGTGCCCTCAAATCTGTAAGTGGTTTCCTAAAATTTTACGCGATTAGCCTCCTCGGCCGAGACATAGCATGGGGAAACCGCCCATTTCGCGTGCCCTCGGGCGGATAACAATCGGATAGAAATCCACGTGATATCATGCGATGGCCGTCGGATCTGGCGAGGCAAATCAATGGTGAAGGTTTGACCAAGCCGGTTAGTGAGCGAGTGCGTAATAGCCGTCGGATTTGACAAGGCAGATCAACAGTTGTGATTTAAAGTGCACAAAGTCAAATGCTAAAAGTGAATTCAGGCAATGATTGGTTAGTTTTGCTATGTGAGGCTATCTACGGTTAAAAACCATTTGGACGTGGATTAACAACTTCTGCTCAGTTTTTCATGCTGAAGGAGAATGAAAGGGATGTGAGGGAGATCAAATGACAGGAAGAGAGCAAAGGAGCAGATGACCATTAAAGGAACAGAGTGATATGAAATGAGCTCAGTGACTGTGTTAAACAACAAACTCCCTATGAAAACCAAAACCCTTTGTTTTTGGGGTTGCTGCAGGGTTTCTTCCTCACGTCATGGTCTACCATGCTAATTGAATAAAAGCATACATGAAGCATACTAAAACACAACTAATCTGTTCTACCTTGCTGTAATGGAAATGCAACTACTTAAACAAATAAACAGAAAAATAGGAAAATACTTAAGTAAATGAACAAAACCACAAATCTATGCTATCATGTTGTAATGGGAATGAAATTACTGAAGCAAATGGACAATCAAACCATGCATCTATGTTACTATTGTAATGGAAATGAACTACTTCAACAGATGAATGGAAATCTATGCTACTTAACAATACAATAAAGAGGATCTTTGGCTGCTAGGGTCGGGCCCTAACCCAAGAGCTTCATCCCTCTGAGTTAACTCAGTGTTGGCTCAAAAAAAGACTCATCTTCATTATAAATCAAAAATTATTACAAGAATTGCAGCTTGAGAACAAAGTAGAATTCTTTCCAACTCTTGGTGACTATTCATAACTAACTAACTAAAAAAAACTAAGGTCCTAAGCCTCTCTACTTATACATCTGAAGTCTCTGACAACTTCCTTCAAAAAATTAGGGAGGCACAGCTCCCAATTCAAATGGTAAACTCATCCTTTCCCTTTCACTAGCTTGGCTACCTTCTATTAGGGAAGCTTGGCTCCCAACTCAAGATGAACTCATACTTTCACTTGCTTGGTTGTCTTCTAGTACACCTGATTTGGATGTTTGCACCTTCACTTGCTTGGCTCCCTTCTAGTACACCTGATTTGGCTATTTGTACTTTCAGCTGATGGAGGGATATTCGAATGGAGGGGAAATAAATGAGGATGACTTACCTCCTATAATTCCTCTCCCTTGTACCATTCAGGTTTTTACCAAGGTCTTTACCATAGTTCCTTGCTTTTATCTTTTATCTGTGCATTTCTCTTGCTTTTATCCTTTATTCCCGCATCACATGCACATTAGACCACAAAGCAAAATATCCAACTCTAACTCATCTCATAAGCAAAATATAATCAAAAGTATGCAATAAGTTGTGAGAATAGTTGGTTTGACTAAGCTAGGAGGTGAATTAAGGCCAATTAAGGCCCATATAATTACTCAATGATGAGGTTCATCATCACCCCCCTATTGAAAGTGTTGCTCATCCTTTGAGCAACTTAGTGGCTCTGGTAGCCTCTCTGACATCATATGCTTCTGTTATGGTCTCTTTTTCTTGTTCATAGAAGCCTGCTTTCCTTTCTACTTCTTCCCATTAATATTCTCTAATCTTCAAGCTATGTGGCAGTGTTTTCCATCTCCTTATGCAGGTATGTATATTATCATTTCTTAGCAGCCTAAACATGTCCTCAAAATGTGGAATTGCTTGCTCTTGGGCAGTAAGATATCTAAGTACCAGTTGAGGATCATTTGCAATTAGATTATTGGTGTAGATTAGGGCCATGGGATTTGATTGTTCAGCTGCTTCTTTTTCCCTGAAGCCACTTAGCTCTTTTGTTTCTTGCTGCTCCTTTTTTTTTTTCAATGCCTTCTTCATCTTCTGTTTCAGCATCATGTTCCTTTGTATTAGTGTCCTCATCATCATGCCCTCTGTATTAGTTTCTTCCTTATCCACCTCATCCCTATCTAGCTATGTATCTTCTTCCTCTTGTTTTGCCTCCTCCTCACTAACAGAAGGACTAACACCATAGATGAAGGTTCTAATGTCATCCTCTACTGGTAAGTCATTGAAGATTTTCCATGTTATAGGGATTCTGGGGTTTAGGAGGGCATGCTTAATGAGGATTCTGATCAACCCATGGTGAACCAACGGTTGGGAATTTCCTTTCTTTACTTTGTTGCTGGAGTCCATGAGTGATTGCATCGGAAAATAGGATATGTTGAATCTTTGGTGAACTGGTGTTTCTACCCCAAATCTTAGTTCTTCAAGCATTCTAAAATGGTAGCCATAAACAATATTGTATCTACCCTCATATGAGATATACTTGTGTTGGAAATAATACTGAGAGGGGGGTGAATCAGTGTTATTAGATCAATAATTTTAATTTCCCAAACAGATTTATATACGCTACTTCAGCTAAGTGAACTAGCATGTACACGCAACTGTACTTAAAGCAACCATTGTATATGCAGAGAAATTTTTATTTAGATAGTTTATCATGTATTGAAATTTAACCAGTATATCAGAGATTTATTAGATAGTGTAGGAAAAGAAAAATAAAGCATCACACATGAACACCAAGATATAAGGTGGAAACCCAATGTGAGTAAAAACCACCTGTTGCTGTCGTCTCTGTCTTCTTTTAATAATAAGAAAATCTATTTACAATCTTGTACTGGTGCAGACTCATACCATTACACAGGTACCCACCTGAAAAAGGCTACAACCTTCTCCCATTATCTAGCTACTACTGGAAGGGAGTTATAACCCCCTAGCTCTTGTACTAGCCAATATGTTTACTAGTACGTAGGTGCCAACCTACAGAAAACTCCACTCTTCTACCAGGGACCACGTTTCATGAATTTTCAAACTGGATACTCCTGGAACACAACACCACAATCTGAAGGCCACGTTTCATTCAATTTTCATACTGGAACCATCATCAACATCATAACTGCAATACAATCATCAAGTACATCTGCATCAACCAATCACTGAAACTCAATCACCATAACTTGAATCTGATCATTCATAACACTGTCACTAGAATACAGTCACCAGAACCCAAAACTGCAATAGCAAACAGAAACAATTGAAACATACTTCATAAGGTATACGCTACTTCCATGTGTCGAACCAGCATGTATACGTTCTTTTATCAAAGCCAACCAGCGTACACATCTGTAAATATTAATTCATAATTTTGCAGCTATTCCAGACTTCAGTTATACCCAGATCATAACATTTACAAAATAACACATGTCAGTATTCAGATCTAGACTATACATGATCAAACCACATAATGATATTTCATTTCAAGTCTTAAGATCTTGATCCATCATTAGATATTATCCCTCATTAACCGCTAAGGTTCATCCTTGGTTCAGATCAAGCAAAGCACCATAAGCCAATAACCTACATACTAGATCTCACACTTCATCAGATATTCGATACTTGCACGCCTTGGCCTAATGATCTTCTCCCCCTTATATAGTTTTAGGCCTTTCTCAATACCATGGATCAAAACCACTTAGGACCAATACCTTGGACCAAATACCTCGGACCAAAAACTTAGTTTTCCAACATATACACGCTTTTCCTTCTGTGAAACTGCGTGTGTACATATCTGCTACTTGTGTTCAGTGAACCTACATGTATATGTAACTTGGTCAAGGTGAACCTGCATATACCTCTCTTTCTTCATTCTCCGTAGTCTGATCTGTAATTCTTTGCTGTTGATATGTTGCACCATGATCTTTCATCTGAGTGAGTTGCCATCAAGGACAACACATGTATCATAATGCCAACAATCTCCCCCTTTGGACTTGATGGCAACAACAACACCAAGTCACTCTCCCCCTTTGACATCAAGGGAAAAGGGTGGACCAAGATAATTTCTCCCTTTGACATATATTATGTTGGTCATGCTCCCCCTAAGTACATGCTGAAATCTCTAATTGAGCTTCCCTTTTTGTACATGCTAAGATGTACTGAAACCGTCCATGCTCTTCCTGAGTACAAGAAAAGTCTACAAAAAACATTTTCTAAAAGAATAACATGACTCTATAACTCAAATATGTGAGGATGACCTTCCTATCACCAATGACTCATACATACATCCATCTCCCAACCGAGTGGGGATATACCAAATCTAACTCATCCACCCAACCAAATGGGGATATACCAATTGTTTATACATGACAGAAACAAGAAATATTACATCATCCATCCCATGTAAAGTGGGGATACAAATTACATCATTTGTCCAAGAGGACTCATATCACTTCCTAGACTTTTACATGACTTGAGTAACAAATGGTATAAATATCTGAAGCCATAGCTGGACTCAGCAACCATAATGCCAACAATGTTGAATGTATGTGAAGGATAATGCTCCCCCTGAACCTGTGCTACCTGTGCATTGTTAACAGGTCAATGATCAAGGCATCTTTGTTAGTTAGATAAAATTAATGAACAGAGCATATAGACATTAATCATCAATATCAGTCAGAGCACCCATATCAGATCCTGCCCCACTATTTTCTTGTCTGAAACACATATACGCTTCTTTACCCATAGAAACCCGCGTGTGTATGTGACTATACTTCATGAAACACATGTATAATAGCCTTTTTTCTGAAAAAGTTGGATTTAATAGCATGATGATGCAACAACTACTCCCAGCTTTTGTCTGAGATATTCAAATGTCTCTCTGGGCAGTGGTTTAGTGAATATATCAACAACCTATTCTTTGGAGGGAACATACTCCAATTTGACCTTTTGTTTAAGCACTTGTTCATGTAGAAAATGGTATTTGATGGGTATGTGCTTGGTCTTGGAGTGCATGACTGGGTTCTTTGAAATACAGCTGGCACTTGTATTATCACATAGAATGGAGATGGGTTGAGTGCATGTGATCTGAATTTCCTGGAAGGTTTACATCATCCAAAGAAGTTGTGTGCAGCAAGATGCATCAGCCACATATTCTGCTTCAGCTGTAGATAATGCAATTGAACTTTTTTTCTTGTTGAACCAAGACACTAACCTGGAACCCATATAGAATGCACCACCACTAGTGCTTTTTCTGTCATCAACACTTTCTGCCCAATCTGCATCTGTATATGCATGAAGAGTGAGATCTATATCTCTAAGATACAAATAACCAAAGTTCTGTGTTCCTTGAAGATATTTGAAAATTATTTTGACTGCCTGAATGATCTGAAAATGGGGCACTAAAGGCTTCTTGTCAAGCTTACAAGAACCTCTCCCACTCCAAAGCTTATATATTCTCAAGACCTTATGATTAACCAATTACAGAATTAAAAAGTGCTTGAAATAGGTGTATGCTTGTGTTTGTTTTTAGACTGTTCAAGTGCTTATGTACATTTGCTTATGCTGATATTTAAACACACATAACAGTAAATAAAATAGCAAACCAGCAAACACATAAGACAACAATATAATATGGAGTTCACCCAAACCTCTTGGGCTACGTCTCTGTGAGCTCTAGTCAACTCAAATAGGCTCTCTGGGATTATGGCATAAATTCTTTTACAAGCTCCACACTCAACTCCATTGGTTTACAATTGAACCTATGGGTTTAGAATACCATCTTATCCCTGCTGGTTGTCCATACTCTGCAGACAGATCTAGGCTTCTCTGGACTAGACTGCTTCAATCAACGCTCTGAGCTATCTTGAGCTCTAGTTTGCACCAAATCTCTCAGAATTCTTTCACTGTCTCTGGAATACCTTCTTCTATCTTTAGCACACTCTAGACACTAGAAATATCTTGATCATTTGATCTCTTTGCTGTTCTGCAACTTCATTACAACCCATGGCTCTCAGAAGTCTGCTCTGAGCTCTTTGGCTCTACGGCTCTGGCTCTCTAGCTAACTGGCTCTGACTCTCAGCTCTCTGGCTTATCTGGCTTTGGCTCTCTTAGCTATCTGGCTCTGTCCGTCTGGCTCTACCTCCAACCTCTGGTGGCTCTGCCTCTGTTCGGCCCTCTAGCTCTGAAGCTCTCAAGATTTTTGGCTCTCAGCTCTTGCAGTGAGCTTCTGGTTTCGCTTTACCTCCAAGCGACTGCAAGCTTTCAGTTTTCAACTCCCTCTGTCAATTGTGCTCTCTGGCTTTTGAAAGGCATCCATTAACTCTGTGGCTTCCACAGTTGTTCCTCTATCCCTTCGATCATGAGGAATCATTCTTTTTCCCGGCTCTACCTCTTCGTGCTTCAAAATGCATCCCTGTTACAGAAACACCCGCCTGCAACGTGGCACAAGGAATGACGGTTGTTTCCAATGGAAAATGAACCGACGACCTCTTTTTGAATGAAATCCATGAAATAACACATTTCTGGCTCATAACATAAATACACAGGAAAAACACTATCGAGCACAAAAACCGGACTTCAAATAGAATGCAACCGCATCTATAAACCTATTGGGTCCGCCATTCCATCGCAAATCACAATCGCATGGCGTATTGGCCAAAAAACCAAATAAACGAGAATAAATTGAAAATCCAAATTTCCAGATTTCAAATATTACGAAATCACATCTATAATCCCATTGGGTCCGCACTCTGATCGCATATCGCAATTGCAACAGGCAGGAGCCTCTTTGTATCGCTGCGATCCTGATCGTTGATCACCGTTTGCACTATCAGCACATCGCATATCACATATCGCAATGTCGCAACGGCCTTGGGGGTCTTCCCTTTGACTATGCCAATCGTCGATCTGCCGATCCGCTGATTGCCGATATTGCTCATCGCATATCGCATCGGCGAGGTCTATGCCTCTGCTCCTCCGATCACCGATCATTGCAATCGCTTCATCGCATTGATCGCATATCACTCTGCCTAGGGTCCCGATAACGGGCAAAGGCCTACCTCCGATGTGATAAGTCGGAGGTCGCAATCGGGGTTCCTTCCACCTTTGCCTTAAGTCCTTCCCTTTGGCACATTTGCGATGCGATTTCTTCAATGAGCCTTTTAGGCCATTTTTATAAGAATTTGCCTCCTTTTCAAAGGACAATGGCAATCTTCTTTCTGCGATAACTTCTTCATCCGAAGTTCATTTTAGCCCATTCAAATTGCATTAGATTCATCTTAAAAAGATCTATGCAATGGGACTATCTTTAGAAGCATACTTTGACTTTTCATTTTTGAGTGAAAATTCATCTAGAATCATTTTCTGATCATGCCTTCCCACTAAAAAGCTTTTGGTCTCCAAAAGTCTGATATACTAATCTGAACAGTAAATGAGAGTACAACACCCTCTTCTTTCAGCCTTCATACACTTGCCTTGCATAGTGCCTCTGAACCAGAGCCTTTGAACACTCCCTTACTGGATGTGCTAGTCCTCCTAGGAAGAACTATATTCCTCCTTGACTTCCTGCAGAACTCCTGCTGAGAAGGTTACAGAAGGTAATTTGAACTTCTCTGTCTTGATCATTGATCCAAGGTGGCTCAAACAAATGTGAAGTTACGTCTGCTTCACAAAATTTTCATTTGTACCTGTTTGACATACTATCAACAACAACTGTTAACAATAACAGGATTATAGACAACCAGTGGATGGCCTAAACTCCTGCTTCAACAAAAGACACAGATTTCACATCTTGTGAACACCTCCATGTCTTACATCCACATACAAATGATGGACTAGATAACAAGCCCACAAATCATGCCTTTAAAACAAATGACCCTTCAAGTCAAGCATGTAGAAAAGATCTCAATGATTCTTTTCAAAAGATGAAACACTTCATCATTATCTCCATCTTGGAGACCAAATCAACTTTTCCCAAGTCAATATTGCATTACATGCATGTTTACAACAAAGTAATCAACCCCTTCAAGTTAATCACACATACATGTTTAAATACAAGGAAATCATTAACATCCCTGTGTTCATGCACATCATTCTTATGCATGCATTTCATCCTTCAACTTTCGCTTAAGCACACTGTACTTTCAAAGCTGAAATGAATATAATGTTGTAGCAATAAAGTGAGTCTCCTACTCAACTTTTTCATTCACCTTCTTGGTAAAACCCTGCAACTTGCATTCCATTAACAAACAAATGCAAATAGATACATCAATAGACACGCAATCTTAATTGGATAAGAACTCTAACCATTTCTTACCAATCCATTTCAAAGGTCCTTCCTTTGTCTGCACATCAGCATCAACATGTGAATCATCCTGAAACACATCATTCATGGAAACTTTCTTTCCATTCCTGCCATTCTCTCTTTCCACCTTCTTCAGCTTTTGTGGAAGCATTGTTGGATTCAAAGTCCAACATTTTTCAGAAACATGTTCTTGCTTATGGCAATAAGTGCAACACATGTGCATCTTCTTGACAGCATGATTTGCCTTGTCCAGTGGACCTTTGGCTTCTTGCTTCCTTTCCTTCAAAAGTTTCTTGTATGTGGCCATTCTCTTCCAACATCTAGAAACATTATGGTTATCCAAACCACAAAAGGAACATGCAATTCTTTTCCCATGATCAAATGGAAATTTATCATGCTAAACATAATCAAAAGGAATATGGCTAGAACCAGATTTATACCTTTCTCTTTCACCTTTATTGCCTTCTTGAGGAGGTGAATTGAATGAAGAAGTAGCTCCCTTTGGAACACCATCAATCTCTTCAAGGCTGTCAAAGTTTCCACAACTCTCTGGTTCAAGTGTATGCTGATATACACCTTCTTTCTGCAAAGTATGCTTCACACTATTGCATTCCCCAAGAATACAATCTTCACACTCTTGAGGTAGAAGACCTGAAATGAAACTCCTTCTTGGAACTGTTTCAATGACCTTCATGGCAGCTTTGGAACTTTCTCCATAAGACTGTCCATAGCCAAGACCCAAATACTTAGGCCTTTCCTCAACTATTATTGGCTCAACAATACCCTATGCATGCTTGCCCAAGCCTTTTTCTTCATAGCCCATCTTGGACATTAACTTGGAACCTATGCCTCTAGTATGTTTTTCAAAAGAACCAATATAAGCATTCTTAGAAGAATTTGAAGACAAACAGGAATTGTTTACCTCTTCTTCAAGCTGATACTTGACTAAGGCTTCTTTGGCAACAAAGATTTGTGTCTCCAACTCATGCATCCTTTTCAGGTTCATATTTGCAATATGAAGTTGCCTCTCCATTTCCTGCAATTTGTCAAAAAGCAACTGCTTCTCTTCCTCCATGGAATTCAACTGCTCTCTAAGCATGTTGCTCTTCCTTCCATCCTCACACATTTCTCTCACCTTGTCCATCATGATGAACAAGTCTTGCTTCATGTCTTCATCAAAGAATGTTGTGAAGAAAGAAGATTTTGAGGACTCACTTGTAGAAGTTGTCATTATGCCAATGAACAAAATAACTTCAAACAAGATTAAGAAAGAGCTTAGTCAAAAAATCTTTTGCAACAAACCTCTTGTGCTTCAAGGATTGCTTTGAGGTCCTTTGGGATAAGAAGAATGCCTTTAGCCCTTCTTCCTTCTTGTCCTCTCCTAGACTTAGCTAACACCAGCTTTCCCTGAACTTTTGCAAACTCAAACAATAGTCAGCTTACAAACAATCAAACAGCTAAATTCTTTCTACTGTTTGAACACCTTTCAAGTCAAACAAGCATATAGATTGCTCTGTCAATCACGCATCCTACTCTGATACCACTTGATCTAAAAATGGGGCACTAAATGTTAGAAAATTATATATTACGGGGCAATGGAACACATAAAATATTGAAGAAATATAAACACAAAAAATGCATAAAACAAGAGAGACACAGATATACATGGTTCACCCAATTTGGGCTACATCCACGGAGAAACATCCAGTCCTTCTTTTATTATATTGTCAAGCAAACTGAAGAGATACAACCTATAGCATATCTGCTATAACAACCTCTTCGCTCTCAATCTCCTCTCTCCTCCTCACTCAGAATACAGATATCCATAGACGTAATACAATTCCCTCATATATAGCGAGGGGTTGCCTTCTAGGGCAAAAAACCCTAAACTAAACATAACTTCTACTGTCGAATCATCCACCTAATGAACGGCCCAGATTGACTAGAAATTATTATACTTTTATAAGGCAATTTTACATCTGTTTTTAGCTTCGGGGGCACTGCTCTCGATCCCCCGCCGAGGTACCACTGGCCCCCGAACCCCCAGCTGGGGGGGATTAACCCCCTCAGACCCCCGCGGGGGGGACAAGTCACCCCTGCACGCCCCCGCGTGGAGGGGTGTACAGTCTCCCTGGGGTATACATATGGCTAAAAACTTTAAATACAGAAGATAATCAGGCTCCACACCCAACAATCTCCCACTTGGAGACTGATTATAGCAACTCCACTGCTGCTTCATTTGCTAGAAAATGACTCCACTTTGGACCTTGTTGTTTCTCATCTTCTTCATCATACATGAAGACCAATTGAAACTGAGCAGATTCTCAGTTTCTCCCTGGTTACAACTTTTGTTAACATATATGTAGGATTCTGGCTAGTGTGTATCTTTTCTAGCTTCAACTGTCCCTCTTCCAATGATGACTGTATGAAATGGTACTTGAGCTGTATATGCTGTTAGCACCTAAATCTGCCTTAGGCTGAAGGAAGGCAAAATTCAGGATAACCACAAATCACGCTCAGTCTGGTAGCTAGCCCTACCAGACAGGAGAGGGCTCTCTCCGGGTCACGCTTAGTGAAGAATAAACAAATAGGGTCTGAGAATGACTTAAAAATGGATACTGATTTTAGGCTAGGTAAATAAATATGAAAGAGGTATTTTGATGAATGACTGAGTTTTCTGGGACGTATGGGACCAAGGAACAGCATGAGCAGAGAATTTAACTCAAAGATGCAGATTATTTCGTGAGGCAAGACAGGCCGAAAGTCTAGCAATTAAATTTGAAATAACATGAAATGGAGAGACTGTTTAAGAGGGTGAAAAGGGCATATATACATGAATCCTTTTCAATAGAAGAAAAAATAGAACGTGAAAGCTTTCCCAAGGCAGAGAAGTAAACTGAAGTCTACCTTTTCTTACTTAGAAGCTTTCACTAGAAATGAATATGAATGAAATGTGAAACATAACGACATACATATGAAACAGAAAGAAAATACATTTGCTAAACTCACGCCACAAGAATCTCAAGGACCATCACTACAATCTTTCATTAATTCTCTGTCAAAATGTACAGTGAGTAACTGAGTTTCTCTCCCACCGCTTCCCAGAAACTCCAACCAACTCTTTACAAATGATTTTTCATACAATAAATAGACTCTGCCATCAGGAAATGGATCGACCCAAAGTTGGGGAGTTTTTAAATCATTACAAACTGGAAATGAAAAGCCAACCATTAGTGACAGGTGCAGCGTTACAAAAAAAAATGGAGCGTAGATTTTTTGGGTGACTGCTCGCCTTCCTTTTTCCACTTGGATAGAAGCCAAAATTTGATGAAAATGTTCTTAAAATTTTCCTTTGATGCGGGGAAAAATGTATTTTTAATTAACGGACCCAATTGGAGAAAATTGCAAATCGACATCTCGCGGAGTGGAAGTGATTTTTGCCTTTGGGTCTCTGTGCGTCGCGCCAAAATATGTATGCGTCACGCCACTTTGGAGGTAGTTTTGAGGCACTTCCTGAAGTCCAAATTGAGCCCAAGTATGCTTGTTGGAAAGCCTTGTCTATCTACTTTCCAACCCAAGTAAAATTTTTGGATTTGGATGCCATTTTCCCCTCCAAAACTGCAATCTTCCAAGACTGCTTCCTGTGTGTCAAAATAGTGGCAGAGAGGTCATTTTTTGGGTGTTTTTGACCTCCTGAGGACTCAAAACTGGCCCAAACTTCTTGGCCATGCACCAACAGTAGTATTTTTCCATGGAAAATCAAAAAATATAAACTTTTTTTCATTTGGAGCTCCCTAGCAAAAGAGCGCGCCAGGTGGCGCAGCGCACAGGGAGAAAAAACCTGTTTCCTGTGCACAAAATTTCAAAACGCAAAAATGTGCTCCGAATTTCTTGAAATTTGGGCTGTACCTTCTCTATCACATGTCATGTTGGACCAATGAAGCCTTGGCCAAGATTTGGAGCCGATCTTGCTCATTTTGCCTCTTTTGTCTTTTTGTCACCTTCCTCAATTTCGCCTTTAGGCTCCTGATTCTTGCTTTGGAGCTCATGTTTCGGGCCATGTAATGGTGAGTCATGCGCCTCAACATTGCTTTTTCCCTATTATCCTTCTCCACCAGCTGCTCCGAGTGAACGTTCACTTTCTCTAAAACATACTCCCGATCCTCATCTCTTTGCTCCATAGGTCTACCTTGTGCTGCCATGATGTGTTGCCGGTTTTCCCTGATCAGTTGCAACTCTATCTCAGCTTGCCGATCCTCAAGTTGTTTTTTCCTCTGCTCCAGATATTTGATGTTCCATTTGGTTCTTTCCAAGTCAAGGGACAAGGCTTGAATCTCTGTTTGCTGCTCCTGGATGATCTCTTTAAGTTGTGCACTTTGCGGACCTATATCTGTATCATCATCAATAAGGAGAATGAATTCGGTCTCTCATTCACCTGATGGCCCCTCATCAGGCATTGGCTCTGTTAGTGTTAGTCTTTCCAGCCTTCCTACAGTGATCAAATGTGCTCTTACAAAGTGATTTTGAAGTGTCAAGGTCAAATTTTGTCATTTCAGTGAGTCTTCAAGCAAAATTTGGTCACTAGGCATTAGGTCTAGGGTTTGCCCAAATGTCAGTCCATGTCACCATTCAGCTGAGTTTATCATCATTCGTAGGGTTGTCATTATCATGTCAGTGTCTAATGAGTCATTTTACACCTTGTTCATGCTTCATGTTGCGCCCAGGCAAGGTCATTTCCCTCTCCTAGGGTTTTGAAGGCAATTTCTCTTGGATGGTCAAATCACCGGCAAAACTTGTTTCCTGATGTTCATACACCTTCCCCTATCCTTAAATTACCTTATCAAACACTTCCCATCCCTTAGATCCGCCAAATTCCTCATTTTTGCACAAACCCTAGTTTCTAGCTACAACTTGGCAATTTTCTAGGTGTGGCCTGTGTTTTGTCCTTTTTGACCCCTTCCCCTCACTCAAACTCTGAGATTCCACTTTCCCCTACTTCCTAACATCCCTCCCCACTCCCAAAAATTTCCCCAAGAATTTAGAAGCCCTCTATCCCCTTCATTTCGCTCCATTTCGACAAAATCCCTTGTTTCACACATCGGGACAAGTTGCACTCAAAAGCTGTTTCTGAGCAATCAAAGATGAATTTTACAAAACGGAGAGAGGTTTTTGTCCACAACATGCCAAGGAAGAAAAACCTCTTTCACTTTTTACACAGGTGTCATGGTTTGAGAGAAATGTCAAAAATACCGGCGAGAACGAAGGTGCTCCAAGGACGGTTGGCCAAAGCACAAAAACGAAGGAAAACGCCCGATCCACTCCAAATTTTGGCCAAAGTCTCTTTGACTGAGCATGGTACTTGATTGGGGACTCCCAGCCCAAATTTCAAGAAATTTGGAGAAAATTTTGTCATTTGTGAATTTTTTGTGCAATTTACAGGTTTTTGCCCGTGGAATGGTCTCACCCCGGGTGAGACCATTCTGGAGGATTGCTCGGAATTTTGAAAACTTGGCATTTTTGGAAAGGGCATGCAAAGAGAAAAATTACCAATACTTGGGAGAAGCCTGATTTTGAGATTTGAGCCTCCAAAAGCTCAAAATACATCAAAAAAATGACTTTCTGCCCACTTTTTGAGTTGCAGAAAGTGACCTTGGGAGAAATGGTTTTTGAGGGGGCAAAACAACTCCAAATTCATAAATTCCACTTGGGATGGAAAGTAGACAGACCAAGCTTTCCAATGAGCCATCTTGCACCTGATTTGGATCAGTGGAACCCACTCAAAAGTAGCTGCAAAGGGGCGCGACCATTCGAGCCAGCTTTGCCAGAATTGACCTTTTTTGTCAAAAAACACTGTTTTGACTATGGTTGACCATTTTTACTTGTAGATGATGGATATTTTCATGGCACTTTGATATATTTTATCTCTCTTTACTCTTCTAGAAGCTTCCATGATGTAAAAAGTGAAAAATTAATGCATGGATGAGTTAGCTAAGTAATAGAGGCAAGTTGTTTGGCTGCCTATTTTCTAGTTCTTAGTTTAGAATTAGTTCAAACTGCTCCTAGGAAGCTGAGCTCGACCCCTAGAGGTGGGGAAAGGAGTTAGATGGTCTAGATAGTCTATATTATGCTCTCTCCTTCTCATTTTCATGGTTGGACTCTTGTGGGAGAAAGCATTATTGTGTATTGTACATCTATTTCTGCAATTTAAGGAAAGGAAGGCCAGGGTTTTGCAGACTTCATTGTGGATTCTTGTGGATCATTGTGTTGATGGTGTGTCTTCTAATTGTTACTGTAAGTTTGTTTATGTGTTACATCTCTCTTTCTTTGCTGCTAATTGAACAAGATGAAGTGATAAAGTTTGAATTCATGCATGCCATGCTCAGCTTTTAATTCTGTTCAATATCTATGTTTTCCACTGTTTAAAGAGGATTCAAAGTCCTTGTTTGCCCTCTTTAACCTCCTCTCTTTCTTCCCTGATCACTCATCCATGCCAAAGGCATCAGCACAAGTTCCTACCTTGCCCCAAAGAACCCCCTGCAAAAACTGAGCCCAATCCCCGCACCCTGAATTGCACTTCCACCAATTGCCACCAAAAACCCCAAAAATCATTAAATCAACCCCCTTATCAATTTACTAGCCTAAAATATTTATTATTAATTGGTCAGCCTAATCATATTGAAAGATCTATCGAATCTGACCCGAGAGAGCCTTCTCATACCTCGTAGGGCTAGCTACGAGGTGAAATGGTTTGATGTAGCCTTGAGAGTTTGTCTATCTCAGCCTAGGTGAATTCCAAGCGCTAACATATTGGCGACCATACTGGGGAGAACATATCAATCGTTTGCTCATTGTCGTGTTATTTCATAAGTCTTAGACGGAGCCTGAAGTTACGCCAGAAGCCTTCGAAAACGCTCTTGTTTTACATTAGCGCAAGTAGATAAACGCTGCTTCAGTCTATCTCCGTGGGATTTGTGAATATAGTGCTTCATTGACACTTTACCCCAGTACATGTATCAAGTTCAGATCTGATTGTTGATAGTGGACAACGATCAGACACTTGAAAGGCTGAAATCATTCACTGGCGACTCCTTTCACTGAAGAATCCAGCAACCTGTGCTTCATGGTGACTTCACTGCAGAGAGATCAGTAGCTTTGAGATTTCTCAAGATGGATCAGATTGCAAGAAGATATGCTCCCTTGAGCCGAGATCACATTCCAGGTTTTCCGAATAAGATGCCCAAGGTAGATTGGTCAAGGAATCTGCCCACATTTAACGCTGATGGTAAGAAGGATGCTGCTTTACATTTGATTAGATTTCATATGCATGTTCGCAAGTTAAAGATCAATTTTCCTGAGGACTGTTTGATGAAAATGTTTATGGCTACTCTGGAAGATGAAGCCTGATTCTGGTATGAAAGTTTGCCATCTACTTCAATTTATTGTTTAAGGGATTTTCATACCGTGTTCTTTGAAAAGTATAAAGAATCATATCCATCTTTGATTTTAGTTCAGAACTGTTGTAGCCATGTACATAATTTTATTGAAAGCCTTGAGAAGTATTATGAAGATGATAATTTTATGGACGTTGAGATCATGGAGGCTCTGTATGAGAATCCATTTCAGCAACATGAAGAGAACCTAGAGGATTCCCATAGAGACGATCATGAAAATTTGCAGCAGGACCAAGATCTTAGTATGGTGGAAAATGAAAAAATTTCGCCTCTTGACAATCAACAGAAATTGCATGAAATGGATCAGCAGTATGAGGAAAATCTGTATACTCCTTCACTTGAAATCAATGAAGACAATCACTGTTTGAGCAGAAGAAAACAAAAGGCATTATCTCCTTTGTCCGAAGAGGAGATAGATCAGCTCTTGAGAGGTCTTGCTCCAGCTCAAGTTAATGCAGATTTGCAGTGCACACATGGTCAAGAAGATGATGGTGGACCTTCTTCCTCTTCTGAAAAGGATGACAGTCTTGTAAGCAGCTTTATAGATCAGCAGGTTGAAATTTGTTATATGGCTGAAGATGGTGAAAGAGAAGAGCTCATTTCAGATCTGCCCACAGAAGAAGACAGCATGCAAAGCCTGCATGAGGAGGTAATTCAGTCAGTTCATGAAAATCAAGATGAGATCTTCATTCAAGTAAGTGAAACAGTTCCTTTGGATGAATTTATGGTAGATGATAGAACTGTCATTTTTGCACCTCAAGAATCAGCTGAAGTGTCTTTCCTTATGATTGAAGAATGTAATGAGAATCCGGCTGTCATATCATATGAAGATCACCTACCATATTGTCTGACCACCGAAGATTATAGCATACAGGATTACCTTTCAGATTCTTTATATGTTTCATGTGCTGAAATGTTTTTCCAAGAAGAGATCTGCTCATCTACTTGTTCAGAATTTTTTGAAGCCCATGAGCATACTTTTATCGAAGCACATGATGAAGGAAGATCAGAGTTTGAAGCAAAAGACACCTTGTTCTTTCAGCAGGAGGTGGCAGTGGCAAATCTTCATGTTTTTCAGGATCCAATGGCAAGTTTGTTGCAACCAGTAGTGACAGTGTTTATTGCAGTATTCAGTGATGAAGGAGATCACGGTCAGCTATGTTTTTGGATGCCCAAGGATAGGTTTGTAATGTTGACCAGAAGATCTGATAAGAAGAATCAATCAAGAAGGCATCTGCTTGATTGGTTGCATTGGCATTTTGATATAGTTTGATGGTATTTTGTCTTGTAAGAAACACAGGTGGTTGTCATCATGATTTCAAATCTTGATGGACTGCTGCCCTTCTCTTGTTTTAGTTAAGTCGGTCATGAGTCATTTGTGTTTGGTCTATTGAGTGAGTTTTTTCAAGTTATTTCAGTTTGTCATCGAGTCGGTTTGAGTCAAGTTCCAGTTAAGTTTCATTCAGTTTTCAGTCAGGTTTCAGTCAATAAATGAGTCAAAGTCTTGTGTCGTTTGCCGAAATAATGACTCCATCGCCCAATGAATAAAGCACTGGTCTGCTCTCCCAGAGGTCTAAGGTTCTTGGCACCTCCAAGGAGCTACCATCCCCATTGGAGCCAATGTTAGTGTCAGTCTTTCCAGCCTTCCTACAGTGATCAAATGTGCTCTTACAAAGTGATTTTGAAGTGTCAAGGTCAAATTTTGTCATTTCAGTGAGTCTTCAAGCAAAATTTGGTCACTAGGCATTAGGTCTAGGGTTTGCCCAAATGTCAGTCCATGTCACCATTCAGCTGAGTTTATCATCATTCGTAGGGTTTTCATTATCATGTCAGTGTCTAATGAGTCATTTTACACCTTGTTCATGCTTCATGTTGCGCCCAGGCAAGGTCATTTCCCTCTCCTAGGGTTTTGAAGGAAATTTCTCTTGGATGGTCAAATCACCGGCAAAACTTGTTTCCTGATGTTCATACACCTTCCCCTATCCTTAAAGTACCTTATCAAACACTTCCCATCCCTTAGATCCGCCAAATTCCTCATTTTTGCACAAACCCTAGTTTCTAGCTACAACCTGGCAATTTTCTAGGTGTGGCCTGTGTTTTGTCCTTTTTGACCCCTTCCCCTCACTCAAACTCTGAGATTCCACTTTCCCCTACTTCCTAACATCCCTCCCCACTCCCAAAAATTTCCCCAAGAATTTAGAAGCCCTCTATCCCCTTCATTTCGCTCCATTTCGACAAAATCCCTTGTTTCACACATCGGGACAAGTTGCACTCAAAAGCTGTTTCTGAGCAATCAAAGATGAATTTTGCAAAACTGAGAGAGGTTTTTGTCCACAACATGCCAAGGAAGAAAAACCTCTTTCACTTTTTACACAGGTGTCATGGTTTGAGAGAAATGTCAAAAATACCGGCGAGAACGAAGGTGCTCCAAGGACGGTTGGCCAAAGCACAAAAACGAAGGAAAACGCCCGATCCACTCCAAATTTTGGCCAAAGCCTCTTTGACTGAGCATGGTACTTGATTGGGGACTCCCAGCCCAAATTTCAAGAAATTTGGAGAAAATTTTGTCATTTGTGATTTTTTTGTGCAATTTACAGGTTTTTGCCCGTGGAATGGTCTCACCCCGGTTGAGACCATTCTGGAGGATTGCTCGGAATTTTGAAAACTTGGCATTTTTGGAAAGGGCATGCAAAGATAAAAATTACCAATACTTGGGAGAATCCTGATTTTGAGATTTGAGCCTCCAAAAGCTCAAAATACATCAAAAAAATGACTTTCTGCCCACTTTTTGAGTTGCAGAAAGTGACCTTGGGAGAAATAGTTTTTGAGGGGGCAAAACAACTCCAAATTCAGAAATTCCACTTGGGATGGAAAGTAGACAGACCAAGCTTTCCAATGAGCCATCTTGCACCTGATTTGGATCAGTGGAACCCACTCAAAAGTAGCTGCAAAGGGGCGCGACCATTTGAACAGGGGGCGCGACCATTCGAGCCAGCTTTGCCAGAATTGACCTTTTTTGTCAAAAAACACTGTTTTGACTATGGTTGACCATTTTTACTTGTAGATGATGGATATTTTCATGGCACTTTGATATATTTTATCTCTCTTTACTCTTCTAGAAGCTTCCATGATGTAAAAAGTGAAAAATTAATGCATGGATGAGTTAGCTAAGTAATAGAGGCAAGTTGTTTGGCTGCCTATTTTCTAGTTCTTAGTTTAGAATTAGTTCAAACTGCTCCTAGGAAGCTGAGCTCGACCCCTAGAGGTGGGGAAAGGAGTTAGATGGTCTAGATAGTCTATATTATGCTCTCTCCTTCTCATTTTCATGGTTGGACTCTTGTGGGAGAAAGCATTATTGTGTATTGTACATCTATTTCTGCAATTTAAGGAAAGGAAGGCCAGGGTTTTGCAGACTTCATTGTGGATTCTTGTGGATCATTGTGTTGATGGTGTGTCTTCTAATTGTTACTGTAAGTTTGTTTATGTGTTACATCTCTCTTTCTTTGCTGCTAATTGAACAAGATGAAGTGATAAAGTTTGAATTCATGCATGCCATGCTCAGCTTTTAATTCTGTTCAATATCTATGTTTTCCACTGTTTAAAGAGGATTCAAAGTCCTTGTTTGCCCTCTTTAACCTCCTCTCTTTCTTCCCTGATCACTCATCCATGCCAAAGGCATCAGCACAAGTTCCTACCTTGCCCCAAAGAACCCCCTGCAAAAACTGAGCCCAATCCCCGCACCCTGAATTGCACTTCCACCAATTGCCACCAAAAACCCCAAAAATCATTAAATCAACCCCCTTATCAATTTACTAGCCTAAAATCTTTATTATTAATTGGTCAGCCTAATCATATTGAAAGATCTATCGAATCTGACCCGAGAGAGCCTTCTCATACCTCGTAGGGCTAGCTACGAGGTGAAATGGTTTGATGTAGCCTTGAGAGTTTGTCTATCTCAGCCTAGGTGAATTCCAAGCGCTAACAGGCTCCTTACCTCTGTCCTATACCTATAGTGCTGATGTCAGAAGCAAGGCCCCTTCCACCCCGGGTGGAGATAACACTCGCTGTGCTGCTGCAAACAAATGTCTAGCGCCCCTCTGATATGTGACGAATACTGGCACACTGGCAGTCTCATGGTGCTCCTACTGATGAGAAGGTTCCCCTGTCTCAAATCTAGTCTCTGGAGATCCCTGTGAAGCTCAGAAGAAGTCACGAGAGATGAAATCATCTCAAGTGATACCCTGTAGATAAAGTTGATGCACCACCAAAATCTTGATGAGAGAAAAATGATAAACACTGTTAAGTTGCTGCTGAGGGGTTTTATGTTGTATAAAGGTGGTCATCCTCTCTCTGTTCCGGCAAATGAAATACGGAATGTTCATCATCCGTACCCTGCTGAAATGCATGAGAAACCTGATGTGATAAGCATAAATATGAGAGAATCGTCCCTCACAGCTGAAATATTTCATAATCAATCTCATTAGTGGAGCATATTCATCTTTCAGATATCGGAATGGAAAGAATCTTTTGAGCTACATCAAGAAAGTGGTTTTAATATATGGCTCATAATGATCCCGATCAATCTTCTGCTTCTTGTTCCATGGTTCTCCAATGTTCGGTATGCTGGTTGCTAATGAGACAGATTCTGGTGTAAGTGTGAAGGTGACACTAGCTAAAGTAGCCTGATCTCCATGTAAGTGCAGCACGAATAGACGAGCCAGCTCATGATGAAATTGAACACTAACCACCTTTTGACAAAACTCAAAGCATTACTGATGCTGGAAACACGACATAGCAAGAGGGCAGGCCTGCAATTCTGTAAGGGTGGTCGGTTCTTCTCTGACATGTCTACCACTTTTGTGAGGCCTCCGGGGAGCCTGTTCCTCCGAGGATGAGTCGCTTTGGGTTTCCATTTCATAGTCTGATACATGCTCGGATGCCATGACTGTTGTTTTTCCACTGCCTTAGATAAAAAGATGTTAGTGATAAAACTGTGTTTGGACTGCTTTTGTGATGTGTTGAAATCTGCCACCAAGGGGAAAAATGCAACAAGGGACTGTTAGGGAGGGAAAATATGAAGGGATTAGGAGTCTTAGGATAGATTTTATTTAGGGCAGTGTAGGAGGGTTTGGGAACTTTGTATAGGGTAGGGTTTGTGGTTTTTACATTGGGCAATGGGTGAAAGGGAATGGGGATAAGGGTTTAGTAAATTTAGGGGATGGGAAGCAATGACATTCAAAGGGATATGGTCTAAGGAAAAAGGGAGTGGAGGACAAAGGGACAGAAGTGATGGAAGGGGAAACTTGGTGACACAATGATGAATTTGCAACCCTTAACATCAATTGACATAATGATTTTTAGAGGTAGGGTTTGGAAATTTTGTTTCAATATTTGGAACCATAAACCGCCATCACACAACACTCAAAATGTATGAACCACAGAGGTGTCGACCCTACCTGGAAAACTCAAGGGATTAAAAGGAAATTTGTTGCAATTCTGAGCAAAATCAGGCTTTCATGTGTATGCGTCGCGCCGTTTGAGTGGGCCGCGCCCGTGTTATTTAACACTGTGTGGTCGCGCCCAGTGCGTCGCGCTCCCTCAGTGCACCACGCCTATCAAGACACCTCCAACTTCACCCAAAATGCGCGCTGGCTCACCAAATTCTTTTGAAATGATTTCTCTCCTACCTTGGCATGTAAAATGACTTTGATTCTTATGAGAAACTCTATATAAAGGCATGGAGTCATGGGTTTGATTTTTGTTTCTTCAAAACCCACTTTGCAATGTTTCATTTCGGCACTTTTTCCACAACTTAATACAACTCTGTATTTCACATTCTCTTTTTGGATTTTTGACTAAAATGATGAAATTTTTGGCAATTTTTTTGCAGGAGTAGCTGTCATGGCATTTAGCAAAGGATGACCAGAACCAGCTTTTCAAGTGCTTCATGTTGGAGAACTTTACATATTTATCATAAACACTTAATTTGACGATTTCCTCTTCAAAACAGAGTTTTGAAGAGGAATCACCCTTGAGCATCATGGATGATGAAAATCTGGAGATGAAACTTGTTGAACCTCCCTCTGGCCTGCTGGCATGTTTGGGTACTCGGAAAACACGACTTATGAAACCCTAGACCTATGACTGATATGATTTTTTTGCCCATTAAAATACCAAATATTGACTGTCATTTAATGAACTTTGATGAACAGAGCTGAGCCAGCAGGTACAAAGCATGAGGGGTAATGACTGGCAAGACCCTTCCATCTAATTTATGGCATGCCCCTAGCGGAATGCAGCTGAGTGAATGGAGCGAGACACCTAAAAATGAAATGCAGAAAGAGTTTTGATCTCGGATGGAGGACTGACAAGACCGACTCTAACATTGGCTCCAATGGGGATGGTAGCTCCTTGGAGGTGCCAAGAATGGCAGATCTCTGGAGGAGCTAGACAGTGCCTTCGTCCATTGGGCTATGGAGTCATCATTTTGACAAACGACACGAAACTCTCGACTCATTTATTAACATGAAACTTGACTCAAACTGACTCAAATTTTAACTTAAAATGACTCAAAGACTGACTTGACGAACTCAAACTAAAACAGAAATAAAATGGTATTTACAATGACAATGGAAACAACAGAAAACTTTTCAGAGATGGTACCGCTTGAGCAGCCGACCATTGATCGGCCCTCCTGGGCAATCTTCCCCGTTCATTTCCTTCAGAAGAAAGGTGTTTTGCCCCCGATATGCTGCAATCTTGAAGGGACCTTTCCAGAGATTCTCGAATTTACCGTGCTTACCCTTCTCCTCATTCCTTGCATCCCACTTTAGCACCACATCGTCCAACTGAAGTTTGTCGCCTTTGCTTTTTTGTCATAAATTTTCTTAATCTTCTCCTACAACTTGGATGTGATTTGGAAAACTTCTTCTCTTCTCTGCTGCAGATAGATCATTTGATTCAATCTTCTCTGCATATGATCATCTTCACTGCCGGCTGCCTGAAGAAGTTTGACTACCGGGGCTGCGAGAGAGGTAGGAAACAATGTGTCAACTCCGTACACAAGCTCGAAGGGGGACATACCAACTTCTTATGCCAGCTCTTCTTGTTGATTTCCAGCAGCTTCTTAATGATGTTGACTAAAGATTTGTTAGAAGACTCCGCCAATCCATTGCCTTGTGGATGATAGGCAGTTGAGTGACCCAAAATGATGTGGTATTTATGACAAAACTCTACCATCCTTTTTTATTCGAAAGATGTTGCGTTATCAGTGATTAACTTGTTCGGGAAACCAAAGCGAGACAAGATGTTATTTTCAAGGAAGGAGATAATTACCACATCTATAGCTTGTCTGGTGGGAATTGCTTCGATCCATTTCGTGAAGTAATCTATTGCCGTGAGAATCCACCGATGCTGACCGGAAGAAGCAGGATGGATTTCACCAATGAAATCCAACCCCCATTGCTGAAAAGGGGCACTCACCTCAATGGGCTTAAGCGGCAAAGGCTATAATTTCTGCCTTCCTTCAAAAATTTGGCATTTATGACAGCTCTTGACAACCTTATATACATCAGCGAAAAATGTCGGCCAATAGTATCCCACTCTCAGAACTTTATTTGCTGTTGTTTTCCAAAAAAGGTGACCACCACCAATCTCCTTCGTGGAAATCCTCCATGACTTGCTTTTCTTCTTCTTCCACCAAACAATTCAACAGAACACCACCGGGATCTTTCCAATAAAGTGTAGAATTGAGAATGCAAAACTTGGCAGCCTTTAATTTGAGAGTTCTAGCTTTGTTTCTAGTCATGCCGGGTGGTGGTGACAAATTTTGAAGAACATATATGATATCTGAATACCACGGAGAAAGAGCAAACATTTCAGATACCTGAATTGATGAATCTTCCACATTCTCATCGGACATAGCAGTGATCAGATTTATGTATAAGGCGTGCAAGTTTGATTCGGCCATTAACTTTGCCAATCCCTGTCCTTTAACAAGCTTTGTGGGCTTTATTTCCACATCATATTCCAACAAAGTTGCAATCCACTTGCCTCATCTTCCTTCCAGATCTGTCTGCACTAAAACATATTTGACAACAGCGTTAGGAACATAAGCCAAAATATGAGAATGCAGAATGTATACCCGAAAATATTTCAATGCTTTTACGAGTGCGAGGGCTTGCTTCTCAATGATGTTGTACTTTGAGGCTGCATCTCTTATAGCTCGGCTGAAGAAAGCAATGGGTCTTTCATGATCATCTCTTTTCTGCATCAACACTACTGCCATAGTATGCTCCGAAGTGAATGAAAACAATATAAAATCCTGAGTGTATTCCGAGCTGATTAGAACTGGAGCTGAAGAAAGAGCCAATTTGACTAAATTGAAATATTTTACAGCCTCTTCCGTCCAATTTACTTAGCTATCCTTTTTAAGCATGTTCGTGATCTCTCTTAGGTGTTCAGCGAGATTAGGTACAAAACGGCGTAAAAAATTCATTTTACCATTGAAAGATTGAATCTCCTTCTTATTCAGAGGCAGATCGATTTGTTGAATCGCTTGTACATGTGTTGGATCAATACGAATGCCATCTTTTGAGATAATGTGCCCAAGTAGTTTTCCCTCCTCCATGGCAAACAAGCTCTTTTTCGGATTCAGCGATAGACCATATTTTCTGCACTTTTGAAAGATAGTTTTCAGATGATACATGTGTTCTTCATCAGATTTGGAAAACACCGTCAGATCATCAAGGTATACAACCAGAAAGACATCCTTCTCATTTGCAAAAGCCAAGTCCATTGCCCGCTGAAAGGTGGCACCCGCGTTCTTCAAACCAAAAGGCATTTTAGCGTAATGAAAAGTTCCCCATGGAGTGGTGAACGTTGTCTTGTCTCGGTCATCTTCATGGACAGAAATTTGGTTATATCCATAATAACCATCAAGTAGTGACATACGAGATGCTCCAACTACTCGCTGAAGTATATGATCCATTTTGGGCAGTGGATAGTTATCTTTCAATGAAACTTTATTGAGATTCCTAAAATCAATGCACAAGTGAATCTCACCTGTCTTCTTCTGTACAGGCACCAAATTAGAGATCCAGTCTGAAAATCTGATGGGAACGATGATTCCTGATTTGTACAACCTGTTTATCTCCTTTTCAATTGATGGCAGCAGTTTTGGATTTAGCCTTCTCAACTTCTGTCTGAAAGGTTTCTGATTAGGCTTAATGGGTATAGTGTGCTGAATTATATTGGTATCGTATGTCTTCAAGTCAGAATAGTCCCAAGCAAACACATCAGCAAATGAAGATAGCAAACTGATATATTTGGCTTTCATCTTTTGTGGCAATGCTTTAGACAGTTTTACCATTTTAGGATTAGCAGTTGTTCTGATATTGACCTCTTCAACACCCTTCTCTGTTGGCTGCAATGTTGGTTTGCGGGCTACGTCATCTTGATCAAAGAGTTCTTCTAAAGGTATCAAGCCTTTAGGAATAATGTTATCCTTTAGCTGCAACACGTCCATTTGATTGATCTGCACCTCCTCTTTGCCATCATCATTTTCTACATCAATTGAGGTCTCTTTGAATTTACCTTTGTTTTGTAGAAAATCATCGATCTCCTCATCATCTTGGAAAACTTGCCAATATCTCTGATTGTCGAGGACAGTCAAACGATGCTTGACATGGATTTCGAATTTATTACTAGAGTTCATTGGAATCCTCAAACTACTGGCTGCCTTAGCAAGAGCATCAGCAATGTTGTTTTGAACACGAGGCACACATGTCAAGGTGTATTCTGAAAATAATTTCAGGATGTCTAGGACTGCATTTCGGTAAGCCCACATCCGTGGATGATTTGCTTGATATTCGCCTCTGACCTGCTTAATCACCAATTCGGAGTCGCCATATACTGCAATCCTTTTAGCATTCAGCTTTCTTAAAATTTTTAGGCCAGCAATCAGAGCTTCATACTCAGCCTCATTGTTTGAACAATCAAAAGCTAATTTGTAGGAGCATACCCGCACATTACTAGGCACCTTGTTTGGGGCGGAGAAAGGACTGCGTACCCAAATACCAATTCCAGCACCATCATTTCCCACTACACCGTTGAAATCCATGGTCCACAAACCTTCTTCCTCTTCTTCCAAGTGCCGAAATTCTGCTGGCTCTGTTTTTCCTGCTTGTTGTCCGTTACCTTCAGCTGATTTCTCAATGGTGTTTTGCTGTTCTCGTCCTTCTTTCTTCAAAACTTCTCTGAAATTTTCTACTATTTCTGGAATACTTTCTGCTTCTACTAACTGACTATCAACATCATTAAAACTATCTGAATACAAAACAAAAGATTCTAGATCTGTATGTACATAATTAATTGGATGATTAATGGGTTTCTCCTTGCTTGTAATCATGTATTTCATTTTTTGTTCCCGATACAGTTTTCTCATCTGGCCAAAGACCGGAATTGTTGCATAGGAGAAATCTAGTTGTAGTGTCCCTTTCAATTTTGTTGCCCAAGACCTGGAAAGAAGCCTGCCGAACCTGGGAAGAATATCCGCTACAGCAATATCCATCAAAACATTCTTCATTGGGATTTGGTCCAGACTCACAACCAAGTCTTTGATGAGCCCGATACATCTTACTCTGCTAGAATCAAATGAATAGAGATCATGGTATTTCCGGGTGACGTCCAAACCCAGCTTATCCATAATAGCCTTGGGCATGAGATTGTGAGAAGTTCTGGAATCGAACATGGCATTATGTAACACAAAATCATGCACTCTTAAACTGATATAAAAAGGTGGCACATCACTATCTGGAGACTCACCATTCAATGCTGGCCCAAAAATCATTTCGGGTTGATCATCTTCGACATTCACCATATCAAACATTGGATCACAATTCAAAATTTTAGAAACTTTCCCTCTATAACTGTTGTTCTTCATTATTTCAGTCAAGGGAATGGATACCTTCAATTTAGAAATTTCATTCTCTAAACTAAAAGCGGAAGTCTTTTCTACCTCTTTGACTAGGACTTCTTTCTTTTCCTTTTCTCTCGATACAATTTGTTGATTTGATTTTTCTGCTGATGGTGATTTGCTGCTGTCAGGATCAAGTGCCTCTTTGCCTTTCTTTTGTGCAACTGATGAATCATTCTTTGATGCTGAAACTTCCTTCCTCTTCTGAATTGGGTTAACCGGCACATCTCTGTTTCTTAGTGAATATTTTCACTGCTGAGTGGACAGAGCATTCATATAGCCTCTTTGATACTCATCTGATTCTTCTTCCAAAACTGTGTCACTTGCTAGAATGCAATCTGCGTCTTTGTGTGCAGCCGAACTTTCCGCATACTCCTCATCTTCAGTAATGTAAATAGGGAAATCATCACGAGTAAAGAAGTGGTTATCTTCCCCTATTACCTTCCCTTCCTCATCAGACTCCGGTCCATGCACAAAATTTTGCTGTAGAGGTGGCTGTACTGGCTGCTGCGCTGTCTGATCTTGGGCTCGCTGATCTCTCTGCCTTATTCTATATTGTGACTACTGCTGGCCACGGAAGTTAGGATTCCTAACTTGTGGCTCAGGTTTGTCGATTTTCACCCTTTCAAGCATTTGCTCTACCTTCTTGAGTAATTGATCCATCGAGGAAGACTCTTCCTTTACTGTGACCTTCTTTTCTGCTTTTGCTCTAGCCCTCTTGGTCAACAGATTTGCTTCAATGCTGACTGCGATCTTCTGCATGTCTTCCATTGTGGTCGGCTCTCTCTCTTAGTTGATAAGCCATGTCAGCGTCAAAACCATCTAGAAACTTCATCATGGCTAGTCCCACAGGTGGCGTTAGATGATCGGGAATTATAAACAGAATTGGATCTAATGCAGTAGTCTTGGACCGACTCACCAGCGTTTCGTTTGATTTGTTCATATTCAGCCAGAATTTGAAGAGGATTCTTTTTCACTTCCCAGCAGTCTAAAAATTGTCTTTGTAGTTCAGCCAAGGTAGCGATACGTGCAGCTGACAAACCTCTGAACCATTTCCTAACTTCACCGGAAAATGTCTGTACAAAGAGTCTCATTGTCACATTCTTTGCATCGATCTCATGAAGGTCACAGAAATCTGCCATTCTGTCCACATGTTGCTGAGCGGTAATGTTGTTGGGAGTGCCATCAAACAAAGGGATTTTGCTTTGATAATCTGCGGGCATATCATCTAAAACTTGAGGTAGCACAAGAGGTGCAAAACAGGCAGCCATCACTCTTGGTGGGTTTGGTCTTGGAGGTGTTGGAGGAGTGTGTGCAGTTTGTAGGGAATTAACAATTTGAGTTTGAAGCTGTGTCGCAATATAATTATCAATTGACCGGTTAGCCCTTTCAGTTTCTAGGTCTACAAGAAACTGTGGATTGGGGACAGTAGAGTCAACAGCCCTTTCGGATTTGGTCTCGAACAACGATATTTCAAACCGCTCATCAAAATCAAGCTCTTCAAGATACTCAAAAATGTCAGGACATGAATGGGATTTGAACACGGGAGTTATAGAGCTCTCTTGACGAAGAAGTCTTGGAATCAAATTGGGATTTTCGTAGATATGAGGAGGATCTAGATCTGGATTAGCTCTGGTATATCTTCTTGAAGCCAGCGTGCTATTTTCAAAAAAATCAAAAGGACATGAACAACTTACTCAGCCTATCAAATCCTAAACTTATCATCCGGAAGTTTAGAATTATCAGAAGTATGGGGTGTTCATAGGTTAAGCCGGCCACTTACGCAACGGAGAATACTAACAAACAAAGAATTTCATCCCATTACGGTCGCCACTATGTTAGCACCTAAATCTGCCTTAGGCTGAAGGAAGGCAAAATTCAGGGTAACCACAAACCACGCTCAGTCTGGTAGCTAGCCCTACCAGAACAGGAGAGGGCTCTCTCCGGGTCACACTCAGTGAAGAATAAACAAATAGGGTCTGAGAATGACTTAAAAATGGATACTAATTTTAGGCTAGGTAAATAAATATGAAAGAGGTATTTTGATGAATGACTGAGTTTTCTGGGACGTATGGGACCAAGGAACAACATGAGCAGAGAATTTAACTCAAAGATGCAGATTATTTCGTGAGGCAAGACAGGCCGAAAGTCTAGCAATTAAATTTGAAATAACATGAAATGGAGAGACTGTTTAAGAGGGTGAAAAGGGCATAAATACATGAATCCTTTTCAACAGAAGAAAACATAGAACGTGAAAACTTTCCCAAGGCAGAGCAGTAAACTGAATTCTACCTTTTCTTACTTAGAAGCTTTCACTAGAAATGAATATGAATGAAATGTGAAACATAACGACATACATATGAAACAGAAAGAAAATACATTTGCTAAACTCATGCCACAAGAATCTCAAGAACCAGAGCTGCAATCTTTCATTAATTCTCTGTCAAAATGTACAGTGAGTAACTGAGTTTCTCTCCCACCGCTTCCCAGAAACTCCAACCAACTCTTTACAAATGATTTTTCATACAATAAATAGACTCTACCATCAGGAAATGGATCGACCCAAAGTTGGGGATTTTTTAAATCATTACAAACTGGAAATGAAAATCCAACCATTAGTGACAGGTGCAACGTTACAAAAAAAACAAAAATGGAGCGTAGATTTTTTGGGTGACTGCTCGCCTTCCTTTTGCCACTTGGATAGAAGCCAACCTTTGATGAAAATGTTTTTAAACTTTTCCTTTGATGCTGGGAAAAATGTATTTTTAATGAACGGGCCCATTTGGAGAAAATTGCAAATCGACATCTCGCGGAGCGGAAGTGATTTTGGCCTTTGGGTCTCTGTGCGCTGCGCCAAAAGATGTATGCGTCGCGCCACTTTGGAGGTGGTTTTGAGGCACTTCCTGAAGTCCAAATTGAGCCCAAGTATGCTTGTTGGAAAGCCCTACCTATCTACTTTCCAACCCAAGTGAAATTTTTGGATTTGGATGCCATTTTCCCCTCCAAAAATAAAATCTCCCAAGACTACTTCCTGTGTGTCAAAATAGGGGCAGAGAGGTCATTTTTTGGGTGTTTTTGACCTCCTGAGGACTCAAAATTGGCCCAAACTTCTTGGCCATGCACCAGCAGTCGTAATTTTCCATGGCAAATCCAAAAATATAAACTTTTTGTCATTTGGAGCTCCCTAGCGAAAGCGCGCGCCAGGTGGCATGGCGCACATGGAGAAAAAACCTGTTTCTTGTGCACAAAATTTTAAAACGCAAAAATGTGCTCCAAATTTCTTGAAATTTGGGCTGTACCTTCTCTATCACATGTCATGTTGTTCCAACGAAGCCTCGGCCAAGATTCGGAGCCGATCCTGCTCTTTTTGCCTCTTTTGTCTTTTTGTCACCTTCCTCAATTTCGCCTTTAGGCTCCTGATTCTTGCTTTGGAGCTCATGTTTCGGGCCATGTAATGGTGAGTCATGCGCCTCAGCATTGCTTTTTCCCTATTAGCCTTCTCCACCAGCTGCTCCAAGTGAACGTTCACTTTCTCTAAAACATACTCCCGATCCTCATCTCTTTGCTCCATAGGTCTACCCTGCCATGATGTGTTGCCAGTTTTCCTTGATCAGTTGCAACTCTATCTCAGCTTGCCGATCCTCAAGTTGTTTGTTCCTCTGCTCCAGATATTTCATGTTCCATTTGGCTCTTTCCAAGTCAAGGGACAAGGCTTGAATCTCTGTTTGCTGCTCCTGGATGATCTCTTTAAGCTGTGCACTTTGCAGATCTGTATCTATATCATCATCATGAAGGAGAACGAATTCGGTCTCTCATTCACCTGATGGCCCCTCATCATGCATTGGCTCCTTACCTCTGTCCTGTACCTGTAGTGCTGATGTCGGAAGCGAGGCCCCTTCCACCCCGGGTGGAGATAACACTCGCTTTGCTGCTGCAAACAAATGTCTAGCGCCCCTCTGATATGTGACGAATACCGGCACACTGGTGGTCTCATGGTGCTCATACTGATGAGAAGGTTCCCCTGTCTCAAATCTAGTCTCTGGAAGTCCCTGTGAAGCTCAGAAGAAGTCACGGGAGATGAAATCATCCCAAGTGATACCCTATAGATCAAGCTGATGCACCACCAAAATCTTGATGAGAGCAAAATGATAAACACTGTTAAGTTGTTGCTGAGGGGTTTTATGCTGTATAAAGGTGGTCATCCTCTCTATGTTCTGGAAAATGAAATACGGAATGTTCATCATCTGTACCCTGGTGAAATGCATGAGCAACCTGATGTGATAAGCATAAAGATGAGAGAATCGCCCCTCACAGCTGAAATATTTCATAATCAATCTCATTAGTGGAGCATATTCATCTTTCAGATATCGGAATGGAAAGACTCTTTTGAGCTGCCTCAAGAAAGTGGTTTTAATATATGGCTCATAATGATGCTGATCAATCTTCTGCTTCTTGTTCCATGGTTCTCCAATGTTCGGTATGCCGGTTGCTAATGAGACAGATTCTGGTGTAAGTGTGAAGGTGACACCAGCTAAAGTAGCCTGATCTCCATGTAAGTGCAACACGAATAGACGAGCCAGCTCATGATGAAATTGAACACTAGCCACCTTTTGACAAAACTCAAAGCATGACTGACGCTGGAAACACGACATAGCAAGAGGGCAGGCCTGCAATTCTGTAAGGGTGGTCGGTTCTTCTCTAACATGTCTGCCACTTTTGTGAGGCCTCCGGGGAGCCTGTTCTTCCGAGGATGAGTCGCTTTGGGTTTCCATTTCATAGTCCGATACATGCTCAGATGCCATGACTGTTGTTTTTCCACTGCCTTAGAGAAAAAGATGCTGGTGATAAAACTGTGTTTGGACTGCTTTTGTGATGTGTTGAAATCTTCCACCAAGGGGAAAAATGCAACAAGGGACTGTTAGGGAGGGAAAATATGAAGGGATTAGGAGTCTTAGGATAGATTTTATTTAGGGCAGTGTAGGAGGGTTTGGGAACTTTGCATAGGGTAGGGTTTGTGGTTTTTACATTGGGAAATGGGTGAAAGGGAATGGGGATAAGGGTTTAGTAAATTTAGGGGATGGGAAGCAATGACATTCAAAGGGATATGGTCTAAGGAAAAAGGGAATGGAGGACAAAGGGACAGAAGTGATGGAAGGGGAAACTTGGTGACACAATGATGAATTTGCAACCCTTAACATCAATTGACATAATGATTTTTAGAGGTAGGGTTTGGAAATTTTATTTCAATATTTGGAAGCATAAACCGTCATCACACAACACTGAAAATGTATGAACCATAGAGGTGTCGACCCTACCTGGAAAACTCAAGGGCTTAAAAGGCAATTTGTTGCAATTCTGAGCAAAATCAGGCTTTCATGTGTATGCGCCGTACAGCATACCCAGTGCGCCGCGTCGTTTGAGTGCACCGCGCCCATGTTATTTAACATTGTGTGGTCGCGCCCAGTGCGCCGCGCTCCCTCAGTGTGCCGCGCCACTCTGCCTGTGCGCCGCGCCTGTCAAGACACCTCCAACTTCACCCAAAACGCACGCTGGCTCACCAAATTCTTTTGAAATGATTTCTCTCCTACCTTGGCATGTAAAATGACTTTGATTCTTATGAGAAACTCTATATAAATGCATGGAGTCATGGGTTTGATTTTTGTTTCTTCAAAACCCACTTTGCAATGTTTCATTTCAGCACTTTTTCCATAACTTAATACAACTCTGTATTTCATATTCTCTTTTTGGATTTTTGACTAAAATGATGAAATTTTTGGCAATTTTTTTGCAGGAGTAGCTGTCATGGCATTTGGCAAAGGATGACCAGAACCAGCTTTTCAAGTGCTTCATGTTGGAGAACTTCACATATTTATCATAAACACTTAATTTGGCGATTTCCTCTTCAAAACAGAGTTTTGAAGAGGAATCACCCTTGAGCATCATGGATGATGAAAATCTGGAGATGAAACTTGTTGAACCTCCCTCTGACCTGCTGGCATGTTTGGGTACTCGGAAAACACGACTTATGAAACCCTAGACCTATGACTGATATGATTTTTTTGCCCATTAAAATACCAAATATTGACTATCATTTAATGAACTTTGATGAACGGAGCTGAGCCAGCAGGTACAAAGCATGAGGGGTAATAACTGGCAAGACCCTTCCATCCGATTTATGGCATGCCCCTAGTGTAATGTAGCTGAGTGAATGGAGCGAGACACCTAAAAATGAAATGCAGAAAGAATTTTGATCTTGGATGGAGGACTGACAATACTGACTCTAACATATGCTTAGTCTTGGAATGAAATGTAGAGGTCTTTGCAAGATGTATGGCACTCTGGCTGTCACTATATAACCTACCCAACTCCTGCTTCTTACCCAATTCATCCAGAAACCATTGTAACCAAATCATTTCTTTACTAGCCTCTGTAGCAGAAACATACTATGCTTCTATTGTTGAAAGTGCAACAACACTTTGGATTTTTAAAACCCAACTGACAGCTGTTCCACTTACAGTAAATATATTTCCTGTAGTGCTCCTCTTGTTATCTTTGTCACTTGCCATATCTGCATCAACATATCCCTGTAGAGCAATGTTTGAACCACCAAAGCATAATTCTTGATTTGCGGTACCTCTCAAATACTTGAGAATCCACTTCACCGCCATCCAATGTTCTTTTCCTGGATTGTTCATGTACCTGCTTAGAACTCCCACTACATGTGCAATATCAGACCTTGTGCAGACCATTGCATACATTAATCTTCCAACTGTTGATGCATATGGAACTTTAGACATATGAGCCATTTCTTCCTGAGTCTTGGGACACGCCTCCTTACTTAATTTGAAATGGCTAGCCAAAGGTATACTAACTGGTTTTTGCATTCTGCATATTAAACCTTTTCAACACCTTTTCTATGTACTCACTTTGAGACAATGTTAATTTGCGATTATTCTTGTCTCTAGTTATTCTCATACCAAGGATTTGTTTTACAGCGCCCAAATCCTTCATTGCAAATGAGTTTGCCAATTTCCTTTTGAGCACATTTATTTCCTGCATGTTAGAACCTACAACAAGCATGTCATCTACATACAATAACAATATAATATAGCTGCCATCATTTTTCCTTTTGAGATAAACACAATGATCAGAGTGACATCTAGTATAACCTTGTTCAGACATAAACCTGTCAAATTTTAGATACCACTTCCTTGGAGCCTGTTTTAAGCCATACAAGCTCTTCTTCAACCTGCACACTAGTTTCTCCTTCCCTTTTACCTCATATCCTTGTGGCTATTGCATATATATCTCTTCCTCCAAATCCCCATGGAGAAAGGTTGTCTTTACATCTAACTGCCCAAGATGTAAATCTTCAGTAGCTACTAGACTTAGAATAGTTCTGATTTAATTCATTTTCACAACAGGAGAAAATATCTCATCAAAGTCTATATCCTTTTTCTGTGCAAACCCTTTCACCACAAGTCTAGCTTTATACCTTTTTCTACCTCCATCTTCTTCCTTCAACTTGTAAACCCATTTATTCTACAATGTTGTTTTACCTGTAGGCAACCTAACTAAGTCCCAAGTCTGGTTATGTGCTAAGGAGTCCATCTCTTCTTTCATGGCTTGCTCCCACTTCTTCCTGGTTTCTACCTGCACTGCTTCTTCATAACATTCTGGTTCACCAGAATCAGTCAACAATACATAATATAATAAAGGAGAGTATCGTTTAGGGGGTCTACTTATCCTGGTAGATCTTCTAACACCACTTTTAGGTGTTTGAGGTGCTTGTTGCTATTGTGGTTGTTGTTCTAGCTGTTGATCATTATGATTTTCAGGCACCATCACTTTTCCTATGATATCGTCAAGCACTGTGTATTCTCTGTTTTCTTTTTCCTGTTTCTTTTCCTGCAACTAATTCTTATACAAGAGCTTTTCATTGAATATTACATCTCTGCTCCTAATGATTTTGTGATTTTCATAATGATAGAAGCGATAACCAAAATCATTAACATCGTATCCAATAAAGGTACATTTCCTTGATTTTTCCTCAAGCTTTGTTCTATTTTCTTTATTAATGTGGACAAAGGCTTCACAACCAAAAGTCTTTAAAAATGAGTAGTTTACCTTTTTACCTGTCCATGCCTCCTCTGGAATACTGCCATCCAAGGAAATTGAAGGCCCTCTATTTATTAGATAAATAGTAGTGTCTACAGCATCTGCCCAAAATTGTAAAGGCAATCTTGCATGCAATCTCATGCACCTTTCACACTCCATGATTGTCCTGTTCATCCTTTATCACACACCATTTTCTTGTGGTGTTCCTGAAACTATCTTCTCTCTGCGAATTCCATTCTCTGAACAGTACCTATCAAACTCTTTGCTGCAATATTCAACTCCATTATCTGATCTGAGACACTTCAACATTTTCCTTGTCTCATTTTCAACCAAATCTTTCCATTTCTTGAAAGTATCAAATACATCAGATTTATTTTGAATACAATAAATCCAGGTTTTTCTGGTTGCATCATCAATAAAAGTAACATAATAACGAGAGCCACCAAGAGATGATACCTGAGTGAGTCCCCATACATCTGTATGCACAAGCTCTAATTTTTCACTCTTCTTTTCTTTCCCAACTCTAAGGAATCTGACTCTCTTCTGTTTTCCATAAACACAATTCTCACATAATTTTAAATCAACATGCTTCAAACCTGGCAACAAATTTCTTGAGTGAAGAATCTGCATCCCCTTCTCACTCATGTGCCTGAGCCTATGATGCCACAATGCTGTATCTTCTCCTGTAGAGGTTAAATCATTAACAGAATTAGAAATACCATTACATAAATACAATGTACCAACCTTTCCTCCTTTCACTATTACCAGGGATCCTTTAGTGACCTTCTAGGTTTTATCTGTGAAAGTAGTTACACAACCTTCACCTCCCAACTGCCCTGTTGAAATCAGATTTTTTTCAGATCTGGAACATGCCTTACCTCCTTTAATAGCCACTGATTTCAATTTTGTTGTTTTATGAAAACTATACCCATTCCAACGACTTTACAGGGTTTATCATCACCCAATCGAACCTGTCCAAAATCTCCTTGAACATAATCATGAAAATGTTTCTTATTAGGTGTGGCATGGAATGAAGCCCCTGAATCTACCACCCAGGCATCAATAATATTTTCTAGTAAATGAACCAAAGCATCTTGCAACACATCGCTTGTTACATTCGCTTCATGATTAGTTTCTTGTTGCACATCTCCTTCTTTTCCCTTTTGAGACTTGCAGTCTTTCTTCAGGTGTCCATTCTTCCTGCATTTCCAGCACACTATCCCCAATCTGGATTTGGATTTGCCTTTTCTTGACTTACTACGATATACTGGGCTCTTTCCTCTTTCCATTTTTCTTCCTTTAGTCTCTGCAGTCAAAGAATTACCTAATGTCTCACCGGAGCTTTTCCATCGCATTTCCTCGCTAAGGATTGCATTGACAACATCATCAAACTTTAAAGTACTAGATCCAGAGATAGAGTTACTAATGGCCATAACTAAACCATTCCAACTTTCTGGCAATGAGCACAGAAATAACAGAGCCCTAACTTCATCATCAAAATTTACCCCTACAAAACTTAACTGACTTGTAACTGTATTAAAATCATTTAAATGGTCTGCAACAGATCCGCCTTCTGACATATTCATATTAAATAAACACTTCATAAGAAATACCTTATTTGAGGCTGAGGGTTTTTCATATAGTTTGGCCAATGCCGACATTAAACCTTCTGTTGTCGTTTCCTTTGAAATATTAAACGCTATCGATGCTGATAGGCAGCCATATTGTTCCAAGTGCCTTTCTGTCGAGAATATCCCATTATGTGTCTGTCATACTCATCGACTTCTTTGTATTTACACTCAATGGTAGGTACAGATCTCTCTGATACAAATAATCTTCCATCTACATCTTCCACAGCTGGTAGTTTTGGCTATTGAATTTTTCGACCCTAAACCTACCATCTTCTGCCATTGCTCCCACTCAGACTAGGAATCCTTCTCTCCTGCGAGTTTATCAACCAAATAGACCTTCGACTTTGATACCAGTAGTTAGAAAATTATATATTACGGAGCAATGGAACACATAAAATATTGCAGAAATGTAAACATAGAAAACGCATAAAACAAAAGAGACATAGATATACGTGGTTCACCCTGTTTGGGCTGCATCCACGGAGAAATAGCCAGTCCTTCTTTTATTATATTATCCAGCAAACTGAAGAGATACAACCTACAGCAGATCTGCTGTAACACCCTCTTCACTCTCAATCTCCTCTCTCTTCCTCACTCAGAATATAGATATCCATAGATGCAATACAATTCCCTCATATATAGCGAGGGGTTGCCTTCTAGGGAAAAAAACCCTAAACTAAACATAACTTCTACCATCAGATTATCTTCCTAATGAACAGCCCAGATTGACTAGAAAATACTATACTTTTACAAGGCAATTTTACATCTGTTTTTAGTTTCGAGGGCGCTGCCCCCGATCCCCCACCGGGGGACCACTGGCCGCAGACCCCCGTGCCCCCGCATGGAGGGGTGTACAGTCTTCCTGGGGTATAAATCCGGCTGAAAACTTTGAATACATAAGATAATCAGGCTCCACACCCAACACTAAAGGCTTCTTGTCAACCTTACAAGAACCTCTCCCACTCCAAAGCTTATATATTCTCAAGACCATATGATTACCCAATTGTGGAATTAAAAAGTGCTTGAAATACGTCTATGCTTGTGTTTGTTTTTATACTTTTCAAGTGCTTATGTACATTTTCTTATGATAATATTTAAACACACATAATAGTAAATAAAGTAGCAAACCGACAAACACATAAGACAACAATATAATGTGGATTTCACCCAAACCTACTGGGCTTCGTCTCCGTGAGCTCTAGTTAACTCAACTAGGCTCTCTGGGATTATGGCATAAATTCTTTTACAAGCTCCATGCTCAACTCCATTGGTTTACAACTGAACCTATGGGTTTAGAATACCATCTTATCCCTACTAGTCGTTCATACTCTGTAGATAGATCTAGGCTTCTCTGGACTAGACTCCTTCAATCAGCGCTCTGAGCTATCTTGAGCTCTAGCTTGCACCAACTCCCTGAGAATTCTTTCACTATCTCTAGAATACCTTCTTCTATCTTCAACACACTTTGGACACTAGCAATAGCTTGATCATTTGATCTCTTTGTTGTTCTGCAACTTCATTACAGCCCATGGCTCTTAGAAGTCTACTTTGAGCTCTCTGGCTCTACGGCTCTGGCTCTCTAGCTAACTAGCTCTGGCTCTCAGCTCTCTGGCTCATCTAGCTCTAGCTCTCTTAGCTATCTGGCTCTGTCCGTCTGGCTCTACCTCCAACCTCTAGTGGCTCTGCCTCTGCTCGGCCCTCTGGCTCCAAAGCTCTCAGGCTTTCTGGCTCTCGGCTCTTGCAGTGAGCTTCTAGTTTCGCTTTACCTCCAAGTGACTCCCAGCTTTCAGTTTTCAGCTCCCTCTGTCAATTGTGCTCTCTGGCTTTTGAAAGGCATCCTTTGACTCTGCGGCTTCCACAACCGTTCCTCTATCCCTTCGATCATGAGGAATCATTCTTTTTCCCAGCTCTGCCTCTTCACGCTTCAAAATGCATCCCTGTTACAGAAATGCCCACCTACAGCATGGCACAAGGAATGATGGTTGTTTCCAATGGAAAATGAACCGATGGCCTCTTTCCAAATGAAATCCATGAAATAACGCATTTCTGGCTCGTAACAGAAATACACAGGAAAAACACTATCGGGCGCAAAAACCAGACTTCAAATAGAATGCAACCACATCTATAAACCTATCGGGTCTACCATTCCATCGCAAATCGCAATCGCATGGCATATTGGCCAAAAAACCCAATACACGGGAATACATTGAAAATCTAAATTTCCGAATTTCAAATATTATGAAATCACATCTATAATCCGATCGAGTCTACACTCTGATCGCATATCGCAATCACAACAGGTAGGAGCCCATTTGTATCGTTGCGATCCCGATTGCCGATCACCGATTGTGCTATCGGCGCATCACATATCGCAATGTCGCAACAGACCTGGGGTTCTTCCCTTTGACTATGTCGATTGCCGATATCGCACATCGCATATCGCATCGGTGGGGTCTATGCCTCTACTCCTCCGATCGTCGATCATCGCATTGATCGCATATCACATATCGCTCTGCCTGGGGTCCCGATATCGAGCAAAGGCCTACCTCCGATGCGATAAGTCAGAGGTCGCAATCAGGGTTCCTTCCGCCTTTTCCTTAAGTCCTTCCATTTGGCACATTTGCAATGTGATTTCTTCAATGAGCCTTTTAGGCCATTTTTATAAGAATTTGCCTCCTTTTCAAAGGACAACGGCAATCTTCTTTCTGTGATAACTTCTTCATCCGAAGTCCATTTTAGCCCATTCAAATTGCATTAGATTCAGCTTGAAAAGATCTATGCAATGGGACTATCTTCAGAAGCATCCTTTGACTTTTAATTTTTGAGTGAAAAGTCATCTAGAATCATTTTTTGATCACTGAAGATGTGATTCCTTTGGATTTTCTTAGAATGTTCCAACTATTCCTACTGCATGCATGATGTCAGGTCAAGTACCTGTTAGATAAAGCAGACTGCCAATCATGGATCTGTAAGTTGGTTGATGTACTATTGTTGATTCATCATTTGATCTGAGACTGCATCCTGTTACCATTGGGGTACATACAGGTTTAGAATGTTCCATGCTGTACCTTTTCAAGATCTGTTTGAGATATTTGGTTTGTGAAAGAAAAATACCATCTTTCTTTTGTTGAACTTGTAGACCAAGAAAATAGGTAAGTTCACCACGTAAGGACATTTCAAATTCTTGCTGCATTACTGAAGAAAAATTCTAATTCATGGATTCTTCATTGCTACCAAAAATGATATCATCAACACAAACAACAATAATTAGCAATCTATCAGTGTCAATCTTTGTATATAGATTGCTATCTGCTGAACCTTTTGAAAAACCTTATTGGTGTAGATATTTTCCAAGGCGGTAATACCAAGCCTTTAGAGCCTGTTTCAGACCATAGAGAGCCTTTTTGAGTCTGCATACAAGTTTTGCATCATTTCCAAGAATGAATCCTTCTAGTTGTTCAATATAAACCTCTTCTTCTAAATCTCCATTAAGGAAGATAGATTTTTCATCCATTTGGTATACTTCAATTTCTGAAAGCTAGAAAGAGCAAGAAACATCTTTATGGCTTCAAGTCTACCAACAGGTGAAAAAGTTTCTTCAAAACCTATACCTTCTTGTTGAGCATACCCTTTACAAACAAGTCTGGCCTTGTTTCTAATGACTTCTCCATTTTCATTCAGCTTGTTTTTTAATATCCATTTAGTTCCTATAATATTTTTATCATGAGGTCTAGGAACCAATTCCCAAGTATTATTCTTTTCAATTTGCTCAAGTTCTTCATTCATGGCCTTGACCCAATATTCATCTTTGCATGCTTCATTTACATTTTGAGGTTCGGTGGAGGATAGTAATGCTAGATAGCTTGAGGTTTCGGTAATAGTTCTTCTTGTCTGTACACCTGCCTCTTTTTCCCCTAAAATTTGAGTTTCTAGATGATTTTTCTAAACATACCTGGACGGAGTCTTTTCTTCTACCATTATCTCTTCTTCTGGTTCTTCATTGGTTTCTTCTTCAATATCATCGTGATTTGATGTGGGAAAATACTCCCCATCTTCTTCATTGTCATAATCTTCTATTTTTGTTTGTTTTGGATTTTTGCATGCTTCATCAACTACAACATCAATACTTTCAACAATTTTCCCAAGTCTTTTATTATAACATTTATATCATTTACTTTGGCAAGAGTAACCAAGAATAATAGCTTCATCTGCTCTGGGCTCAAACTTACCAAGTTTTTCATCAATCCTTTTGATATAACATTTGCTTCCAAAAACTTTAAAGTATTTTACAGTAGGAGTCTTACCATATCAAAGTTCATGTGGAGTTTGAGTGCTATTTACCCAAACATTTGCTTGGTTGAGAATAGTTACGATGGCGAATGCAGCTTCACCCCAGAAGGTTGCAGTAGTTCCAGATTCATCTAGCATAGCTCGAGCCATTTGTTGAACAGTTCTGTTGATTCTTTCTACCACTCCATTTTGCTGAGGAGTCCTTGAGTGGATAATTGCCTTTTTATTCCATGTTGTTCAAAAAAGTCAAAGAATTCATCCGAGGTAAATTCCCCTCCTCGATCAAATCTGAGGAATTTTATTTTTCGATCTGATTCATTTTCAACCAAAGCTTTGAAGGCTTTGAACTTTTCAAATGCTTCATATTTATGCTTTAGCAGACCTATCCAACACATTCTGGAAAAATCATCAATGAACAAAATAAAGTGTTCTTCTCCATGAGGTGACTTTTTCCTTGATGGTCCACATAAATCAGTATGAACCAGTTCAAGAGGTTTACTAGCTGACCCTTCTTTTTCAATGAAGTGAGATCTGGTTTGCCTACCGAATTGACATGGTTTGCATATTGTATTTTCATGGATGTTGATATCTAGAAGATCACGAACAACCTTGAATCTGCATGCTTTTCTTATTTGAGAAAAACTTAGATGTCCCAATATTCTATGCCACAGCCAGTTTTCATCATTTTTGCTTAGATAACACTGTTGTTGTCCTCCCTTGAGTATGTATAAGTTGTTAGGAGTTCTTGTACCTTTGATCACGGTCTCCCTTGTATCAAGTTCACGAACAACACATCCGTTTGATCGAAACACCACTTCATTTCCTTGATCACACAATTGACTGACACTCAACAGGTTATGTTTTAAACCATCTACATACATAACATTTCCAGCTTTAACCTTTTCTTTCAAGAAAACAAATCCTTTACCTTTTATCACAATAGGAGTGTCGTTTCCAAATGAGACATTCTTTTCTTTTTATAAGGCATTATATGAGTGAAGTTTTTCTTTGTCACCTGTCATGTGTTTTGAGCATGCACTGTCAATGTACCACTGATTTTCTTGTCCTTTGACATACAAGGCTATACCACATCTTTCTGTTTGAGATTCTTTCCTTCTCCATATCTTGGGATTTAATGGATTTTTCTCCTTTGAGATGATTGCCGAAATTTTCTCCTGCATTCAAATTCTTCATGACCAAAGTTGTTACGAATCGAGCATTCTATTTCATTTTCAAGAAGAGAAAAGTTATTATAGGAACTTTTTTTTTACCCCTGTTACATTCCTTTGATTCCGTGCTTCTCTAGTCATGATGGTTTCATAAGCAACACATTGAGCAGCTTTGTGTCCAAAATTATGACATGAAAAACATTGCCCATTAAAGAAGTACCTACAACTATCGAATCTATTGACCTGGTGATTATAGTTTCTATTGATATTCATCTTTGGAGCAAATTGAGTATGATTTACCTGAGATTTGTTATGGCTTCTTTTCATCCTTGGAATAAATTGAGTCTGATTTACTTGGTGATCTGCTTTATTCCTTTGCTGATGATTGTCATACTATTCACTGGTCTTTGCTGCATCAAGATAGCTTTTAGTGGAAGTTGACGGCTTCTGTGATTGAGATGCTTCTTCAGTATATCCAAGACCTGTCTTTATCAGAGGAGAACGTTGTACTTTGATAATTTCATCTAAGGTTTCTGATCCTTTAGCAAATCTAAGATTGAGAGATTTCGTTTTCTCAAGATCCTTTCTTATACCCACAATTTCACATTCTAGTTTTTCATTGTGTTTTTCTTTTTCAGCAAGTTGGTATGTCAAGGTATCTATAATCATATTCTTTTCTTCTAAACAGATTTTGAGTTTAGAAATTTCTTCATGAAGGTCGTCTTCTTCTAAAGCACCCCAAAAATTATCACTGTCATAAGCCATTAGAAGTCTATAGTCATTAATATTTTCATCTTCATCACTATTTGATAAACCATCACTATTTTCATGAGTATAGTAACTTCTTTTATTTACAACTTGTTTTCTATTCCATTTTGCATGTTCCTTCCCTTTTTCATGTTTATATTTATGAGGACATTTGGCAGCATAATGACCGACCCCACAGGCAAAGCATTTGAAGGGTAGCTTACCTCTAAATCTTCTGAAACCCCGTTGAAGCTTCTTGACAAAGTTTACCTCATCTTCTTCTTCTGAAATATGTCCTGATTCATCATGTTCTTCCTTTCCTTTTGTTGAATCTTTAAATGCGGCTTCTCTCATATCTGATAGACCTCCTTTTCTCATCTCAAAGGCAATTAAGATTCTGTAAAGCTTTGTCATAGTGATAGTATGCAGATCATGTTTTTCTTCTATGGCAGACACTTTTGATTCAAATTTAGCAGATAAGAATCTCAAAACTTTCTCAACTAAGGTAAGTTCCTTTATATATTCACCCAGATTCTTCATACAATTAACAACCTCATCTATACGTAAGAAGTAACTAGTTATACTTTCATCACTGTGCATCTTAAGAGTTTCATACTGAATTCTGAGAGTTTGAAGTTTAGCACTTTTTACCTGAGAGTCTCCTTCATAGCTCAGAAGGATTTTGTCCCATATTTCTTTGGCTGATTTTAGCTGCATGACTTTGACAAACTCAAGTTGTGACAAACTTCCCAATAAGGTATTGATAACTCTGGCATTGGTTTCATATTGCTTTTTACCTGTCGTGTCTGTAGGAATTGTTGTTGGAAATGTATATCCTCCTTCCACAATTTCCCAGACATCTGTTCCAAGTGATTGTAGATATGCAGTGGTTCTTATTTTCCAATAAACAAATTTGTTCCCATCAAATATTGGCAGTCTGATGGATCCCATGCTTTCTTGATTACTCATGATGATGGATCTCCCTTCAAGCGATCAAGCTTCTTCTGAAGGACCTGCTCTGATACCAATTGTTGGAAATAATACTAAGAGGGGGGTGAATCAGTATTATCAGATCAATAATTTTAATTTCCCAAACAGATTTATATATGCTACTTCAGCTAAGTGAACTAGCGTGTACACGTGACTATACTTAAAGCAACTAGTGTATATGCAGAGAACTTTTGATTTAGACAGTTTATCATGTATTGAAATTTAACCAATATATCAGAGATTTATTAGACAGTGCAGTAAAAGCATAATAAAGCATCACACATAAGCAACACACATGAACACCAAGATATAAGGTGGAAACCCAATGTGGGTAAAAACCACCTGTTGTTTTGATCTCTGTCTTCTTTCAATAATAAGAAAATATGTTTATAATCTTGTACTAGTGCAGACTCATACCAGTACACAAGCACACACCTGTAGAAGTCTACAAACTTCTCTCATTCTCTAGCTACTACTGGAAGGGAGCTACAACCCTCTAGCTCTTGTACTAGCCAATATGTTTACTAGTACGTAGGTGCCAGCCTACAAAAAACTCCACTCTTCTACCAGGGACCACGTTTCATGAATTTTCAGACTGGATACTCCTGGAACACAACACCACAATCTGAAGGCCATGTTTCATTCAATTTTCATACTGGACCCATCAACAACATCATAACTACAATACAATCATCAAGTACATCTGCATCAACCAATCACTGAAACTCAATCACCATAACCTGAATCTGATCATTCAAAACACTGTCACCAGAATACAGTCACCAGAACCCAAAACAGAACCCAAAACTCTGCAACAGCAAACAGAAACAACTGAAACATACTTCATAAGGTATACACTACTTCCATGTGTCGAACCAGTGTGTATACACGCTTTTATCAAAGCCAACCAGCGTACACATCTGTAAATATTAATTCATAATTTTGCAGCTGTTGCAGACTTCAGTTATACCTAGATCATAACATTTATAGAATAACACATGCATCAGTATTCAAATCTAGACTATACATGATCAAACCACATAATGATAATTCATTTCATGTCTTAAGATCCTGGTTCATCATTAGATCTTATCCCTCATCAACCGCTAAGGTTCATCCTTGGTTTAGATCAAGCAAAGCACCATAAGCCAATAACCTGCATACTAGATCTCACACTTCATCATATATTCGATACTTGCACACCTTGGCCTAATGATCTTCTCCTCCTTATATAGTTTTAGGCCTTTCTCAATACCATGGATCAAAACCACTTAGGACTAATACCTTGGACCAAATTCCTAGGGTCAATACCTGAGACCAAATACCTTGCAACAATACCATGGATCAAAATACCTTGGACCAAATACCTTGGACCAAAAACTTAGTTTTCCAACATATACGTGCTTTTCCTTCTGTGAAAGTGCGTGTGTATGTATACACTACTTGTGTTTAGTGAACCTACATGTATACACAGCTTGGTCAAGGTGAACCTGCGTATACCTCTCTTTCTTCATTCTCTGTTGTCTGATCTGTAATTCTTTGTTGTTGATATGTTGCACCGTGATCTTTCATTTGAGTGAGTTTCCATCAAGGACAACACCTGTATCATAATGCCAACAACTTGATGAGCATCTTTCTTGTGAGGCTTGAAGAGGAAATGAGCAAATTCCTGAGAAAACAGAGTTTCCTGTGTATGTAATCCACTAGCCTTTTTTTTAGAGGAAACTGGCCACCTTTTTACTTACAAACCAACTACCTCTTAACCTTTACAATTTTTTATCAAATGATGCATATGAGTGAGTGAGCAGGATACTTACCTATGGCCTTAATGCCACGCTGCAGTTGTCAAAGATCAGAGGTGCTACTGATGGTCATTCTTCTTCCTCCTCTGTTGTCTGCTGATGGTTTCTTGACTGCAGTGTGTGTGAAGGCAGGGATGATGGTAATGGATGAGGTGAGGGGTCCCTGTAGAAAACACAATTTTCACCTAAATTGGAGCAATGAAGTGAAAAACAATGGAATTTATGGAGGGATGCATGGTAAGGAGTGGAGGAGATGAACATATGTGAGGCAGGGCCCCCTTTGGATCTTCTCTTTGCTCCCTGATTGTCTTTCTCATCATCCTACAAATAACAATTATGTTTTTTTTTCTTTTTCTGTTATTATATATATATTTTTAAAAACACCTAGGCTGCCTCAGAGAGGTTTTCACCCTATATATTTTCCCTGGGCGCCTCAAGGAATGTTTTCACCCAGGGATCTTCTTTTTCTTTCCTTTTTTCTCATCCTTGGGCTGCCTCATGGAGGTTTTCAACCCAAAGATGGGACTCAAGCGCCTCATGGAGGTTTTCACCTGAATCCTTATTTTGTTTTTTTTCTTTTTCAGTGACCCGATGAGGGAGGAGTTGAAACTTGCTCCACCATCCTCACTGTCTTATTGATACTGTCAATGAACTCTTTTTTAGATAAAGGCCCCCTGTACATTTTCAGTCTGTGTCCATTAACTAGTAATGGAATGGCTTCTTCATCTATAGTTCTGATCTACACTGAATCGTTGTCATGGCATCTTTCCACCACATAAGGTCTGAGCCATCTTGTCCTTATCTTGCCCTTGAAGTCTTTATACCTAGAGTCATATAATAATGCCCAATCTCCTTCTTGAAATTGCTTCGCCTTAATGTGCTTGTCATGCCATATTTTCCTCTGAAGTTGAACTATCTTTGTATGGAGGAGGGCCTGCATTCTGAATTCATCTAAGCCATTCAAATGGAACAATATTTTTTTCTATTCATGACTGAGATCCAAATCTAGTTGGGCTGATATCCTTAATGTATTATATTCAAATTCAATGGACAACAAATCCTTCTTCCCATAGACCAGCTCATAGGGTGTAAATCCAGTGGTGGTCTTCCATGTTGTAATATAGGCCCAAGTGGCCTCAACTAGTCTTTATGCCCAATCCTTTCTACTGCTGTTCACTGCCTTGGTTAGGATGTTCTCTAATGCTCTGTTGGTCACCTCCACTTACCCATTAGCTTGTATATGATAAGGAGTAGAGGTACTATGCTTGATTTTGTGATGCTTGAGTAGTTCTTCAATCATGTTGGAGGTAAAATGGTTGCCTTGGTTTGTGACTAGCTCTCTAGGGTACCCAAATTTGTAGAATATATTCTCCCTTAGGAACTCATCCACCTTTTCTTCTGTTTTTGCCTTAATTGCCTTGGTTTCAGCCCACTTAGTCAAGTAACCAGTGCACACAATAATGTGTTGTTTTTGCTTTGAAGGAGGATTGATAGACCCAATGAAGTCCATGCCCCACTTGTCAAATGGCTCGAAAGTCACTTGAGGTTGTAGGGGCATTTCATCTCTTGGAGTAGCTTTTCCCATCCTCTGGCACCGATCAAACTAACCAATTACTGCCTCACATCTTGATGAAGAGTAGGCCAATAATAGCGTGCTTGCAACACTTTGAATGCTGTCCTCTTTGCTACAAAGTGACCTCCACAAGGCCCATCATGACAGGTCATAAGGATGTCAAAGACTTCCTCTTCCCTTACACATCTTCTCAATATTTGATCTGGGCCAAGTTTGAACAGATTGCCCCCAATCCAGGTGAAGGGGGCAATTTTCCAAATTATCTTGCTCTTTTCTCGAAAGGGCAGATTTGGTGGGAACTGTGCTGATACCAAATAGTTTGCTATATCAGCAGACCATGGGGAGAGCAATAAAATCGAAAAAAAATGCTCGTCTAGTAACTAATCATCCACCATTTCTTCTTCACCTGCACGTAGATTCATCCTAGATAGAAATTTAGCAACAAAATTCTCCTTACCAGGCTTATCAACAACAGTTTGATCAAACTACTACAATAAAAAGTAACCATCTTATGACTCTAGCATTCACATCTGGTTTGTTCATTAAATATTTAATCGTAGCATGATCAGTATGCACAAATTTCTGATAGCCTGTAATGTAATGCCTAAACTTGTTCAATGAATGCACAACAACCAAGAGTTCTTTTTCAGTCACAATATAATTTAACTCAGCCTTTGACATGTTTTTATTGGTAAAATAGATGGCATAAGGAAATTTATCCTCTACCTGACCTAAGGCTGCTCCTATGGATTTATGTGAGGCATCAACATGGATATGAAAAGGGAGGGCCCAGTTTGGACCTCTAAGGATTGGTGCAGTGGTTAATTTACCCTTTAGAATGTCTAGGGCCTCTTGACAGATCTTTGACCATATAAATTCAGAATCTTTGGCCAACAATCCAAACAAAGGAGAGGCTAACTTGCTAAAGTCCTTTATGAACCTTCTGTAGTATCCAGCTAACCCCAAGAAACTCTTGACATCTCTCTGCTTTTGTGGAGGTGGGACCCTTTGGATGATGGCTATTTTGTTTGGTTCCTCCTGCACTCCTTACTGAGATATGGAATGACCTAGCATAGCTCCTTCAGTCATTAAGAATTCACATTTTTCTAGACTGAGAGATAGGTTCATTTCAATGCATTTGTGTAATACTTTACCTAGGTTAGTCAGGGCTTCTTGGAAATCACCGCCATAAGGTGTGACACAGCATCATGCACTAGTTCAACAAAAATACTCAAGACTGCTCTCTGGAAAGTGGCAGGAGCATTGCATAAGCCAAAAGGAAGGACCCTATAGGCAAAAGTACCCCAAGGACAGGTGAATGTGGTTTTATCATGGTCTTCTGGGTAGATTTGGATTTGGTTGTACCCACTAAATCCATCTAGGAAAGAAAATAACTTCTTCCTTGCCAGGCCATCTAACACTTGGTCAATGAAGGGTAGGGGAACATGATCCTTCTTTTTTCCTTTCTTCAATTCCCTAAAATCAAAACAAATCCTCCACTTACCATTCTTCTTGGGAACTAACACTAAAGGAGAGACTCACTCATTGTCAGAGATAAGGTAAATGAACCCTGCATCTAACAGTTTTTGCAGTTCTTCTTTGACGATGTCTTTAAGGGTTGGATTCATTCTCTTTTGTGGTTCCCTGACTAGCTTGCAACCATCCTTGATGTATATGTGGTGAGTACACACTAAGGGGTGTACTCCCTTCATTTCCTTATAGCTCCAAGTGAAGGCTTCTAGGTTCTCTTTCAACAATTTGCATAGTTGTTTCTCTTCTAAAGTAGAAAGAGATGGAATAATCTTCAAGGTTTTCTCTGGGCCAAATTCTATGGTTTTGACTCGGAGTGGATTGGAATCGGCCAAGCAAAAGTCAATTTGATGATTGTTCAGTGTTTCCTTTACTTCTTCTTCTAAGGGTAATGAACTAGGAGTTGGACTTCGGAGAAAGTGTTCAATTAAGTCATCCTCCTCTTGTTGTCGTCCTCCTATGATTACTTCCATAACACAAATTTAGGTAGAATGAAGCTCATCTTCTTCCTCCTCCTCCAACCATAAAAGTAAATCATGTTCTAGGGAGGGTTGAGTAGGAGGGTAAGACTAACTGTTTAGACATAAGCACATTCTTGATGGTCATATTCCCATCTATGCAGCTAATGTAGGCATCAGTTGTGGCCAACCATGGCCTCCCAAGGATGAGAGGGTAACTAGTAAGCTTAGCCTTAGGCTAGAGAACTAGGAAATCTACAGGGTACTCCCAAGAATCAATGGAGACTATCACATCCTCCACAATTCCCTCAGGGGTGACTGTGGAATGGTCTGCAAGCTACAGCACTGTTGTGGTATTTCTTAATGACCCTTGGAGGTTAAGCTTGAGCATGGTGTCCTTGGTCATCACATTAATGGCAGCCCCAAGATCAATCAGAGTGTGTGGGACAATGGTGCCATTGATGTGCACATCAACTACCGGGCTTAATGGTATGGGCATCCCTTTTTCTTCTTCCTGGATGCTTAAAGCACTTCTCCTTAATCAATTTATTGTAAATAGGAACATCTTTGATTGCCTAGAGAAGGGGAATCTTTACACATAGGTTTTTCAATTCTCCCAGAAGTTTGGTTTCTTCTAGGGTAGGTTGGAGTGGTTGGGTTAATCTTTTAGGAAAGGGTGGATTTGCTTTAAGGTTTCTTTCCTCTTTATCTTCCTTAACCTCCTTATGTGGAGAGGGAGGTTGGTTATCTGGGAGAATTCTCCCAAATCTTAGGTTGATCTCCTAGATTTCTACATCATAAGCTGGGTATGATGTCTCTCCATTATATCCCTATTGAGCCTTCCTATTGTTTGGGTTTGAATTTGGCTGGGCAGGCATCTGGGGTTGCCTAGGTGGAGCAGAGTGCAGGAGTTGTGGTTGGGTAGGTGGTGGAGGCAATATGGCTGGAACATTGTTGACTTGGGGCCTCCACCCCTGAGGTGGGGTATTCCACTGATGTTGTGGCTGAATGTAAGGTTGGAATGATTGGTTGGCTAGTTGGGAATGATACTAAGGTGCATAGGACCAAGGAGGGGGTGTATACCAGGAAGGTTGAGCAAGGGGTCCCCAAGAAGGTATAGTTGTGGTTTGGTTGGGTCTGTAATATACATGGGATAATCCTTGCATACCCTGATGATATGGTCTAGGCCCAGGAGGTCTCCTCTGGTTGATGTAGCAAAGCTGCTCAGTGACCCATTCACCTCCTTGATATACAGATTTGAGTCCAGGTAAAGAAGGGCACTTGTTTGTGGAGTGGTTTTCTTCATAGACTGAGCAAATCTCAATACAGTTCAATGGGCATTCATTCCTAGGATGCCTCCTGGTGCATCTAGGATAAAAGATGGCCAAGGCTCTCTCTGCTTCCTCTTGCTTCCTTTTGATATTCATGGAGTCCAATTGCAAGGCATGGGTTTACAGCATCTCACTTTTGAAGTCCTCCAACATATTTCCAATTTCACCCTTGATGGATGAGTTGAGAGATGATTTACTGGCCATAGGTTGACTACTCCTACCCTTTTTCCTGTTTCCCTAGAATGGTTTCTAAAGAAAGTCTTGATATCCTCATAGGGTAGTTGGTAGATATCTCCTCCTGCTAACAAATGCAAGGTATCTAGGATATCCTCCCTTACTCCTCTAAGTAGGACTAGCCTCAGTGACTGAAGGTCAAGTGTACACCTGGCCCTTTTATAACTGAGCTGGAATATTTCTTCATAGCCTTCTAAGGATTCATCTTGGCCTATGGTCATCCTAAAAATCTCTTCTTTAGTGTCTTTTGACCTACAATAGTCCCTATATTTGTTGTTAAAGACCTACTGCATCTCAGCCCAAGTTATGATGCTATCTCCAGGTAAATCCATGAACTAGCGCAATGCTGCATCCTTGACGGTAGATGGAAATAGTTTTAACTTTTTCTCATCCTTTGTATAATCATAGGTTTGGCATATAACACAGCATACTCAAACAGGAAAGTGTCAAGGTCCTCTGTGGTCAAGCCATGTAAATGAGGTAGAGCAGAGGGGCTTATGTTCTTCATTTTAGTGTCCCCATTGGTTTCCCTAATGGGGAAGGTACTCTCAATTCTCTCTCTATTTCCTCTATCATCTTGGTTTTCAGCCATTGGTTCAGTAGGAATGGGTTCTTCCTCTTCTTCTTCCCCTATAGGTTCCTCATATAGGTAAGGTTGCTCACCTAAAGGTTCTTCCAATTCACCATCAATGAAGAAGAAAGAAGGCTGACTGTTGGATGCAGTGGGGGTTTTTGACAAGAATTTTCCTGAATTATCCCTATTCCTATGAGGCATGAAAGGAAATGTTTTTGGTTTTTTGTAAGATTTTTCTTTAAAGATGGAAAGTACTATGTAGACAGGAAATTTCTAATTGAATGAAAACCACTAATAAAAAGGAAACTGCCTGCTGAAATGAAATTGTTGAATGAAAGACTACTGACAGAAAGAAAACTACTTGCGTAATGAAATTGCTTAATTGAATGAAGAACTACTAATAAGAAGGAAACTACTTGTTATTTTGGAATTCTACTTGCAAAATGGAATGGAAAGCAGGTAAATGACAAATGAAATAAAGAAACTAGATTACTTTTGCACAAATAAACTAATGGAAGAAAACTGAAGACTAGAAGTAGAAGAAAAGAAAGTTAGAGACTAGAAATAGAAGAAGGAGCAGTAATCACTCCTACTCTAACACCTCCCCGGCAACGGCGCCAAAAAAGTGATGAGCCTAGGTATTGCAGCAAGAATGCTACAACTCCCAGGGCTACCAGCTTTACTTATCAACCCGGGGTTCGTACAAACTTGGAGGTGATTGTGATATATACACAAGTAGAAGTGAAGGTACTGCCTATTATCACTGCTCATCTGGCAAGAGACCCTAGGGGTTTCAAGCCAGACTTCTATAGGGTCAGAAGAAGCTTGATTTTGATGGAAGGAGAGCAAACCTATTCTAGGGGAGAGCTATTCTACTGCAGAAATGAAGAAAGCAATCATGTAATGCTAAAATCACACCAGACCCTAGCTAACCAATTAAACAACTATGCTAAGCAGAATTACTAGGTCAATCACTAATCTAATGCTAATTATCTAAGTTGCAGAAGTAAGAGCATCAAAATTAGACTAAGGGGTAAACAATGGAAACTAAGCTGAGTCTATGTCTAAGTGGAAGAAGCAGTCGGAGGTCAAATTGGTGAAAAGAGGATGTGAGGGAGAAACAATGCCTGAGAACTGTTGGATCAGGCGGGTGAAAGGCAAACAAACGGCTGAGATCGGATTGCAGGAGGGTACGTAGGTAGATGGGAAAACAGGGTGAACTAATAGGATGAACGACTGAGATTGTATCGCACGGGTGGAGTCAAGAGATGGACAGACATGATTAATTGGAAGATGGATGGCAAATATTAGATTGCAGGAAAAAGAAATGTGCAGAAATGGTATCGGGTGATGTGATGGCCGTCATATCAGGAGACAGATCGATAGTGGAGATTGGAGCGCTTAAAGGAATGTGCAGAAATGAGGGAGCGGGTTTAAAGAGCAGTAAGAAGTATATCACATGCCCTCAAATCTATAAGTGGTTTCCTAAAATTTTACGTGATTAGCCTCCCCGGCCGACACGTAGCATGGGGAAACCACCCATTTCATGTGCCCTCGGGCGGATAACAATCAGACAGAAATCCACGCAATATTACGCAATGGCCATCAGATCTGGCAAGGTAGATCAACGGTGAAGGTTTGACTAAGTTGGTTGGTGAGCGAGTGCGTGATAGCCATCAGATCTGACAAGGCATATTGACGATTGGGATTTAAAGTGCACAAAGTCAAACGCTAAAAGTGAATTCAGCGGTGATTGGTCAGTTTTGCTGTGTGAGGTGATCTACGGTTAAAAACCATTTGGACGTGGATTAACAAATTCTGCTTAGTTTTTCATGCTGAAGGAGAATGAAAGGGATGTGCGGGAGGTCAAATGATGGGAAGAGAGTGAAGGAGAAGATGACCATTAAAGGAACAGAGTGATATGAAATGAGCTCAGTGACTGTGTTAAACAACAAGCTCCCTATGAAAACCAAAAGCCTATGTTTTTGGGGTTGCTGCAGGGTTTCTTCCTCACGTCATGGTCCCAGAGGGAGGAGGTGAGGCCAAGACACCTGTGGGCAACCTTATGGATCTTTCCTTTGCTACCATGCTAATTGAACGAAGGCATAAATTAAGCAGACTGAAACACAACTAATATGTTCTACCTTGTTGTAATGGAAATGCAGCTACTTAAACAAATAAATAGAAAAACAAAAAACTACTTAAGTAAATGAACAGAACTAGAAGTTATGCCATCATGTTGTAATGGGATCGAACTTACTGAAGCAAATGAACAATCAAACCATGCATCTATGCTACTATTGTAATGGAAATGAACTACTTCAACAGATGAACAGAAAGCTATGCTACTTAACAATACAATAAAGAGGAGCTTTGGCTGCTAGGGTCGGGCCCTAACCCAAGAGCTTCAGTCCTCTGAGTTAACTTAGTGTTGGCTCAAAACAAAACTCATCTTCATTATAAATAAAAAACTGTTACAAGACTTGCATCTTGAGAACAAAGTAGAATTCTTGCCAACTCTTGGTGACTATTCGTAACTAACTAACTAAAAAAGACTGAGGTCCTAAGCCTCTCTACTTATACATCTGAAGTCTACAATGACTTCCTTCAAAAAATTAGGGAGGCAGAGCTCCCAATTCAAATGGTAAACTCATCCTTTCCCTTTCACTAGCTCAGTTGTCTTCTAGTAGGGAGGCTTGGCTCCCAACTCAAGATGAACTCATACTTTCACTTGCTTGGCTTCCTTCTAGTATACCTGATTTGGTTGTTTGCACCTTCACTTGCTTGGCTCCCTTCTAGTACACCTAATTTGGTTGTTTGTACTTTCAGCTAATGGAGGGATATTTGAATGGAGGGGCAGTAAATGAGGGGGATTTACCTCCTGTAGTTCATCTCCCTTGTCCCATTCGAGTTTTTACCAAGGTCTTTACCATAGTTCCTTGCTTTTATCTTTTACCCCTTCATTTCCTTTGCTTTTATCCTTCATTCCTGCATCACATGCACATTATACCACAAAGCAAAATATCCAACTCTAACTCATCTCATAAGCAAAATATAATCAAAAGTATGAAATAAGTTGTGAGAATAGCCGGTTTGACTAAGCTAGGAGGTGAATTAAGGCCAATTAAGGCCCATATAATTACTCAATGATGAGGCTCATCAGTATTCCAGAGGAGGCATGGACATGTAAAAAAGTAAACTACTCATTTTTAAAGGCTTTCAGTTGTGAAGCCTTTGTCCACCTCAATAAAGAAAATAGAACAAAGCTTGAGGAAAAATCAAAGAAATTTACCTTTATTGGATATGGTGTAAATGATTTTGGTTATCGCTTACATGATTATGAAAATCACAAAATCATTAGGAGTAGAGATGTCATATTCAATGAAAAGGTCTTATATAAGGATCAGATGCAAGGAAAGAAACAAGTAAAGGAAAACAAAGAATACACAATGCTTGATGAGATCATAGAAAAAGTAAAGGTGCGTAAAAATCAAAATGATCAGTAGCCACAATAACAAACAAAACCACAACAGCAACATGCACCTCAAACACCTAAAACTGGTGTTAGAAGATCTACCAGGATAAGTAGACCCCCTGAATGATACTCTCCGTCATTATATTATCTATTGTTTACTTATTCTGGTGAACTGGAAAGATATGAAGAAGAAATGCAAGTAGAAACCAAGAAGAAGTGGGAGCAAGCCATGGAAGAAGAGATGGACTCCTTGATGAGGAACCAGACTTGGGACTTAATCAAGTTTCCTGCTGGTAAAACAACATTGCAAAATAAATGGGTTTACATGTTGAATGAAGAAGATGGAGGTAAACAAAGTTATAAGGCTAGACTTGTGGTGAAGGGATTTACACAAAAGAAAGGTATATAATTTGATGAAATTTTTTCTCCTGTTGTTAAAATGACTTCAATCATAACTATTTTAAATCTAGTGGAAGCAGAAGATTTGCATCTTGAGCAGTTAGATATAAAGACAACCTTTCTCCATGGGGATTTGGAGGAAGAAATATATATGTTGTAGACACAAGGGTATGAGGTCAAAGGGAAAGAGAAATTAGTGTGCAAATTGAATAAGAGCTTGTATGGCTTAAAACATGATCCAAGGAAGTGGTATCTAAAATTTGATAGGTTTATGTCTAAACAAGGTTATACTAGATATCACTCTGACTATTGTGTTTATTTTAAAGGGAAAAATGAAAACATCAATATTATTTTTCCATTGTATGTAGATAACATGCTTGTTGTAGGGTCTAACATGAAGGAAATAAATGTGCTAAAAGGAAAATTGGCAAATTCATTTGCAATGAAGGATTTGGGTATTGCAAAAGAAATCCTTGGTATGAGAATAACTAGAGACAGGGAAAATTGTAAATTAACATTGTCTCAGAGTGAGCACATAGAAAAGGTGTTGGAAAGATTTAATATGTTGAATGCAAAACCAGTCAATACACCTTTAGCTAGCCATTTCAAACTAAGGAAATGTGTCCCAAGGCCCAGGAAGAGATGGATTACATATGTAAAGTTCCATACACATCAACTGTTGGAAGCTTAATGTATGCAATGGTATGCACAATACCTGATATTGCACATGCAATGGGAGTCATAAGCAAGTATATGAACAATCCAAGAAAAGAGCATCGATGGCAGTGAACTGGATTCTTAGGTATTTGAGGGGTACCACAAATCAAGCATTATGTTTTGGAGGTTGAAACATTAATCTACAGGGATATGTTGATGTAGATATGGTAGGTGACAGACATAACATGAGAAACACTATAGGGTATGTGTTTACTGTAGGTGGAACAACTATTAGTTGGGTTTCAAAATTGCAAAACATTGTTGCACTTTAAACAACGGAAGCATAGTATGATGCTGCTACAGAGGCTAGTAAAAAAATGATTTGGTTATAAAGGTTTATGGATGAGTTGGGTAAGAAGCAGGAGATGAGCTAGTTATATAGTGACAGCCACAATCCCATTCATCTTGCAAAGGATTCAACCTTTCATTCTAAGGTTAAACATATACAAATCAGGTATTATTTCATACAATCAGTTTTGGATGATGGATAGTTAAAGCTATAAAAGATACACACTAACCAAAAATCCTGCAGATATGTTGACAAAGGTTGTAACCAGGGAAAAATTGAGTTGTTGCTCAGTTTCAATTGGCCTTCAAGAATGACGATGAAGATGAGAAACAACCAAGTCCAAAGTGGAAGCATTGTCTAGCAAGTGAAGCAAAGATGGAGTTGATATAATCAGTCTCCAAGTGCGAGATTGTTGGATGTGGAGCTTGATTATCTTCCTAATTTAGAGGTCTTGTTCCAGTCGGGTTTGGATCCCAATGCCTAATTGGGGGGTGTGCAAGGGTTTGCCCCCCACTATTTCTTCCTGGGAGGTCCAAGGGGGGTGTTTGCATGTTTGGAATCCCCCCCTTCTTAGCGGGGGTCCTGGGGCAGTGCCCCCCGAAGCTAAAAATAGATGAAAATTTTCCTTGTAAAATATTGTAATTTCGTAGTCAGTCTGGGCCTTTCATTAAGCGGATGATCTAAGGGTAGAAATTATGTTTAATTTAGGGTTTTTTTCCCTATAAGGAAACCCCTCAATTTATATGAGAGAATTGTATTGCGAATGTGTATTATTATTCTGAGCAAGAAAGAGAGAGGAGACTATGTGTGAGCGAAGAGGAAATTACATCGGGTCTGTTGTAGGTTGTATCTCTTCATTTTGCTGGATAATATAAAGGAAGGACTGGCTGTTTCTTTGTGGATGTAGCCCAAATTGGGTGAACCATGTATATCTATGTCTCTCTTGTTCTATGCATTTATGTATTTGTATTTCCACAATATTTTGTATATTTCATTGCTCTGTTAATTAATTTCTAACAATTGGAGGTATTTAGTTCACCTTCACTCGCTCTGAATTGTGTCATATGATTTTCCTCTGATTTATGGATGTTTATTCTCACAGTGTGGATCATAGTTTCCTCATTTCGGGTCTCCTTGATCCAAGGCGTTGTCTTTGGTTGTAGTTGCATCTTTCTATTGTTACCATCTAGTATCATGAAATGTTGTTTTTATTTGACAATGCCTAGTTTGGCATTGCTTGAGTTGTCGTGTCTTTTGAGCTTTCAATTCACCCTTGCCCTTACTGTGAGTAATGTATTTGTTCTTATCTTATGTCTGTGTGAGCCTCTTTTCCTAGTTGAGCATTGGGGTTTTTGTAGTGTCATGCCTTTGTGCTATGGTGAGCTTGATAATTTGCTGGGGTTTGGACCTTGGGTATGGAAAGTGGGTGATAACCTACTAGTTTTCCACTCAAGGTTTTAGGGTCTAGTGCTTCCTTCTGCATCATTTTTTGCTGGCAGAAGGTCTCTAAGTGGTTGCACTATCTGTTCCTTTGTCACTATTCTCATTCCTCCTCAACAACGGATGACAAGTAGGAGGGGTGGTTTTAGTCATGTTGGGCATAAACATATGTGCCCTTTTGCTTATGACTTAGTGGGGAATTTTTTTGATGTGGTTCCTCCGGAATTGAGGAAGGAAATCCACTTGCTGGAGTCTAAGGAGTCGGGTGAATGTCCATGTCATTCAGATTCAGATATTATCGGTGGAGATATGTTTAGAGTCCTTGATCCTAGTAGATTCAAGAAACAAAGGCTTCACTTCCTGAATTTCTTGGCTCTTCACCAACAAAAGGACACTTTGTTACTTCTAATTTTTAAGGATAAGCAGGTTGAGAATTATAATTTGTTTTCTTCCCACGAAGATATAAAATGTATGCTCAGGAATGTAGGTTTTGCTTGGGAAATGTGGATACTTGTTTGTCTAGGGTTGGAAGTTTTCTGGTGTCAAATTTTGGGTCAAGAGACCTTACTGATCCACCTGGTGATCGTACCGATCCTCTGGTGGACAATGTTCCAGATTTGACCATTATCTCCTCTGATCAGGGTTAGCTTTCATGGGTCTTTGGTTTTTTTCTTTGATTTTGGGCAGCTTACTCTAGGTATGGGTTCATTATGGTTATTTCCACTTGGTTCAGTTCAACAGTTCAGTTTGTTGGCTACATGTATCTCAAGTCTTTTTTTTAGATAGAGGTGTCCAATATGTTACTCATTATGGTCGACAATGATTGCACTTTTACTCTTCCCCATCCATGCAACTTATGATATTTATTATGTTGAGACGGGTCATGGTTTTGATCTCCCTGGTGATGGCTCGACTAGTGGTTTCTTTGGATATATGTGCTCCTGGAGAGCCATCCAATTTCAATGCTTCTAGCAAGCGGAACTCAATTTGGATTTTGTTGTGAGAAGTACTCTTCAAGTGGCTACCTCCTTTGGAATTGTACGCACTTATGGACTCTCATGTTTTCATGTTTCATCCCTGTCTGGTGTTTGGTTTGTGGGGAAGTCTAGTGTTACTATTTCCTTGGAATTCAACTGCTCTATTCAATGATCTTCAGTTGGGTATACATTGTTGTGTATCCTACTAGTTTGTGAAGTGATTTTTTGTTAGTATCTCTTTTTCGTTGTATGGAAAGCCAATTTCAGATTTTGATCAATATGTTATTATATTTTAATGAATATGAAGTGCATACTTTGATCAATATATATTTAAGTTATTTTAATAAATATGAAGTGAAGTGGTTTATAAAAAAAACAAATTTTAAAGAATGTTATTCCATAAATCATATTTACTAAATACTTTGCAATGCAATATGCTTAGGCTCTAATGCAATTTTATCCATTACAGGGAAGATGCTTACTAGGTAATTTTATCCATTGAAAGCCATAATGTTTTGTTCTTTTAAATAATGTGTAAAAATAAATATTAAACACTTTAAATTTTATTTTGGTAATTGTTATTATTTTTTACAGTATCTTTCATTATATATCTATATATATATATATATATATATATATATAGATGTGTAAGATTATTCTGAAATATTTTTTCCACAGAAAAAAATCTTAACTTTTTAGAAGAGAAAAAGTTACATTTTGTATATGCATCCATGTGCATGCCAACTTTGTCCTAGTAGTGACCAGAAAAATTAAAAAGCGGGCTCAAACACATTAGCCTTGTGACCATGATATATCATCAAAAAGAGAAATCATGTCCATATCCATATCATGTTATACGAATACTTGTGCTTTAGAGTCATAACAAAAATTGAAGTCACATATGATATCTGGTACCGACATATAAGATGTCTATCAAATGGTCGAATCATATGTGAAATAAAAGTATGTAATCACATTAAAAATGCAACGAAAAAATAATTGTTATCCTTTAGCAAAAGGCCGATGTTGTTCCATTTACATGCTTCGATATCTGCCAAAAACCCACAATAAATCTACGTCATTGTTTCGTTCTCTGTAAATGTGGCAACAAGAGATATAATCAAATGGTTGTTTCAATTGTAAGATCTCCTCCAAAATTGGTAGCAATGTGTGATTGTGACATCTTTGAGAAGCATTAAACCAACTGATAACATTCAAGGAATCCCTAAAGGCTTCAAGAGAATGATAGCTTTTTCATGAGCCCAAGAAAGAAAGAAATAATTATAAAACACTAATCTATTAAGAAGATAACTTTATTACTAAGTATTAGTTAATCCCATGATATTATATTATCCATAAGCAATGTTATATATATATATGTGTGTGTGTGTGTGTGTCAACATGTGGTGCATTTTTTTATTACGTGGAGAGACATCCTACAACCAAGTATATGAGGGAGATGTTGTCACTTAATATAGAACTTGAGTGGGCCTAATGGTTAAGAGCATGTGTTTCCTCCTAAGAGGTCATAGGTTCAAAACCAAGGGGGTCTCATACACCAATTTGTTGTTTGGTTGTGTGAATTTAGAATACTTACAAACTAAAACACTGCTTGCAATATGCAAATCCTATACAAATTTGGGCCTAGAAAAATTTGATCCTCTTCACATTTAATAAATCCAAAATTAAAATAAATCTATACTAATTATTAATTAAATTAAAATCAAACATTTTAAGTATAAAATTAAAATTAAATATTATCATTATTAAAAAGCTTATAATCTCATTAAAATTATTATCCAGAATGATCACAAAAAAAAACTAATTTTATCATGAATATTATATATGGTTGAAACTATCTATATCCACAATGATAAAAAAAAAAAAAATTATCATGAATACTATATAAATTGAAACTACCTTTTAATCTTAAAATAATATTATATATACCTAGTTCGTCTTAAGACGGACGACCTACGGCTTCTGCAACCCATCCTAGGGTTTCTGCAATCCCTGCAACGGCAGGCCTGCCAAACACAGTACAGCGCTGAAACAGTCAAAGCGGATTTGTGGTTAGCGTAAGCTGGCCATAAGCAAAAAGTAAAATGCAGTCCCCTCAGGGGGAGGGCGATGCGCCTCCCCCCAATAAGGACAGTCAAACGCAGCCGACGGAAGAAAGGGAAAAAGAAAATGAACAGAGCGGAGGCAATACGGAACGCAGCAAGCAACAGGGCAAGGAGACAGATCAGGAAGATAGAAATAAGGCAAGTTCCTCCACATGCAAGCCAGTAGCAACTCACAGGCCAAGAGTGGAGTTCCCCAGTCATCGTATCAATGCCAGAATACAGTATATGAGAGATCATGCGCTGATTGGCAAATTCATAGGAATATGGCCGACGGAGAGAGCGCTGAGAAGCTGGATAAGCGCCAAATGGAACCCAAAAGGGCATATTACTCTGCACCTAGGGCCAAAGGGGTTCTTTACTGCAGTCTTCAACTGCCTGGAAGATCGCAATAGGATTCTGGATGGGGGTCCTTATTTTTTCAACTCTGCAGGATTATATCTCAAAGCGTGGGTCGAAAGATTCAATCCAGACAAGGAAGACCTTAGTTGTGCCCCTGTGTGGATAAGGCTGTACTCGCTTCCTTGGGAATACTGGGAAGAAAAATCTCTTCAGGAGATTGGGAACACACTTGGCGAGTTTGTCAAGGTTGCAGAAGAAACAAAACTATGCAGATACACGTCTTATGCACGGATCTGTGTTTACATGGACCTCAAGCAAGCACTGCCAGACACGGTAAGTTTCTTTCATGAAGATGTTGAATGGATTCAAGTTATAGATTATGAGCATGTACCATTTAGATGCAGGAAATGCCATGATATAGGGCATCTCTACAGAGACTGTCCACTGAATAAGAAACCCCCTTCTCAAGAAAGTTCAGATAACCAAACGCCTGATGGTTATACTAAGGTAACAAATCGTAGGAGAGGGAACAAAAGACCAACAGTCAATCCCAAGGCAAATCCAGTCAACATGACAAAACCCTCAACGAGCAATAGCTTTGAAGCCCTAGCTAAGACTGACATGCAAGATCTGGAGAAGGAACCGCAGAAGAACAAAGAATCTAATAAAGAACAGTTAGGAGAAACTTCATTGCAATCAGGAGATATGGCTCTTAAGAAATCAATCCTTCAATCGCAATCCAAATCTCAATCCTGGCATTCCCAAGGAATGGAAGTTGATAACACCAAACCAAACGCCAAGTCACCAAAAGAAAGAGAGGAAAACTCTCAAGAGCCTCAAATCATGGAAGAAGATCTGGAGTCTTTAGACATAGGGGATCTGGATATCCTAGGACTGGAACAAGCCTGCAAAACAAGGAATTTTGAAAAAATACCAGATTGCAAGTGGACAACCTGGTAGAGGTCTTAAACAGGGCACAGAAGAAATACTCTCTAGGAGTTTAGATAGGAAGTCCATGGGATGGCAAATTTATCACCAAGGACAATAAGAAGAGAGGCAGAAAAACAACACTTGAGAGAACCATCAAGATAGGAGAGGTGTTAGTGGAGTCAGGGAGGTATGCCAAGCTGACTAAGTACTTTAATACTGACCCCCATCCTTCTCAATGAAGCTAATATCATGGAATATAAGGGGGCTCAATGGCCCAAGGAAAGGCAGATTATTAAAAAATATGCTTATGCAAGAAAAACCAAGCATACTTTTTCTGCAGGAGACTAAATGTAACTCGACAATTTTGGCAAAAATAGCAGCGAAAGCCTGGCCAGGAGGGCTAGTAACAGCTGTTGATGCACAGGGAGCATCGGGAGGACTTGCAATACTCTGGGATGCGCGAGCCATTCAACTAAACAATATACATGCTAATAAAAGCTTCATTCAGGCAACTTTTCATCTAATAGGCACTAACACCTATGGACTTATAACTAATGTTTACTTCCCTCAGGATACTACTCACAAAGCTCAAATCCTGAATACACTGTCAGACCTCAACTCAGACAGGCCATACCCACTTTGGATTTCTGGAGGTGATTTTAATATGATAGCAAGAATGGAGGAAAAGCAAGGTGGTAGAAGCAGAACAAATAATGACGGGAACCTGCTAAAAGACTTCATTCAAACCAACTGGTTGGTAGATGTTCCCTCAAGCAATGGCATCTTCACTTGGAGCAATAAGAGAGAGGGATCGCAACAGATTGCTTCGCGTCTTGATAGATTTCTCATCTCAGACAATGCAACTCACCTGGGAGGGGAATTCATAGCGTCCATCCTACCTATCTCAGGATCAGACCACTGGCCTATCGAACTTCAATGGAACAGGCCCGGTAACAGCATCAGGCGTCCTTTCCGATTTGAAGAATTCTGGTTAACTCATCCGGACTTTGATGAATTAGTTAGATCAACCTGGCTCAACTTCAATCCTATTGGAGGTACAAAAATGTCCAGGTTCCAGCAAAAACTAAAGCATCTTAAAGGCGAAATCAAGCGATGGAATCACAATACTTTTGGCAACATTTTTAAAGCTCAGGCTACTCTCAATCTAGAAATGAAGAGGATCCAGCAAAAAATCATCACCGAAGGACGCTCGAATGAACTCACCAAGCAGGAGCAAATCATAGAATCTCGAATATTAGAGAGGGCTAAACAGGAGGAAACCCTATGGAGGCAGAAATCGAGGATTAGATGGCTAAAAGATGGAGAAAAGAATACAAAATTTTTCCATAAAACTACAGTGCAGCGCAGAATGAACAATTGCATTACCCACATCAAAAATGAACAGGGGAATAGAATAGAAACTCACGAAGGCATTGAAGAGGAATTTCTCAGATACTTTAAGAAAGCACACCAGGAACCCAGTATAGACAGAATGCCGGCTATAAATAAGCTCCTAAAGGATATCCCAAAGGTAATAACAGAGGAACATAATAGTCTCCTCCTCAAGCCCATCAACTTACAGGAAGTTGAAGAAGCTGTACAACACTTGAAGGCGGGGAAAGCGCCGGGCCCGGATGGATTCACATCAAACTTTTTCCATAAGTTTTGGGACCTTCTAAAAGCTGAGGTATGGCAAGTAGTGGAGGAATCCCGTGCACTACGATGGATGTATCCAAGGCTAAATGCCACATTCATTGCCTTAATTCCAAAGGTGGAAGAATCCAACACTCCAGATAAGTATAGACCGATTGCCCTGTGTAATATCATCTATAAAATCGTATCAAAAGTCATAGCTACCAGACTAAAGCCGCTGCTCCCTCTTATAATCTCGCCCGAGCAGTCTGGGTACGTAGAAGGCCGGCAAATAACAGATGGGATTATTTTAACTCATGAGATAATCCATTCTTTAAAGCAGACAAAAAAGCCAGGTATGCTGCTTAAGCTAGATCTATCCAAAGCTTTTGATAGTATCAGTTGGGTTTATATTCAAAAAATTCTTACTGCCTTTGGTTTTGCCCCGTCATGGGTCAGATGGATTTTTAATCTTTTGTCTTCAGCTTTTTTCTCTGTTCTTATCAATGGTATCCCCTCGGCAACGTACCGTCCCTCCAGGGGTATCAGGCAAGGAGACCCCTTGTCACCCTTTCTTTTTGTTATTATGGCAGAAGGACTTGGTAGAAGTCTTACCTCAGCCAGGCTTTCTCAGCATCTAAAAGGCCTTTCATTCAACAACTCCCCATCTTACTCCCACCAGCAATTTGTGGACAACAATATGCTTTTTGGTTATCCCTCGGTGCAAGAAGCTCGCCTCCTCAAATCCCTCCTTTCGAACTTCTCTGATGCATCTGGTGCCCTTATTAATCGAGTCAAATCCCAAATTTTTTTCTTTAATACCCCTGTTCCCACCCAAAAAGCCATAGCCTGTATTCTGGGATTCACCACTGCTTCCCTGCCCTCCAAATACCTCGGTGCCCCTTTAATTGCCTCAGCCCTCAAACACTCTTCTTGGAAACAATTGCTGGAAAAACTGGAGGCTCGACTCTCCCTATGGACTCACCGAGCCCTTAATATGGCTAGCAGACTTGTTCTTATCAAGGCTGTCCTTCATTCCATGCCCTTGTATCTCTTCTCCATCCTTGCAGCACCAAAATGGGTACTCAAAGAAATTAAGAATCTCCAGCGCAACTTCTTATGGGGAAGCTCAGGCCACAATCGAAAATGGGCTCTAGTTAAATGGGACAAGGTATGTCTTCCAAAGAAAGCAGGGGGTATTGGGCTAAGAGATCCTGAGCACAACAATAGGACAATGGGAGCTAAATTCTAGTGGAGATGGCTAGCCAATCCTAATACCCCCTGGGCCTCCCTCTGGATAGCTAAGTATGCAAGCAACTGTCCTATGGAAGAGAGAATACGAATGATGGAGTTAAGCACGGGATCGGTAATCTGGAATTTGGCTATTCAACATAGAAATCTCATACAAAAGCACAGTTTTTGGGAAGTCAAGAGTGGATCCACGGCTCGATTTTGGGAAGACTCCTGGCAGCAATTCCCAAAAATAAGAGATGTACTCCAGAATCATCCAATATCAGAGCAGGATATCAATCAGTTAGCCAAGGTCAGTCAGTTCTGGAACCCATCTATAACACAGGAACATAGACAATGGAAGAGTGCAAATCAAATTATAATGCACAGCTCTGAACAAACTCAGCAGTATCTTTCTACAGAATTACAAAAGAGGCAAATCCCTATCTCAGAAGAACTGGACATTCTAAGATGGGGTTATGAAGAGAAGGGAACATTCACCACAAAGGAAGCGTATAAGATAATAGTCCAAGATCAGCTAATCAAAGACACTTTATGGGACAAAATTTGGCACTCTTCTATCTGGCCGAAGGTATCCACTTTTTTATGGCTCCTATGTCACAATAAAGTTCTAACTTGGGATAATCTTTGGAAAAGAAGCTTCTCAGGCCCATCTATATGTCTCAACTGTATGCAAGAGGAGGAAACAACGATACATCTTATGCAGACCTGTCAAATTGGACGAAAGCTGTGGGAGAAGGTTGCCTTCCGCTGCCAAAAAGAAGGCAGAGTGCAAGGAGATCTAAAAGCCACTATTCACAACTGGAGTCAAAATCCATATCAAAGCAATCTCCTCAACACTTTATGGCAGTTTATACCTGGCCTACTAATGTGGAACATTTGGAAAGAGCGAAATAGAAGAGTTTTCAAGGATCAAACTATGCCCTTAGAGCAGATTTGGACCAAATTTCATCAGAATATCATGGAGTCTCTATCAATTAGAGAATGGTACTCAGAAGATCTTCCCTCATCACCGCAGGAAAAAACAGTGTGGGATAATTGGAGGATCCAGATAAATCAGCAGACAATCATCAAAAAGAATCCCACCATGCAGGAAAAGGAATCAGGTAAATGGACACCGCCGCCCAATAACATGTTCCAACTTAATTTCGATGGGGCCTCAAAAGGAAATCCAGGGAAAGCAGGGTATGGGGGAGTCTTCAGGGATCACCATGGCAATCCTCAGCTTATTTTTATGGGCTCAAAAGGTTGGGACACCAACAACTCAGCAGAATTGGAGGGATTATGGAGAGGTCTCACCCTGGCTCAAGAAAGAAGATTTTTTCCGCTCATCATAGAGGGGGATTCGCAAATTATAATTAGAATGATTACAAAACTAATGCATGGATCCCCCATTCACAAAGTTAGTAACAGTTGGAGGATGGCCCAAAGGCTTGAGCTAATAGACAGATGGCTTTCTCAGCATCAAGCAATCTCCTTCAGACACACCAGAAGGGAAGGAAACAAGCTTGCTGACTTTCTTGCCAATCTCGGAGTGGAAACTGGGGTAGGATACTTTGAAGGAACAATCTCCAGTATAGCCTCCGCGGACCAACTCTCTAAGTTCCAGGAAATTGTGATACAAGATAAACCTCAGAAGAAGGATACACACCCGGATGCGGGTGGCATTCAAAGTCATTAATGGGAAGCCGCACAATGCAGGCAGCTGGCCTGGCAGATGGCTGGCGGACGGCCCTCAAGACATGCGCCTCGGGCTGGCAAATTGGTTCAAGGGCAAGCGAAATTAATTCGGCACAGTTTGGAATGATGGTCTTGCAGTCAAGCATTAATGCGCGCCTGGTTCATGTGCAAACAGGTCAGTTCATATGTATGGATCCGTTTATTGTTCATGCCTTAGTTACTGGTTCTATTTATCGTGGCGCAGAACTTCTCCCGCACTCCTGCCTGGTCTATCGAATTTGGAAGCTCGCCTGGTCTTGGAAACTCATTGGGCTCCTCTGCGCTCAAACTCTAATCTGCTTGCTTCGCCTCAATCCCTCTCTCAGTCTATCTGTTCTCCTGAGCATGCCTCGCCGCCGAGGTATCCCGCACAGAGGTAGCAACACCGGAAACAGAGGCCGTCCCTCTCGTCCTGCTCCACAGAATGTCATTCCCATCGCCTCAGCCTCCCCTTCTTCTCCGCCCCTGGGTCAAGCTGGGTCTCTCCCGCATAATTCCTTCCAGACCTCCAGGTTTACTTTTCACAGCAGGCTCAACAGGCCCGTATTGACAGCAAGCATCACCATTATTCTCGCGGAGGAGGAGAATAATCATGTCAGCTCGGCTCCAACCACTTCCTCCCACTCTCAGGAAGACAGTGTTCTGCAAGGGGATATGGCAGGGGTGGCATTCAATGCGGACAATATGCAGGAGGACACCCCTGTTTCTGAAGTGCCTCAGCAGCCCGTCGATCCGACTCAGAGCGAAATTTTGGCCTGTGGGCCGTCTCAGCGTGCAGGCTGCATTCTTAATCTGGTGACCACTCCTGAAGGCGGCGCAGAAGGACATGATGACAATGGCTTCGTCACCTGGGTAGCCTCTTCCAGCCAGGTGGAGAGGGACACGCCTGACTCGCCGCAACATGCAGACTAAAGTTGACTCTTCACTGACGGGTGGCATTCTTGCCTATGCGCTGTGCAATTTTGATTTAGTGTCTTTGTTTCTGAGTCTATGTGTCTATGTCTGGTTCATGATCTTGTTCCAGGGTGTGGCAACAGCCAATGTGTGCTCTGTTTTTTGTTATAACTATGACTATGCTGGGTACTTTTGTGTTTTTTTGGTCAATGGGGGGCATGACAGTATGAGTCCTGGTAAAATTTTTCAGTGTGTCAGGGCCCAAATACAAGATTTTGAAGTCTGTACTGTGAATTTGGCAGAATGCCTGAACTGTAATATCTCTAAGTTTCTGGTTGAGGAATGGCCTCGGCCTCCTCTGAGGTCTTGACCTCACTGTACATATCTTTTTTCCTTTTTTAATAGAATTAGTATTTACGAAGAAAAAAAAAAAATATTATATATAGTTGAAACTACCTCTATCCAATATGATCACAAAGAAAATTAATTTTATCATGAATACTATGTAAATTGAAACTACCTTTTTAATCTTGAAATAAAACCTAAAACTGTTTCTAATAGATTAGTTGCTGACCTTCCACCTGAATCAATTTGTAAGATTGGAAATTTGTGTAACAAACCAATCAATTATTTTTTATGACAGACTTTTTCTTTAAAAATAATAATAAATAAACCCATATTTACAAATTGCCAATAAAATTGATAAATTTACTATGAAAAATGACTTATCAATATTTCCGAACACATTCGAGAATCCCTATATAAACGCTGTATGAGCTGCACATGAAACTAACGAAATCCGCTTTGTCGTCGCTCAGATTACAACAAATGTTGTTTCTAATAAATTTTGGGTTTCAGTGAACTGAAATGGATCATGAATCCAGAAACCATGTAGAACTATACAAACCCTTTGAAACCACTTCAATTAGAAGTGGAAAAATGCAGAGCAGATCACGGCAGCAGCAGGATTTCTATCTATGGCAGTGGCTGTGGATTTGTTTCCCAAGTCTATTCTCAGAAATAACTCCATTAAAGCTATGTCAATTGCTTCTCAAACTGAACATCTGCGAGATAAAATTGATGTCAATGACATGAACTCTGATTTGAGTAGAGCAAGTAAGCAAGGCCGAGTGAAAGAGGCCATGCAAATGTTGCACGCTATGGACTGTCATGGTGTTCCCGTAGATTCCTCTACTTATGCTTCTCTCCTGCAGGCGTTTGTGAACAAGAAAGCCCTTTTAGATGGAAAACTACTCCATTCCCACATGATACAGAGGGTATTAGATCCTGATACTTATTTAAAAAACAAGCTCTTAATACTGTATGCCAAGTGTGGAAGTCTGGTAGACGCCCGCAGGGTTCTGGATCAAATGTCTGAACGTAACGTTATGTCGTGGACAGTGATGATTGTGGCTTATAGCAGGCATGATCATAACGAGGAGGTTTTTGATCTGTTTTATCAAATGAAACTGGTAGGGACCAAACCAAATGAGTTTACCTTCGCTAGTATTCTGTCTTCTTGTGCCCACATGGGTGATCTTGAAAAAGGCAAGGAGATCCATGAAGAAGTGATTAGGGGTGGATTCGAGTCTTATGCTTTTGTGCAAAATGCCCTAGTGGACATGTTTGCAAAATGTGGAGAATTGGAGTTTGCACGCCGTGTGTTTGACAAAATTCCCGAACCAGATGTGGTATCATGGAACACCATGGTGGCTGGATATGCTCAGAATGGCCAGCTTGTGGAAGCCCTGAAAATGTTTGAGAAAATGCCTGAAAGAAATGTCGTCTCGTGGAATGCAATGATTACGGGATGTGCGCAGAATGGATGTTTTCAGGAAGCCTTGGATCTCTTTTGGCAAATGCCCGAGCCGAATGTGGTGTCTTGGACAGCCATGATTGCATCTTCTGCCAGGCAAGGGTATGGGCAGGAGGCCTTGAGATTTTATTGTAAGATGCGGCAGTCTGGTGTTCGGCCAAACAAGATCACATTTGCCAGTCTTCTACCGGCATGTGCGAGCTTGGGTTCGCTTGAACAAGCGAAAGAGATCCATGAAGAAATAATTAGAAGTGGATTTCAATATGATGTCAATGTTGAGAATGCCCTCGTAGATATGTATGCAAAATGCGGTAGTATTGACAATGCATTGATTATGTTTGACAAAATGCCAAAAAGAGATATGGTCTCGTGGAATGTTATGATTGCAGCATATGCTCAGAGTGGATATGTTGAAGAGGCACTGAAAGTCTTCTGGAAAATGCCCATAAGAGATGTGGTATCGTGGAATGCAATGATCACAGGATATGCACAGAATGGGTATCATGATGAAGCCTTGAAACTGCTTTGGGAGATGCCCGAACAAGATGTCATCTCATGGAATGCTGTGATTGCTGGTTATGCACAGGCTGGGCACACAGAGGATGCCCTGAAGCTGTTTCAACAAATGCTGCTGACCGCTGTGAAGCCAAACGCAGAGACGTTTGCTGTTGCTCTCCCGGTGTGTTCCGACTTGGCAGCTCTGGAAGAAGGCAGAGAGATCCATGAAGTCATCATTAGAAGTGGATACCGCTGTGATGCCTTTGTGGGAAGTGCTCTTGTAGATATGTATTCTAAGTGTGGGTGTCTAGAGAGTGCACAAATAGTATTTGACAACATACATTACCGAGACGTTGTCTTGTGGACTGCAATGATTGTAGGGTATGCCATACACGGATGTGCTAAGGAAGCCCTTGAGCTGTTTGAAGGAATGCTACAGTTGCGTATGAACCCAAATCATGTCACATTTCTTGGTGTTTTGTCTGCCTGCTGTCATGCAGGGCTGGTGAATGAGGGCCGCCAGTACTTTGATTTAATGAGTAAGCATTATCACATTACACCTGTGATGGAACACTACAGCTGCATGGTTGACCTCCTTGGCCGTGCTGGGAGGCTTGATGATGCCCAAGAGCTTATCAAGAAGATGCCAGTAGAACCTGGCGTTACTGTGTGGGGTTCTTTACTTGGTGCCTGCAGAATCCATAAGAATATAGAATTAGGAGAATATGCAGCAGAACGGCTTTTTGAATTGGATCCCGAAAACCCTGCACCTTATGTTCAACTGTCCAATATCTATGCTACCGCTGGTATGTGGAATGACATTGGAAAGGTGCGAAAAATGATGAAATCCAGGAGGTTAAAAAAAAATCCGGGATGTAGTTGGCTTGTGGTTGGTAAACAGGTATATGCTTTTGCTGTGGGAGACAGTTGACATCTAAAAACTAAAAAGAAACATGGTGAGATTTTAGGAGCAGATGAAGGTGACAGGACATGTGATTAGTATTACAATTTTGCAGATGATTTGAGCAAATTCTTAACTACTAGACATCCATCTTAACCCTGCATCTATAATCAACATCAAAAGAAATTAGAATCTCTAAGTGTAGAATCGTTACCACTTAAAAGATCCCAGGTTTAGATGGATCTATAATTTTTTTTGTTTTTTTTCATTTATTTATTTATCTAAGATGTCAATTTTTTTTAGTTTTAGTTCATACATGTGAATTGATAATATCTCTTTCAAATTCTTAACCGGTAAATATCCATTTTAACCTTGGATCTATCAAGCAACAAAATTTTTTTTTAAACCCCAGCGCACCACTTAAAAGATCTAAGGTTTAGATGAATCTATATATTTTTTATTTATTTGTCAAGGACATCTAATTTTCTCCATTTTATTTCATACATGTGATGTGACATATCTCTTCCACCCAAAACTGTAGTGTACTTTGCTTCTCTCCATGCAACAACCACAAACACTGAGAGGAGGTGGCAATCACAGCCGGTATTGTAACTCTTGCATAGGACAGTTTGGAGGATTATTAACAACCTTCCAGCATGCTAGTCATGTTATAACAAACAGAAAACTGATGGAACAAAACAAACTTAGTAAAAGTACAATGCATGCCAAAAAATGTTTAAAATAAACTGTTAAAGATGAAATGCGTGTTTTTAAGTTATGTTCAAAATATACCTTTACATTTTTAAAGTGGACTCTGAATAATAAAGAAACATTTCAGATTTTTTTGGGTAGACTCTAGATCATAAACACAATGACGGCTGGTGAATCAGATATAGAATTTGAATGAGAATGATGTATAGGTGCACTGTATAATTGAGTAAACACCATATATCTAAGAATTTGTGAAGATTGCCCCTGAGGATTAATACAGTCTTTCCTAAAATAATCTAAGGGTGAAATATAAATAGAGGCCAATGGAGAGGCCTAAAGGCACATTGGGCAAGAGATCATTCATGAGTGATAGAGAGATATGTCTGAGATAGCTGTTGCAAGCAAGATCGTGGAAGGTCAGGCCGTGTATGGTAGGCTTAGGGTCGAAGCCCTAAGAAGAACCCAAGTTTATTGCAGGAATTCAGTGTGATTGCAGGAATTCACAGTTGCAGGGATTCACGGTGTGATTGCAGAAATTCACAGTTGCAGGGATTCACGGTGTGATTGCAGAAATTCGCAGTTGCGGGAATTCACAATGTGATTGCAGGAAAGCGTGATTGCAGATCTGAGAAGGGCTGAGGAGATTTGGCCACAGAGGATCAGATCAATGAAGAAGAGGGTCAGATTTGTGAGATGAGGAGTAGATCTACTAGATCTCGTAAAGAGTTCTGAACAACATGTATAGCCGCTGATTATGCAGTGAATTTGAAGGTCTAAATTGACTGAGTAGTTGTTGGTATAGAGGAAGAAAGGAGCCTTCGTGATTTTTTGCCGGCCAGATTGTAGATCTGATGGAATAGATCTCAAGTCCTAATTGTATACCAGTTGTATCAGGGTTTATATATGAGGGTTTTATAAAGGGTCATGATCCCTAGTATGGGAGCCTTAATGATTCTTTATTAATGTAGGGTTCATGAAAATTCAATATCTTCTCTGTTCTTTCTCTCTTTTCGTTGGAGAATCTCTTCTTGCAATGTTTTGATATAATGACGGGGTCTTTTATTGTACTAACAAGCATTCTTCTCTTGTAACTTTACCACAACGGGTTGTGCCGGGAGGATTCTCTCTCCTTTTTCTAACAAATAAGATCATAGTTGAATCACTACCCCTAGAGCCTTTTATTATTTTCCTTTTTTTTTCTTTTTAAAAATTGGCGACGTTGTCCAGATTTAATTTCCTTACTTTATTGCTTGATATAAAAACCACGCCTTGAAAATAATTTAGCAAACTTGCTAGCAAGGTTGGATGTACTATCTTCAAAGATGGTTTAGTCCAGTCCATCTACTTAGTACAACAAGATCTAAAATGGTTTTTATATTCTTTAGATGTTATTACTTCAAAGAATGTCTAGATAAGATAAGATAATTATATTTATGTCCAACTAATGACTACAAAGTAGGTCAAAGGGACTGTTGAGTAGAATAATGTCCATAAAATACAGGAGAACCATAAAAAAATAATATGCATGAACATAAAAGGTACAATGCGGGAACATAAAAGATACAATGTATGGAATGCCTTGACGAAGAGGATCAGACCCATCTCTCCTAACATCCGAGACTGACTGAAGAGCACTGAAAAAAATTCCACAAAGTTTGCTGGCCTGATGAAGGGTTAGTGGGAGGTATGGATTGTCCACTAACTCGTTGTTTGGGGGAGTTTGTGCACTACTAAGGTCTGGAGAACCTAGTCCGTCTCCTAGGGACAGATCTGAGACGGTTTAGCTGCTGGGGTCTTGTGTGGTGGGGTGAGGTCCCACAGATCCTCACTGGTCTAGAGTCTGGATATGAAACGGTATCAATCGTTCTCTTTGTGCCCCTGTCTGAAGGTAGTACCCTGAAAAATGTCATGATCCTCTGTGTGGGGTCTGGTCAGGATGAAGAATATGCGCTTTGAACCTAAGAGCCTCGTGCATATATATAGGGCCAGACATCTCTGATCGGGATACCTGGAAAAGTCCGTGAGGGTTTGAGAGTCTTTGAACAAGCAATGGAACCTTCCTCTCATCTCGTAGTAGATAGGGCATCCAAAAATGAAGTGCACCTCGGTCTCTACTTTCTGTAAATGACATACCTAACAGATTCTGTCTGGCCTATCAATCTGGTGGTTCGTCTCTACCCGAAGTCTATGAGAACCTACTCTGAACTGGCCTAGAGGAATGTGAAGAGCATGCATCCAGTGGTGAAACATATACTGGGGTCGAATAATGAGCCTGTCTCTCAACTCCAAGAAGTGCTCAGCGTAGAAGGCCATCTTTGGGCGCAACCCTCCCGAAGGATTGACCCAGGTGACCTGGACAAACTGCCTGTAGATGTCCTCCCTGATGATCTTGTTCAACTCTTGTCTAGTAGGTAGAAGGTGACCAGGAGCATCCAAGGAATATCGGAAAGGAGGGAGACGATCCAATTGAATGCCCACTGACTCTAAGAGATCTGAAACTCCTGTAAACCAACATCTAGCTCGGCGCGAGGGAGTAGAGCGAGCAATATTCTCAGAAGAGCAATATGCCAAGTAAGGGTAACTGTCCCTACTCTTTGAGTATGCAAATCCCCGGACACGACGCAAGAATGAGACCAAACTGAAGACTGTCTCAATCCGAAAGGGTTGAGCTCCAAACTCTGCAAGGATGATGTGTTGAGGTATTGCCTATTTGCATCTAATGATGCAGCGGAGAAGAAGAGTCTGGACTCTCTCAACTGAAGCCCAATCCGACTCAAGTAAAGACGGTCCCCAAATCTCCGAGTCTCTGAGCCATATAGAAAAATGTCACATTATTTGCTTTATATGTCTATGCCAATATCTTCTAAGCTTCTTTCTAGAACTTTGCATCAACCAACTTTGTCATTGTTATGATACTATATTGATGTGTGCCTTCACATTTTTTTTTCACCTTACATATACATTTAAATATATTGATTTAGAATATGTATAACAAATTTTCACAAATCTTTTTCTAAAAAAAATCATTGTACTTTATTTTTTCTTAAATGGAGGACCTCATCTTTACAATTTCAATTCATCTTCACACTTTCAATTGCATGAAAGTTTGATGTATTCAAAACTCCACAACAATTCACTAGGATACTCTTACAAAATAATAACACTATGACAAATTACAAACATTCCACTTAACGTGGTTTAATCAACATATATAATTCTAACTGATAAGCTTGAAACTATGAACATAAAAATTATTATCATTGTGTTATAAGAGTTAATTAGTAAAATAATAGGTTTATATTGTGATTTTATGAAATTCATTTATTAACTAGTGGAATATTGAAAACATTCACGAATATATTTTTCCAGTTTCTTAAAATATATATAAAAATGCATTTTATCTTTATATGGTGTTAGAGTTGTTGCAAAGTTCAGAAAATAAGTAGAAGAAATATCATTTAAATAATTAAAAATATACTATTTTGCTCTAACAAGAATTAAGTCAGAGGAAATATTGTGATTAAGAGTAAAACAAAATGTTTAAATATTGATTTTAAAAACAATAAAGAAGTTGAAGTATTGGAAAAATAAAGAAAATTCATATATATATATATTTGTATATATTTTTATTTGAATTAGAAATGATAATTTAAGAGAATTGAATCATTTGTGCCTCACCTGGATTTCATTATGATGACAATCATCTCTAATACATTGTCTTTATCAACATATCCAAATTCCACAAAATAAATAAAAACAATAATTTATATCTAATCCTCTATTTATAAAGAAATATCAAATGAATCACTACATCAAAACATAAATATTACAACACAAGAGATGGTCATTTCATACATAATCACACTGTACACCAATATTACTTTAGTATTGTTTTTTTAATCTTAGGTACTACATACTAAATACATAGTACACCTATGACATTAATTCCAATTAATTGCCATAGTAATTGATACTTTATAACTTTGGTATGATTTATCTCTTAATATATGTTATGGATAAAATTTATATTTGATCTAATTTATTATAGACATTAATGTTTAGTTATGGTTAAGAGTAGAAAAGAGGAAAAAAATAATTGGGAAGCATCAGTGTAATTAAATGGGAAACAACAAAGAAGCTACAAAAAAGGAGGTTCCCTAATCAAGACCTCCTATTCTAGAAAAAACACTTCTAGCATTCAAGATTACAAAGAAATATATGAAAGCAATGAGATCATGGGAGCAATTAGACATCTACAATGCCCAACAATCTATCGTGTGTTGAAAGTAAGCCATAACATCTCTTCTTGCTAATCCAAAACATTAGAAATAATAAATAATCACCTTAATACGCATCAGCTTGAGAAATTGATTTGATAAATCATCAATGAAAATATATCTACCCCATTAACTCAGTGTAATCAACCATCATAACAATTCACACTTTATATTGAGATATAGTTTAAATGCATGTACATAATTGGTGATACTTGTTGAAGAATGTCATGTGGGTGTGTTTTACATATAATAGTCTCGTGGAGTAGCATAATGTTGATAGGTGTGTACAAATGATATAACTAGACATATTGATCAACTCTAAAATTTACAATTGTTGAAAGTTTTTATGGCATATAAAAAATGTTGATAGATATGTGTAAATGAGTACAACTAGACATGTTGATCAACTAAAAGATTCACAATTGTTAAAAGTTCTTTGTGGCATATAACAAAATCTATCTCTTTCTGAATGTACTATGTTAAAGAAAGACTCATGGCCTTCCAAACATAGAAACCGTAATTTTGGACATGATTATAATGTTAGAACCCAAAATTTGATTTGACAAACTAACACATAGTCGAACATGATTCATTATTTATAGGTTATATAAGCATCTTGGCGAGTCAATACTTAAATCATACTACATCTACTTAATCTAATCTACCCACAACCTTCAACATTCCACCTTTCATTTAAGAGATGGTAATGTATAGGTTTCAACTCTCCATTTCCAAGCACACACAAAGATTTAAGGGTTAGCAATCAAGTGAGTATTCACAGTAGTGAATGAAAAACAAATCCAGTGATCAGCTAGTTGTCTCTTAATATACATAGTTAATATTCAAGGGTCAATGCATTTTCCAAAGTATAGATAGTGTTAATTTATCATTATCCACAACAATTGGCATTGCCCAATTTTCTAACATAAATGGGGGCATTTTGCCCTTGAAAGAGGTGATTTAGATTCATCCAAGAAGCCATTTCGACACTCATAAGTTGAGGCATGCTCTCCACTCACTTTCATTCGACCAACCATTTTTTGTGTTTATTTCTTCTTGTCTTAATTACACAATAAGGCAAAGCATATGTTTGATTATGACTTGTAAATTGCTAACTATCGTCAAGATTCATTAGACAATGTTTAATTTAATCGAATCAATCCACCTTGAGATACCAAAATAAGTAGCTTAACCATTCAACAATTTTGATCTGGAATGGATAATTATATTGTTTTTCATACATCTTGATTTTAGGGTGGAACAAAAAGAGAAATCAACTTACAGAAGAAGTTTTAGTGACAAGATTGAGTTTGGAGAAATAGGGTAAAAAAACTTCCAAGGTCGGTTTGAAGCCTTAAATGACATTTTTTGGGGGTAAAAATTTACCGCTTAAGTTCAACACCCTTGTTGCTATTCTACATTGTAAGACCTTTCCAACGGTGCAAGAATCATGTTAGTTGGAGTTTGAACACAAAGGTTATGCCTCACGACATTTGACCTATTGTGATTGACTACCATAATTTGAGAGGATGCCACACTAGTACCTGTTACTCATGGGAAAGGGGCTAGCCATGTGGGCCTTATGAAGAATATTTTAGAAGGGTTTAGTTGTAACTTATATTAAGGGTCGAATCAGTCAAATTTAACCTCTAGTTGGATATTAAGTTGTGTTATAATTGGGCTGATTGGAGGAAAAGGGGTTTGATTCTATTCTAGTGCATTTTTGTTCCATAGTAGAGTAGAGTAGCTAAGAGTGGATAGAGAGAAGGTAGAATAGAGAGCGCTTGTGTTTTGTGGTAGCACACAAGCTCCAAGTCTCACTCCTTTGTGTTTGTACCATTTCCATTTAGAGAAAGACAGAGAGTAGAGAATTCTCACCTTCTAGTTGAGTTTTCTCTCAAAAGGGTTTCCTAGCTCATATCTTGGTGTTATTTGTGGTTTGTAAGTGATTTTTTGTTCTCTATTGCTCACATTTTATATATTGTATGCATAAGTAGAAAAAAACAACTCAATGCATCCAAAAGTATAAGGAAAATTAACCATTATAATATAGATTTCAGATTTAAAATATGTTTTTATCATTATTTGTTGTGAAAAAATTTCCACTGGAATATCAAAACAATTTACAAATTATATTGGTATTAGAGAAGGCATCTTTAGGTATGTTGTAGGAAGTTGCAGGGGATCCAAATTGGTTCAAGTAGAAATTCATACAACTGTAGCCATGGTTGATGAATTTATTGTTAATAACCCTCAAGATCTGATAAAGGAGATATTCACAAGGATGAAAGAGAAGGTCATAGATATCAACTATAATATGAGGCTCCTCATGGCGGCTTTGGTAGAAAAGCTTGGAATTGCAGAAGACGGAGGTTCCTAGTCAGGAGTTAGATTAGAGGGAAAATGGGAGGATTGTGAAGAGCCAGAGAAGGAGTCTACAAAAGAAACCAAAAAGAATAACCCAATTTGGGCGTCGTAAACTAGTCACAATCCCTGTTCAAGATGGAAGTGAAGCTCAACATTAAGCTACATCAAGGTGAGATTGATGCTTTGGAATTAAATAATTGGTTGTAGCATTTAGAGGTTTATTTTAGTATTCACCACATAGAGGAGGAACCAAAATTTTCATTTTCTCGTTTGAAACTAGAGGGCTATACCTCGACTTGGTGTGAAAGACACATAGAAACCCTGAGGTTAGAGGGGGATCCCCTAGTAATTAAGTGGGAGGATTTTAAAAATCTCATAAAGTCTCAATTATACCTTATTGGGTATGTAAAAGACTAGTGGCTCTGATGACATTACTTCAAGAAAAGATAGGGGCATAGTGTATAGGAGTAGACCATAGAATTTAGGAAGATAACAATAATGTTGGGTATCTCTCCTAAGAACCCATATATACTCCTCAAGCATCTAGGGTGTCTACACAATGATTTATACAAGCAAGTGATTTTATTCAAACCAAGAACAATGGACGTTGTTTGTCATAAAGGGAATTTTGAGGTAAAAAAAGTGCCCCAAAATGAAAACTGTACTAACAAAATCAAAATTTAAAGAACTAGTAGCATTCAAGATGACAATGTCATCCCTAGGGGTATATATATATATTGTTGGCTTGACCCATGAAAGATTCGAACCTTGAATCTCATAGTTTACATTATTCTTCACAACATGGTGATCACCAATTGAGATGCCCCCTGTGGGCTCAATAGTAAATATTTTTGAATGAAAAGAAGAAAAGTTTTTTTTTTAATCATATTTTTGACTTATCTCATTATAGGTTTACTAAAATTTCAAGTGTGAGAACTCACTAGATGTAGAATCTAATTACACATCTAACTAGTGCCACACTTTAAATTTGAGTAAATATATAAGGAGACAAGTAAAAAATACAAAAAAATAATAATTTCTTTATTTTCCGTTAAACATTCATAAGTCATATTTTTTATTTTTACTATTATTTTATTATTTTCCTTAGGAGGCCCATTTTTTACCTCAAAAGTATCCCAATGGTATAGCCAGAGTACCTAGAAAGCATAGGCTAGAAGAAAGGGAATTCAAGTGGTTCAAAGTAAAAGGAACACCATGAAGCTTCCAAAGAAGGCAAGACAAAATGGAGAAGAAGGACAAGAAGACAACAATTACAACATATAAGTGCTAGGATTAAAACAACCACTGCTACCATTATAGCATTGATGATCACATAGAGAAGTGTTGGAAACTACATCTAGAACTCAACTCGAAGAACCAAAATAAGGACACAAACATGAAAAATGTCATGGAATTCAACAACATGAAGAGAAGGGGATAAACAAACTCTTCCATATAAAGATACAATTCAAGAAGACAAAAATTGATGCTTTGTTTGACTCAAGATCATAGGAAAATATCATTGTAGCAAATATGGTCAACAAATTGGGATTGGAGGTTTGAGATCCTAGCCCATATCCTTTGGGATGAGTAAATAAGGATGCAGAAATCAAGGCAACAAAATAGTGAAATCAAATTTTACCATTATGGTTGATTTTATTAGTGAAGTAGAATGGAATGTAGTTCCACTAGATGTATGTGGAGTTGTGTTTTGGAGTCCCTATATGTACATGTGAGATGCAATCTTCCAGCAGAAATCCAACTAGTATCGCCTCATTAAGCAGAAAATCCTTCACCATCAGTGTGCACAAGGTCAAAAATTTTGTTGGTATGTTCCAACCAAATTAAGAAATTGATTAGTTCTAGCAAGACGTATGTTTCACTGTTTTTAAGAGAAAAATAGTGTGTAGAAGAGTTAATGACAACAAAGACATCCCTGGAGGGGTGCACTAAGGAACAAAGACCAAAAATAGAAGAGTTGATATGGGCATACAAGGGAGTGTTCCAGGAGACTAAATAAATACCACCCAAGAGGGAAGTGGAGCACAAGATCCAATTGTTGTTGGACTCTCCATTGCCGAACACTAGGTCGTACATGAAATTCATTATAGAAGCAAATAAGGTGAAGAAACAATTCCAGTAGTTGTTGAAGCAAGGTGTTATTTGTGTTGTATCTCTGAGATGATAATGGTCAGCTATCATGCCAGGGCATCTAAGATGTTTGTTTTGGGGGTTTTGTTTTAATTTGGAGGACTAATGTATGAAACAGATTTAAAACAGTTATGCCTAACCTTTTGAATAATATTAATATTTAAACAGAGCGCTGGTATTAAAATTCACACAGTGATATAGCTTGTATGGTGGTGAGCAGAAATAGAGAGATGGTATGACTATCACGGTCTTCAAATTGAAAATTAAATAATCATTACTAAGAAAACCTTTAAACAATGTTCAGAAGGTTTAACAAAATATGCTTAAGCTTATAAAAGATGCTGATGATTTTGTGATTTAGAGGGAATTAATAAAACAAAAAGTTTATATAATTCATTCTCTTTATAGATGATCACTTCAGAAGCTTATAGGAATAACTGAAACACAATTACTCCTACCTGGTTATCTTTGTAAAACATAAGAATATGAAGAAAACACTGTGAAATAAAACTGGAAAAACTTATAGTAAAAACGAAACTGTATGAATCAAACTGTATGAATCTGCCCAGTTTCAGATGGGAGGAGAGGGCCAAGCGATTGAGCTTATCTAAGGATGCCCTGGTTCTTCTAATTTCGCTCCGAATTAGGGACAAACTTAATCTTAAAAATGACTTATTATTGTAATGATTAAATAGTCTATGATTAACCTTGGCAAAGGGAGGAATGATTTCCTTGTTCCTACATTGCTTTAGAAATTGCAGGTCCGCAGTTCTCCTCTCAATTTTTGTCCTCAGGATTTCGAGAAGACAGATCTCCTTCCATGTTTCCCCTCCGTACAGGGAAGTAATGTTAGATTTTAGACTTCTGTGGGAGTTTTTTGATTCATGATCCGGATTAACCACAGTTCTTAGTTCATTCTGCCAACGTTTCAAACCCCAAAGGGGGTCCATCATCAGGACAAAATAGAAAGAATAGGAATGAGAGATTATTGAGAGAGAAGAGAATGCGACCTGGAAATAAATACAAGAACCCTACAGTTTGTTTGTGCATCTCAATTTGATCAATTGGATGCACATCCTTTACATTAAACTAAAATGAGGATTGCTTCTAATAATGTGCATGAGTTCTAGGTTGTGGAATTTGAGCTTGCAGGAAAGCCATCTGCATTTTTCCCTTTTCAGAGTCAAAGACTGAAAGAAGTCTGGCTTGAGCGCTAGAGGAATGTTTCCAGAATTGGGTATAGGTGTTCAATTTCAATTCTTCATTCCTCTTTTTGATCTCACTAAAAACATGAAAGATGTCCTCCTCCTTGTCCTTCTGGATGCTTCCACTGGTCTGAATTAACTGTTGTTCATGAGAAATAGTGGAATGAGTTGGGGACTATGTAGACTATGTATAGAGCACAGTCTCTCCAAGTCCATCAAATGTTGTTTTTTGAGACTGATTTGTTGCTCCAACAATCACAGAGATCCTAGGTCTCTTCTTTCTATGCACAATAATTCTAAAGCCATGGCTTGATGCTTCAGTTGTAGGGGATGACTGTTCTTCCCTTCCTCTTTTAGCTGTCTTTTCCTGTGCAAGTGGAATTTGCACATTTGAAGTAGAAAATACCTGTTCTTCAGCTTCTTGAAAGGTTTTCTCTTTACATTTCAACTAATTTTTGTACTGCTCTATTTCAGTTTTGGCTGTGTGGTGATATGCAGTAAACTTATTTTCAACCTTGAGTTTAGAAATCACTCCCATTGGGTCATAAGACCAAGTGAAACTAAGCCCAAACTTCATTTCCTTTAATAACTTGTCTGCTTCTTCTCCTGCTGCCCAAGTGTTGCAGATGAATGGACCGACCTGAGCTTTTAGCTTGAATTGTGATTTCTTCTTTGCTGCCACAAAGTGTACTTCATCTTCATTTAACCTCTGTCTAATATATTCCAGTGCAAAGATTCTGATGGTGAGGTACGTTTGTAGGGTGGAAGCTCACAACCATAAACCCTGATTTCTGTATAGTTTTGGTAAAGATACCAATCTCCTGTTGTGGCTTGATCAACTAGATGCAACACTTTCACAATTTCATCACTGATTCTTGGCACTGGAGTGCTATTCATAAGACTAACAGATGGATGAATAAACAATTCTATGAACTATTTTTATGTAAATTCTTCTTTATCCTTCATTGCCATTGTAGTCCAAAAGATCACTGATTGTCGGTTGCCTTCCTCATCTAGCTTTTGTAAGGTGAATGGAAACTTGTCTCCCTGAAAATATAAAAAGGTATACAAGTACTGAATCATACTTGAATACTTCTTCAAAGCTAAACTGGACAAATTACTCATGTATGGCTTCATCTAGGAATTAGCTAAAGTTATAGAGAACAGTGGGTTTGGAATTAGCATAAAACATTGACAAGAAATCTAGGATGGCTTCATTAACATATTGATGAGAATTGTAACCAAGCAGATAGGACAAAATAGTGGTGATTTGCTTGGTTCTGTCAAGGAGCATGGATGAATCATAGGGAGTGTTTCTTTTAGGAAGAGGACTATCTATAGCTAGGAAAAGTTCAAGAGTCTGGGATCTTTTAGTAAAATCTAGCTTTTGATAAGCTTCTATTAGGCTTTCATGAGAAAAAGGATGGGTTGGTGCAATAGTTGGGGCTTGCAACATTTTTTCAATGGACTCAGCATTGATGAAACAGAGGATTTATCCTGTGGGTGAAATGATTTCTCTTTGAGTGGGATCATAGGACTCATGGCATTTCCTGACAAATTCAGGTGCTCTGTGTATCTGAGGGAAAATGTAGTGGGGAAGGTGGGAGTCCCAAAGTCCTATTTCATCTGTCTGATCAATTAATTGATCCTCCATTCAGTAGTAAATTTCATATAAATCAAATTGAGAAGAAGACTCAATGATTTTACAATCTCTGTCGACCAAGGGAGTATGATGGAAGTCAACTTGCAGATGAATAAGAGGATTTGGGATTTCTGCAATTTCTTTTCCCTTAGGAAGCATCTTATCAAATGAATTGCAGACTAAAAGTGATGGAAATGGAAAAAATCGGTAACTGAGTGATAACAGTAAAAATAGTATGATTGAAAAGAGACAAGTGGACCTAGATGTCAGCTTTCTTCTGAACAGGAGAAAGTAACTTCTTAAGTGTTGAACCATCGTTGAGCTGTAAGGAGGAAATCTCCAGTGATCAATTTAGTTACAGAAATGCACTATGTAACAGTTTTCATGAAGGAAAAGGGATTATAAATGAAAAAATGGAGTGGGACTATTTAATGAATGGCTAAATCTTCATTAATTATCCAATGGGATTAATAAATAGGTCTATGGGGCATAAATTTGCGGGAGTGAGAATTAAATGAATAATGGATAGGAGGCAGCTGATTGGACAGAGGAAGTGACATGGAGCGGACGTGGACAATGACATTGGAGTGGCGGTAAACAATCAAATGTAAACCGTGTTCGGGAGAAAATTCAGGTGGTAAGTTGTTTCAGGATTTTAAGTCCTGAAAGACTAGGACGGAGAAAAGCAGTTTAAAGGGCGGTTTGAGAAACTGCCCACTTCGGACCACCCCCGCTGATAAAGTTCAAACGGAAAATGAGGGCCAAGGAGCGATGTGGGCCATCGGATCTCAGTGGAGTGTGCGGGATGTAAGGTAAGATGAAGAGGATTTAACATTGTAAAGCGGAAAGTGATGGTGGGGTCAAGCTTTATGGTGGATGTGACAATTTGGTGTTGTGGGCGAATGAATGAATGAAGTTAGGATATTTGTAAAATTACATTGGTACTTAGGATTATGGTTAATTAAAGCCCATACCATATGCACATCTTTGCAATGTTATAACTTAGGATAAAATCCTTTCATGCTCCAATTGTATTCCATTTGTCTACCTACCCTTATCTTTCCTAACATTTTCTCACTTAGTTCTCTGAGTGCATTTAGACTAGCAACTCAATATTTTCCTTTTAATGACTAATCTACTTCTATCCCTTATTTCCTCCATTGGCTCAGATTAAACTGTTGAGCCAATTTTATTTTCTACCTATTGACAAACAATTTAAATCAAATCCAATCATGATTAAACTGTACAATTGGATTGTATGAACTAGTGTGGCATTTAAACAATCTGCACACAACCTTTATTTGCAAAAGTAAAATTGACTAAGAGTTGTGGCATTTGGATTTGAAACACTTTTAGAGTTTATTATTTTGCTTTTCTTTCTAACCTAACATTTTATTTTTGCCTTCATTTTTTAGGGCATCTATTCTAACATTTTATTTGATATGGATTTATTCATCAAATCTCCCTAACATTTTTTTTAATATTCTTTTTGTCCATATCCTAACTTAACATTTTTTGAAATATATTTTCATTTTTTGACTAATTGATACTAACTTACCAAAACCAAAAAATGCTACAACATCGACTCCAACTGGGGACTGCTTTCTCCTGTAGAATGTAGAGAACCTGCAGATCCATGTGCCTTCTCCTCGGGCAATGGACTCTTTGCTATGAAAACTCACACTAACAGTTTGAAAAGTAAAATAAACCGGAGTTTTTACAATGGTAGTAATGAAATCTACTTTAGATTCTCAGTACTGAATATAATGTTTGAGAAACCTTCCATTAACAGGATAAGTGGAATATAGTCCCTCAAGATTTTGTAGCACAAAAGTGTTGTTTCCCTTTACTTCAGCAATAGCTAAAGGTCCAAACCATAGGTTATCAAACTTGCCATGTTTTCCCTTATCTTCTCTTCTGGAATCCCATCTTAGAACTAGATCACCCTCCTTGAAGTCCCTTTCCCTTTCTCTTCTGTCAAACATGCTCTTCATCTTATTCTGATACTTTTTCAATTTATATTGAACTTCATCTCTGTTTCATTTAGTTCAATAATCTGATTTATTCTCCTTGAAAAATCATCATGTTCATTAGTTGAATCCTACAGGAATTTTAAAACAGGGAAGGCCAAATTGGTAGGGAACATTGCATTTTTCCCATAGACTAACTGAAAAGGAGATTTTCCAGTAGATCTCTTTAGAGTAATCCTGTTTGCCCATATTGCATAAATTAGATGAGAGTCCTAGCTTTTTTTATGATCTTCTAAGGTCTTTTTGATCACCTTTATGAGACTTTTATTTGAGGATTCTACAAGACCATTACCTTGAGGGTAATATGGAGTTGAATGATGTAAAAAAAAATGATATTTCTGGCAAAACTTAATCATTTTAACACTGGAAAATGTTGCTACATTATCAGTAACAATTTGTGTTGGGCAACCAAACCTAGATAAAATATTTTCTTCAATGAATTTGATTACTACTAAATCAGTAACATTTCTTATTGGAATTACTTCCACCCATTTGGTAAAGTAGTCTGTTGCAGTGAGGATCCATCTATGCTGATTACTTGAAGTAGGATGAATCTCTCCAATAAAATCAAGTCCCCATTGGAGAAAAGGTGTTGAGACTATTGTTGGGATCAATGGAAGAGCTGCTAGTTTTTGCTTACTAGAAAACATTTGACAAGGGACACAACTTTTGACCTTTGCTCCTACTTGTAAGAACAATGTGGGCCAATAAAATCCTACCCTTAATATCTTATATGATGTTTCTCTCCAAGCATAATGTCCTCCACAAAATCCTGTATGAAAGTGATTAATGATTCCTTCAGTTTCTGATTCTGTTAAACATAATAACAAGATATTTAGTGGGTCCTTCCAGTATATATTTTCATTTATGATACAATATTTGACTACCTTCAATTTGAGAGCTTTACATTGACTTTTGGAAAATGATGTTGGACATTCAAAATGGATCAAGAAATTTACAATATCTTGATACCAATTTGAAGAAATAAAATTCTCATTAATGTGTAGAGAGACGGTTTGATCTGAAGGTAAAGGTTCTTGTGGATTCTTTTCTTCAGTATGAAGGGAAGATTCTTGTGGATTCTCCTCATTCAAATTTTGGGAAGGTTCTTGTGGATTCTCCCCTTCTGCAAGAACAGAAGGTTCTTGTGGATTCTTCTTATCTAAACTTTGAGAAGGTTCTTGTGGATTCTCCCCTTGTATTTCCAAAATAGAGTTGATGCCAAGCACTTTATCGTTGGATTCAGCTAGAAGCTTAGCTAATCCTTGACCCTTGACTAGATTTGTGGTTTTGATATTTAGATCAAACTTGAGTATTTGAGTGATCCATCTACCTCTCTTCCCATCTGTGTCTGGTTGTGTTAAAATAATTTTTACAACATTGTTAGGAACATAAGCAGTAATAGGTGAATGTAGGACATACATACTAAATGATTTTAGAGCTTGTATAAAGGCATAGGCTTGCTTCTCAATTATGTCATACTTAAGCTCGACATCTCTCATAACCTTACTAAAAAAGGCTATAGGCCGGTCATGGGAATCTTCATTATTTTGTAATAAAACAACAACAAGGGTTGTTTCAGAGGCAAAGGAAAATATATTGAATGGCTTGGTATAATCAGGACTAGCCAAGGTTGGGGCTTTAGAGATAGCTTTCTTGATTTGGTCAAATGCCTACTTGGAAGAGACAATCCATTTAACTTCATGATCCTTTCGGAGCATATCAGTTATGTCTTTCACAATTTCAGCATAATTTGGGATGAACCTCCTTAAAAATTAATCTTGCCTAGAAAAGCTTGGATCTCCTTCTTATTTCTAGGTAATGATAATGTTTTTATTGCAGAAACACATTTGGGATCAATCACCACTCCTCCCTTTGAGATTATGTGGCCTAGCAACTTTCCTTCTTTGATAGCAAACAGAGACTTTTTAGGATTTAGGGATATTCCAAATTTCCTACACCTGTCAAAAACCTTCATTAATTGCTTTAGATGTTTCTGATCAGAATTAGAAAAAACAATTATGTCATCAAGATAAATGACTACAAATTTGTTTACCTGTCCCACAAAATCTATGTCCATAGCTCTTTGAAAATTTGCCCCAGCATTAGACAAGCCAAAGGGAATTCTAGAGTACATAAATGTACCCTAGGGTGTAGTAAAAGTTGTCTTCTCTCTATCTTCTGGATCAACATTTATCTTATTGTAACCTGAATAACCATCAAGCATGGAAAGTCTTTGTGCTCCTGAAACCATATAAAGTAACTGATCCATTGTGGGTAAAGGGTAATTATCCTTTAATGATGCTTTATTCAAATTCCTAAAGTCCACACAAAGTCTGATTTCCCCATTCTTATTTCTGACAGGAACTAAATTAGCAACCCAATTAGAGTATCTAAGAGGGAGAATAATTTGGGCATCTAGCATTTTCTTAATTTCCTTTTCTACAGTTGGTAGAAGTGTTGGATTAATCCTCCTAAGGTTTTGTTGACAAGGTTTTGCTTCTGGTTTTAAAGGAATCTTATGTTGTATCAATGATGTATCATAAGTTTTTAGATCAGCATAGGTCCATGCAAAAACATCCTTGTATTTTTCAAATAAGTTAAGGTATTGAGCTTTAATTCCGAGATCTAAGGGTGCACAAATTTTGAGGCTCCTAATGTCATCATTTGTTCCAATGCTTACCTCCTCTATGCCATCTTGTGGAGAGATTGACTATGGCTTTCTAAGGACATCATTTTGATCAAATAATTTCTCTAAAGGAATGAGACATTTGGGAATAAAATTGTTAGACAACTGAATGATATCATGATTAGCAATTTTTGAGTTGAAATCTGAATTATCATTTTCATTTGAATTCTCAATTGTTTCTATTATATTTTTATTTGTAGAACTGAAAACTCATCTATAACCAACAGAAAATATTTTAACTGTTCATCATCTTCAAATATCTGCCAGTATTTTAGGTTATCTAGGATGGATGGCTTGTATTTGACTTGTATTTGATAGAGCACATTATTTTGATCAGGGATTTTAAATGAACTAGTAGAAACAGCTAGGGAACCTGCATGAATATTCTGATCCCTTGGGATACAAGTCAAATTAAAAGCATTGAAGAAATTTTCAATTGAATCCCAAACCTCATTCCGATAAGATCTAAGCCTAGGATGTTTTGTTTGGCAAATATTTCTAACTTGTTTAACAATGAGATCTGAGTCACTAAAAACATTCAGGTTTTGTACCTTTAAGCTCTTGGCTAATTGCAGTCCTAAAAGGAAAGCCTCATATTCAGCTACATTATTTGTGACTTCAAAATCAAGTTTGCATGGTTGTGTAATGTTTTCTTTTTCCGGTGAGATTAATACTACCCCAACTCTTGCTCTATCCTTTGTACAAGAACCATCAAAGAATAGCTTCCAGACATTAGCCTGATTTGGTACAGGTCTTTCGATTACATCTTCAATTTTTTCTTGATTTTCATGTGTTTGGTTTGAATAAAGTTGGAAACAACCAAAATCTTGATCAATTGCATAAATGGGATGGTTTCTTGGTTGATTTGTTTTGCAAATAGTGTGCACAAATCTCACCTCTCTATACAGCCTTCATTGCTCTCCCCCATAAACTAGAATAGTGGCATAAGACATGTCCATTTGAAGAGTTCCCCCTAATTTGGCACAACAAGACCTTTAAAGGAGCATTCCAAATTTTGGAGGGATATTTGTGACAACTATATCTAATACTACACTTTTTACTGGGATTTGGGCAAGAGTGACTACTAAATCTTTAATCAATCCTAGACGAGGCACCCTTTTGGAATCAAAGGTGTACAAATCATGATAGGATCTATTTATGTCGAGATCTAAATGATCCATGATAGTTTTTGGCATGAGATTATGTGATGCTCCAAAATCAAGCATACAATTGTATAACATAGAATCATTTGTTTTAAGAGTCACATAGAAAGGGGGTACTATTTCATCTACCATATCTAAGCTAGGACCAAAGACAACTGCTGGTTTTTCATCTTGAAGACTAATGATATCACTTTCAGCATCAACCGAGGTGTTTTGTATCCATTTGGAGACTTGATTTTTATATCCAGGGTTTTTGGAAAGTTCTGAAAGTGGTATAGGGATTTTAACTCTTTCTAACTCCTTTTCAACATTAAATGCTATTAAAACAATTTTTTCAATTTGAGTAGTATCAATTGATTGATTTAATGGTCGAATAATAGTTGTTTTAGTTTCAATAGTTTTGGCATGAGGTTTAATTGTTGGAGGTTCCTTGGGGGTCTTCCAGGACTAGGTCTATTTCTAAGATCATATCTTTTGTTTAGTTCTACAATTAGCAATTTAGAGAAGGCATGGTATTTGGAAGCCTGTAAGGAGTCTTGATCTTGTTGAACTTGCTTTTGTTGTGAGAGAGGAATAATAACAATTTGACCAAAAGAGGTATCCATATTATTAATATCTTCATTTATAGTCATATTATTGTCATTAGGCTATTGATCATCGATCAGTAAAGGAGTTGGAACCTGCTGATCATTTCTAGGCATTTGAAGAATTTGTAGTGGTGCATTTCTTTTGTATTGACCTTGATTTTGATTTTGGGGTCGAGTGACTATTTTTTGAAGTGTTCTAGGTTGAGTTTCAATCTTGGAAATTCTATTAGATAGATTTCTAAGAAGTGAAGTTATCTCATCTATTTTAGAGTCTTTAGTTTTACTTTTAGAGGAAGTAGAGGCCTCTTGACTTGATTTAAATTTTCTTTGGGATTTTTCCTCTTTAGCATTTAAATTATAAGGCATACCTATTTGCTTCCACCTCTATAGCATTAGTTTGCATCTCTTCAAGAGTTCTTGAAGTTCTTTCTCTTAACATCACAACAAAGTCATCTTCAAAAGCTTTTGAAAACCTAGATTTAGCTGCTACTATAGGTGGTTTGCAATCAGGGGGCATCTTATGATAAAGTTTGTTGAACCTTTTGATAAAATTAGAGACAGGTTCACCAAAATTTCTTTTAAGTTCTTCAAACTCAGTCAAAAAGTAAAGAGAATCTTTCTTCACTCCCCATTGATTTTTAAATATATTTGTTAATTCTTCCCAGTTTCTAATGGAATTTGTAGGTAACTGCCTAAACCAAGTCCTCACATTTCCCTCAAGAGACTGAACAAACAACCTCATGTAAACATTTTCTTGTTCTATGTTCATGTTATCTGCAAAGTCTAGAAATTCTTGAAGATGATCCTCAACTGAGGGACTAGTTTCTCCATTATATCTAGGAAGGTGCTTTAAATATCCATTAGGGAAAGCATCAAGGACTGGAGGTAAAAATAAAGCTGCATATCTTTCCTGTACAATGGGTTGGAATGCCATAGTAGAAGATGATGTATGGGATGTTTGTGAAGATGAAGATAGGGAAGAAGAAGATGGTGATAGAAGGGGTGAATTACTATGTGGGGGTGAAGAAGGAGGAGATAAAGACGGTGGAGACTTCCTGAATGATTTTAAAGGAGTTTTAATAACCAACTTGTGGACCTGAGAATGAATATCCTCTTCAGTTTCAAAGAGTGGATTTGCATATATAGAAAAGGTCCCTTCAGGTTGTTTAGAAGTAGAAGATTCAGGTTGATCAGAAATGGAATGAAATGAATAAGTGGTGGGGGATATAAAGTCTGTAGGTTTGTATTCAGGTAAATGAACACCTAGGTCAGACTCAGATTTAGGTGATCCCAGTGGAAGTGGGGGTTCTAGATGAGATTCAAGTGAATGAATAAGGAAATATGATTTGAAATCAACTCCCCTATCTAAGAGTTCAACAACCTTAGGTGATAGGTGAGTGTACTCTGGATTGGATGGAATGTTACTATAGGGATCAAATTGTAATATATCTTCAAACTGCAAGGCTGAAGTAGAATAAGATGATTGATGTCTTCTTCTAGAACAGGCCTTTCTCACAAGTCTTTCTCGATCTAACAGAGGACTAACAATGTCAGAGTCAAAATGGGATCTAGTGTGCTTAAAAGGTGCCAGTTTGGTACATTGGAGTTGCCATGTGAAGGATTTTGACCTATCTAGACCTTTAATCACCTTAAAGGAATAGGAATAATATCGTTGACCCAGGAAAACTTTATGAAATTTGAATCCCTGACAACGGCGCCAAATTGATGTTGTATCTCTCTGATGATAATGGTCAGCTATCATGCCAGGGCATTTAAGATGTTTGTTTTGGGGGTTTTGTTTTAATTTGGAGGATCAATGTATGAAATAGATTTAAAATAGTTATGCCTGACCTTTTGAATAATATTAATATTTAAACAAAGGCCTGGTATTAAAATTCACAAAGTGATATATCTTGCATGGTGATGAGTAGAAATAGAGAGATGGTATGACTATCACAGTCTTCAAATTGAAAATTAAATAATCATAAGTAAGAAAACCTTTAAACTATGTTCAGAAGGTTTAACCAAATATGCTTAAGCTTACAAAAGATGCTGATGATTTTATGATTTAGAGGGAATTAATAAAACAAAAAGTCTATATAGTTCATTCTCTTTAAAGATGATCAATTCAAAAGCTTTTTTTCCCGGGGAAAATAGAGTTCGTAATTTCTATTAAAAAGAAGATAATAGAGATTACATGTTGTAGATGCCAAAGCATATGCAGTAGTGTGGTAAAAAACCACTTACAATAACCAATACTTCTGGGAAGTATGCAGATACAGCCCTCAGACAGGGCCTCCAGAAACAGGGTCAGAAAGTGGGTATGTAAACCCCAACAGGGGTGAAACCCTACCCATACAAGCTAAATAAATAACAGAAAGTATAAACAGTAAATATACGAAAGCTCCTATGGAATGAGCAGTATATTCAAACCACCCAAAATCCATAGAAGTCAGAAGAGAAGCTATCCAGCAGCAGCCATAGAAAAGCGGCACGAATCGCAACACGCCATAGCTGCTTTGGTAGCGTGCAAAAAACCAAAAAAAAACCCACGCATCAGCAAGGGAGTCTCCCGATCAGAGCCGAGGCGGGCCGGTTCCGGGGGCAGAGGCGGCTAGGCCAGCCACCTCGCCCCCATGAAAAAAATCAGGAGGTCCGAAACCCCAGTCCCCGTTCAGCGGCACAGCACAGTGCAAGGGCCAAACACCAAGTTGAAGCCGCCAAGACAGAGGGTCTGGAGGTGCAGAAAGCCGCCGATGAAACAGAGAAGAAAACGCCGCCGCCGCGCTGCTTAAAACACTAAGAAATACTCCGGAACACCGCCGATGATGAGCAGAGGATTCGTGCAGACAGCCGCCCCGGGAACACCAGTCGAGGCACGAGTCCCGCAGAGGAAGTTGAAGTTAGACACAGCGCAAGGGAATAGGGGAGCCGAGGCCGAACCAACCGGATCCGCCCACCCGAAGCAGCGTGTCCCTGCACCGAAAACAATGAAGATGCTGGCCGCCCGACGAAGAAGCAAAGGCACCTGATGGCAGCCGGAAGGCCCCCAGGACCCCCTCCAGCGGAAGCCCCGCCGCCGCAGGCTCAGGCAAATACCAGGGCCGAGGAAACCCTAGGTTCTCCGCCGCGTCCACAAAATCCCATGATCAATTCAAAAGCTTATAGGAATAGTTGAACACAATTATTCCTACCTGGTTATCTTTTTAAAACATAAGAATATGAAGAAAACACTATGAAATAAAACTGGAAAAACTTACAGTAAAAACGAAATTGTATGAATTAGAATTTAGAATCCTTTGCTTTTGTATTAATGATTCAGAAAGTCAAGCACATTCAATGTTTTTAAATGCTTCTTCAAGGGTGAAACCCTTAATAACTCGTGAAAGAGAGTTATTTATACAATCTTAGAACTAAGAAAATATCTTAAACTATTTTACAAAAATAGATAAATACAAAATCAGGAATATAAACTGATAGTCGATTTGTCACTATTTTGGTGCTACGTTGTTGATGGTTGTTGTTTGAAAAGTTGAGAATTGTTGAGCTGGTGTAGGGGCCTTATTCTTATTATCAGAGCCTCAATCTATTATACACTAACAGATCTATTTTCCTGCTGATTTAAAAGTAATAAAAGGAGCTTACTGACCTTCTTACATAGCTTTAAACATTTGACATCTTATCATTTTATCATAAGCAACATAAATTAAGGTGAGCATTCCATTGATATCAACTTAACAAGAGTATTCCATGGAAAAATACCTGTTCCGGTGGTTGATGATGATACCTTTGTCTTATAGCTCCAGCTGAACGCTCCTTATCACCGACCCAACCGGATTTACCTCCCAGCCAACTAGGAAATAAATTCCTAGCCCAGGAAACCTCCACAGGTTACCTAGCCCTCCGTGCCCAAGTCCAACCAGATATAGTGTTTCCTCAAGAAGAATGTGCAAAACAAGATAACAATACTTTCCTCCTCTCAAACCCAAGAAACCTCCATAGGTTTCCAAGGTCTCCCAAATTCATAACAAGTCCAAACAATCACAACCAACCCCCACCATCCTCAGCAAGACTCCAACCCCCTTCCCTTTTTATACCCTACTTCCCTTCTCCATCTCAACCACCTCTCATTAATGTCATTAACTTCTCATCCATCCTTACAGTTGACTTCTCTTCTCCCAAGTAAGCTAGGAGTACATTTGGAAATGTGACATGAATATAAAATTGAGAATTTAATGGGAAAGGATCATGTCTTCTCCCAAGCAAATCTGAAAAGTACATTTGGGAATGTGAGGTGAATATATATATATTGATAATTAAATGGAGAGGACTATGTCTTCTCCCAAGTAAATGTGAGGGTACATTGGGGAATGTGAGATGTAATTACATGGAGAGGACCATGTCTTCTCCTTAGTAAATGTGAGGGTACATTGGGTAATGTGAAATGAATATATATATTGATAATGAGTTGGAGAGGACTATGTCTTCTCCCAAGTAAATGTGAGGGTACATTGGGGAATGTGAGATGAATACATATATTTTTGAAATAATGGAAGGAGACCATATCCTACCTAATATTCAATTTGAGAAGGTAAGTGGGGAATTTGAATAATGGAAATCATGAATTTTATATTAGACCAATATTTCTCAATATTTTCAGATAATGTAAACATTAACAAAATTTGTAGGATAAGATTTAAGTGGGGCATTACATACACCCCTCCTTCAGAAAACTTCGTCCCGAAGTTAGAATGAAAAGATGCAAGGAGTTTGAAAGCATAGCAACCAGAGAGAGTTATAGCAATAAAATCAGATAAGTCCGCAATGACATTTCTTCCCATCAAGAGTCTCCAACTGATCTATATCTTCCTATCCACCCTGGCCTACTTCCGTTCCTGCCCTATCCGTCCTCTGCTGCCTTATCAGTGGCAAAGGCCATACTGACCACTGATAAAACCGACATGGTGGGAGCGTCGAATGCCTCGACTGAACTTTCCCCAGCAGGCATCTGGCAATTATCATCACACGTCTAGGGGGAGCGTTCAGCTGTCCTCCCCACAATTCCAGGTTTCGGAGGATACACGGTGGGAAACACCTCCACCCCTCCTTCAGAGCACGGACCACACTACAGAGCTGGTTGGACTTGTCATCGAATAATCCAGTCAGGTCGTCTTGCCACCTGTCATTTGCATTTTACTCATGTCATAAGAGTGCATATCAAGTAGATACCAAATGTAATAGAACAATGTACATCGTACCTTTCCTCATTGGTCGTCTCGACCTTCCCCAATGGAATAGTAGATCTTGGCTATCATACAGTTCTTTCCAACCTGTAGTTTAGTTCTCATCCATACATATATACAACCACAAAATAGATATAGATACATGATCTTAAACATCATTTTTATTAAGCCCAGTGTCCACGTGTCAATTTTTGTTTTTCATACTGGAAATAAATCTTACATCAGATAAATCATAATTTCACTAAGTCATTGATTAGATAAATCATATCCATATAAGCCTATACGATGCAACAATAACTCTGACAAGTCATGCACTAGATAAATTGTAACCAAGTAAGTCACACATTTGGTCATACATCCAACATTTCCATCATCAATACCAAATCCATTAATTGATTCTCACGTGTCCAACCAAATGTGTATAATGTTCATAAATAACAACATGGAACTGCAAAATAGAACCTTAACATAGGTGGCTATCTACGTTAAAAGGGGCATCATAAATGCTCATGTGACATCCTTGTGGAACCCTTCAATAAAAATTAGAGTTGAAATAGATTCAATTATCTGTCATGGAAAATAGCATTTGAACCCGGATATCCTATAAGGTGGTACCAAACCAAAATAATGGCAAGCAACAGATTAGTGCACTATCAATTCCACTATAAGGTGTTAGTATAAGTTTTATGCATATAATTTCTTTAAAACCTTAGTGAATATAAAAGTCTCACTCTTCCAATTTGATGGTTTTTTTTTCATCTTCCAAACCCATTTAGTTAATCTTGGAAATAAACGACTCAAAACTTCAGAAACTATTTCCAACATGATTTTCATACTTTATTTTTTGTAAATTGAGAGAAATGTCCTCTAAATGCCAAAAGGTTCAAATTTATCATATATTTAATCATGGTTTACTAGTACTAAAACAATTTCATGATATATAATGCAGCTCACAATATGACCAGACAAATGAGAAATAATTAAATGAATGGAATAATTGCCCTTGCCCTACTACTATTAGTACTTCCCTTCCAGGTGGCACTGCATCTCTAAAGACGCCTACTCCTTTCACAAGTGGCCAGGGTCCTTTTATCCAAAACTAGAGAAACATTATTTTTCACGACACTTTTTTTTTTCAACACTAGAATAAGGGTAAGAGTGTATTCTAATATTTTCACCGTTCTTTTATTGACTAACTAAGCTTCCATTTTAAAATCCCAAATCCTTGGAAGGTTCCTCAAATCATCATTTGTTTCCGACTATGATTTCCCAACAATATGGCACAATTGGATGGGTATTTGAAAGAGTTTTAATCATTTGCAAGCTGGGGAAAGCTTGCTTTGCATGCACCAATATGTTTTCTCTTCTTTCATATCACTGTGAGGGCATAAACTATGAGGCATAAGCATTGTTTTCCTTTAAAGAAGGACCATTGTCCTCCCCCTCGCAAATAGTAGCATAATGAAGCGGTCCTTGGCATTCTTGGTTTAGTGTTTTATCCTTTCGTGGCCAACAATGGTGTCTTATCCACATGAGCAACCTTTTCAAATATTGACAAGACAAGAATAAGAATTAACATAAAATATTCCTTGAAAGAGTTTGATTCAATTATTTCTCTGTCTCTACAACTAACATCAAACAACTATTGATAAAAATATTTAGCATTTATCAACTCAATCATAACACCAATCAGGTTATGAGTCTCTGTCAGGTTGAGACTTAGGACGGGTCTTCTCCAGCTTAGTCCTGCGCTCAACAGAGTGATATCTTCCAAGATTGTCTCCACCAACTCTCATGTTGCCCCATTAATTTTTGTCTGGAAAACACTTTCTTTAACACGTGAGCTTCAATTTCCACATGTCTAATACAAGGCATGTTCATAATTTCTTATATTTGAAAGACCATCGTTGATTCGTTTTCGTGTTCCTAGGCATTTTCCTTCCATCCATTGTTATTCTATTCAAGTAAGATCACTCAGTGGATATTACAAATCTCCATGACCACCTTAATGTACCAACTTTCTAGGTCTCACATGATTTTTCTGCCTAGGTCTTGATTCTCCTTGAGTTTCTTTGTATACAAGTGATTTCCTTGCTCTCGGATCACATCTTTGAAGTTAGCACTATGTATCTTATTGTCCCAACCTAGGGTTTTGATTTGGTGTACTCTACTTTTGAGTCGATACGTCTGTACTACTCATTATCAATACTATCATGGATTTTTATTCTCAAGTGATATATACATATCTGTGTGCTCTCAGGTGTCACCTTGATGGATCTTCACTACTAGATCCATGATATTCCATTTCTATCATTGTACTGCCTGGAACAACTCTCGTTATTGTTAACTTCACTTTTCTTGATATTGCATGGTTTCTTTGACATATTCGCTTAACCCTTAGACTCTTAATCAATTATATGGATAGTATTTATCTGTTCATGAATGCTATTATTCTTGAATTGAATTGATATATTTCAAATTCTCTACTCTGGCATTCCAAGGCATAATCTTAATGCATATTGTTCTTGGAAAGAAGGTCTAATTTGAACAATAATGCATAGCTCTGGTATCTTCTGACTTGTGCTGTTGATTCCCTAGCAATATGCCCAGGTTTGTACACTTTGAATTCATTATTCTTGTAACTGCCCCATTCTTAGTGTGCAATTAAGTAACACATGTTGTAGTCTAACTTTTGCAACCATTCTAGATTCGCTTATTTGGAAGATTATGTAGCTCATCGTAACTCATAACTATGCATTCCTCTGCCTCAGGATTATTAATGGCATTTTGTAAGTACTCATTGGTATCTATGTAGCATTCCACACAGGTCTGAAGACTAACGTAGGATTTCCTTTGAATAGTAACTGCTTGGGCCTTCTCTACACAGGTAACAACTCTGTCAATACAAATGTAGATGCCAGACTGTGTAACGATTCATGCCAATATAGTATTGGCCAGTGCTGGTGTCATAACATTTCTACTGCCATGTTTAATAACGCTAACGCTCTGGTCCAATGCAATGTTGCCATTTCCATAACATTGTCATCTAGGCCTGCTAACCCAAATTTAGGTTGATTTATCTGATCAAAGCTATGCATTACATAATGGTGTCAGCTCTCTTAAACTAGAACTTTATCTTTATGTTTTTCATTTGTCTTTCTTGGATCCTCGTGGCAGTTGTTATAGGATTGATAACATATAGATTTATGCGGCCACTTTCACTGAATGACAATACAATTGTCTTTTGCAAGGTTGGTTCTTTTGATCTTGATCACTAATAGTATCAAAAGGAAATAAATGCAAGCATATGCAAATATTTATGAAAGTTGAAATCATTCCAGTAAAAGAAAAGATGAGGGGAAAACATATACAACATAGACTTTCTTTTGAAAGAATCAAATTCTATTTGAAAATTTAACATTTTCAAGAAATGGCCATGGAATAAATATCCTATATCCCTTTGCATGCTTTCCTCTAAGGTTTGTACTACTCATTGTTTTCTTTCTTCCAATTTCTAATAAAGTTTATATTTAAAAAAAACAATTGAGGATCTCACTAGCCTCAATCCAAAGGATTGGCAGTGGAACAACGAAATGGAAATTTATTGACGTCATGAAAAGGATGGAAAAATGCAGCCATTTTGTTTGAAACTAAGGTAACTTTTAAATTCAGCAACTCTTCATTTTCTTTTCGGCCATAAATTTATTTTATCTGATTAGAGAATAAAAATTTTATATGATTATAGCATGATATATAACTATTTCCATTTATTGAGCCTCGTAAGTGAAATTTTATTTTATACCTAAATAACATGATAATAAAAATTTCCTACCTGATCTTTGGTAGACAATCCAAGTTGATCAAGTGTTGGGACCTTGCTCCACCCATCAAGGTCACCCACACCATTCTTTGAAAAAGGTCTAAGTGAGGTGGGCAGCTTATAGTAAGGTCGGACTTTGCACTTTGACTCCACTGTCTTTTGGAATTCAGTATACACATCAAGGATGTATTAATGTAAGTTAAGATGGAATGAAAGAGGATTGGGACTGATTGGATTATGTGTGGAACTCATATATCTCTGTATTGAAATATCCAGTTTTCCAGTCTTAAACTTTCACTTTGTATCACCACACCTATGATACTGCAATATATATATACTTGTGTTGGTTAGACCAAGTGATTGGCATACTTAAATACTTATCTATGTTGTACTTTTCTTTAACTTTCTTTATCTTGCTTCCAGTGTTACCTAGGAGTTGCTTTTGCACTCCCACATTGTATTCACACGGGATGTATCATTTTGTGGACATTAATGTACTTATCTTATCTTATCTGCAATCTGGCCAAATATAATACAAAGACAAAATCCTGACAAACTAGAAGAGTTTTACAATCATACCTTAGGGCACTTTCATTGCTGTTGTATATGTGTGTTGCAGACAACAAAGGAAAATAGATAAGTCTTGGCCCATGAAAGCTCATATATTAAATATATGAAACATATCTGTGTTGAACAACCACTGAGATAATCATACAAATTCTAACCCTTATTATAATGCATATGTGCCATAATATGCAGTTAAACTATGGAAACAGAGTGTTTGCGTCTCAGCCACAAAGAATGTCAAACAAGTGGCTATCATCTGTCATTGGTTGTGGTAGCAGTGAAAAACGATTAGTGCTGTAAATTGATTGTGCATGCACTGGTTGCTTCACAGTTGGACAGTTGCCGTAAACACGGAAACAACTTGCTAATTCAAGGTAATTAAGGGTTAGACCCACTCCACATGCAACCCCCTTGAGAAAATGAATATTCAATATACGTTTACACTCTCCTGGAATTTCATACTTGCAAGTATACCTTACTCCATGTCATGACTCATCACGAACCACCATTACTTTATAACTATGTATCCATAAAATTCTGCCATTTTATTATTGCTTTTAGTGGGAACTAAAGACATAGCTAATATAGCGAAACCAGCATAAATATTAAAAATGCAAATATCCATTAACTACATAATTAATTTCATCAGAAACACTCAATTAGTGAAGCATAATAATGGAACAACGTATCTAATGTCATAGCAAGAATTGCATGTATATAGCAGGAAAGGAGGAGCTTTCCAAAATTTTCAATCTGGCACAAAAATTCTTGGGTGTCTGTCAACAATAACTTATGTTCTTGCTCATCTTCCATAAGTTATGACGATTTGGATGCCATGAAGTGAACAGATCATGCCAATGTCGATTAATTTTATAGTCTCAGGGAAGTTGTTTGACATTGAGCCAATAAACATGTTCAGATCAAGACATAATGGGTGGTCAGGCCGATTGGTGGTCCATGGAGTCATGGCTCTGCTCATTTAATCAATGTACATTGTTCCTTCCATCGCTGATTACACAAAGAGCTATTAAAGTGTTACCTGGCAAATGGTTTGGAAGTTTGAAATAATATCTCTTCTAGTCTAGCTAGAAACCCAAATTTACCTGCAGCTCAGGTCATCAATATGGAAAATGTATCCTGTTTTTTTTTTTTTTTGAAGTGTCACCATCCTCCTTGACTACAAGTGAAAGACTATGTCTAATTCCATTCTATGAGGAAATTAAGTAGAGCCGAATTGATTCTAAATATGATTCGATCCTAAGTCAAACTCATCAATTTGAGTCGCAATGAGGACTCAAACTCCCAAGTCAAACATGAGTTCGGTTGACTTGACAATTCTAATTCAAATCGACTTATTATGTCCAAAATCCATATTGTTCTATAGTATGTACCATCATATGTACTTGCATTAGAATTGAAAACTTGCATTATATGTAAAATGTTAAATGGGAACCTCAACAGCTAAGTATGCACAAGTTCTCGTTGCATCCCTTCGATCTGCATACTATGCAACTCCTACCAAGTTGAAGATCATCGATCTGTATGTGGTCTACGCAGTTCTCACGGTAGTTGTGCAGGTTGTCTACATGGCAATAGTTGGATCATTTCCTTTCTTTGCTTTTCTTTCAGGAGTTCTATCTTGCACAGGGTCAGCTGTGCTTGCAGTTTGTTTGCGGATGCAAGTCAACGAAGAAAACAAGGGATTCAAGGATCTTCCTCCAGAAAGAGCATTTGCAGGTTTTGTTTTGTGCAATTTTGCACTTCACTTGGTGATAATGAACTTCCTAGGTTTGGAAAGAGAGGGTACCCATCACAAAGCTACAAAAGAAGAATTGGCTACTCGCCCTTCCTTGAAATATTTCGTTGCTAAGGATTTAGTGGTATTCAAATACACAAATACCTGAAATTGGCTTCTTGGTTAATGTAGCTCCCTTAATTTTCTCGTGTTTTGGATTCTTGGCGTAGAAGACATTGTACTATTACATATTGCAACATAAATATAAGCTATTGCATTATTATACCTTCATTTTTATCATTTCATAATGTGGTTCAAGTCTTTGAACTCTGTTATATGGTTTGAATCTTGAGAAGTCAGTGCTATCAATAAGCATCAAGCAGAGATGATAGAGAATTTGCTTGTTTTTACTTTCCTGGTATATGTAAATATAGAAGGGATCAGTTATTATTATCTAGAATCTAACAGCGAAGTCCAGAGCTTAAAGTACTATGGATTAAACATAACTGCAGAACTTTTGCTATAAATTCCACCCTTGACTTTTGGTTGACATGGTCTTTCTTGTTTGCAGAAGTCTATATTTCTCACTCATAAATTTTCTATATTGTTAGTGCACATGCTCTCGCAATCAGCAAGGAGATTATGTCAACATAAATATCTCTAAAAGGCATCAGTGATTAAATTGCCTGTTTGGGTTCACAACTAATTTGCACAGGGTTGGGTTGTTGGTATCAGATTAAGGATCAATAATAGTAGCTAGTTTAGAATGTTGGGGGGGGAAACAATATGCCAAAATGCTTTGGGGGTGTGGCTAAGTGAGGTACTACATCAAGTCAAGATAATCAGGATGGTGCCATAAGACGGGCAAATTAGCACTTAATAAAATGGGGGTGAAATACATCGAATTGAATGGTCATAGAAACCAACTATCAACCTAGCAGAAAATAATAAAAATCAGTTCTACAAGTGTTGCTGTGTGCAGGTGTGGGTACAAGAGCAGGTATAACATGGATGAAAATCCTTCCAATCTCAACTTTAATGATGTGGTAATTTTCCATTGTGAAGGCGGGTGTTGTCTATGCTTCAAGTCTATGACCAGAGCATTAAGCAGACAGATTTAGATGGCAACTTATTGCTATACTTCTGTGCTTAATTGTTATTTCTATGCTCCAGGATAGGTTGATAGCCAATTTCGCCTCTCTTTGCCGCAATTTTGGGTTAAATAATTCTTCCAGCAAGTTTCCCTTTCCTTCCTCTTCACATACGAGTATTTGTTCTTATTGTGTGGCTTGACTATGTTGAATAAAACATATGTTTTCTTTTGAATTATTATTTTGTGCTCAGATTTGGCAAGTCATATGAGTAGTCCAATTTACTTTCTGCATTGCAAGAGCAAAGTAAACTCAACAAGGTCAATTATAGAAAAGACTCTGGAAAGAAATGAAAGTTTATAGTGCATTCTCTTCACTAGGCAAAGTTGATGATCATGATGAACCTAATGTTATTCCTACTACTGCTGATGAGGATGGTGAACCTAGAGTTATTCTTACTGCTGATGATGATAAAGGTGAGTCTATTGCTATTCCTCCTGCTGATGATGATGAAGTTGTGCCTGCAAATCCAGCTAATAAATCTTCTCTAGAAAGAATCCTTGGTTCCAAGGATGTATGGCTGTTACCAAAAAAAAATCAAGGATCGGGCTTCATAATTATTGGTTGCAGAGAGCCAATGAAAATGCTGAAGGGGAACTGCATCGCTTGTCTGAGATATAAAAGGAAGTCTGTGATGGGTTACTTCAACTTGATCGTAAGCTATACCTGCAAATTCTAAGACAAGCAAAAGTTATGGGGATGACAACCACTGGGGCAGCTGTATGTAATGTTTGATAAAGGAATGTTACTATATTGAAGCTTTGATCAAAGGAGATTATTCCCTCCAAGAGGCCTGTGAATATTGCTCTCTGTTTTGGAGTTATCAACACAAGGGTTATAATCTACAGGTATATCTCATTGTCTCTTGTATTTGCTTCTCAGCACTTACCATTATCAGAATCTTGTTCATGTTATGTTGTTTCTGCTGGATTAGAAAGACAGTGTTGCATTTCATACATCTCAATTTTTCATTGACAAAGAGTAAAGTGAACTCACTGTAATTTCCACTGCCAGGAAACCTATCAAGTACCAAGCCGAGTACCGAATTAAACTGCAATAAAGTACCCAATAGAATAAACACAATTCAAAAGCAGAGTTCCACATGTTGAAAATTTCTGAAATGGCTACTCAAGCACAAAATAGAATAGAGTATGAACAGAATTTTCCGGGCTGGAAATTTCTCATATTCTAGCACATTGATGAAAGCATTGATCTACATACCTCCATTTAAAACAAAATCTTAACATAACACAGTAGGTAACCTACTTGACAAGCTCTTAGTGCTTCGCTGCGTGTGCATGAAAAGGTCATCTGGAATTTAATTTTTGCTCTGATTTTCTTTTATATATATATAAACAACTGAGTGAAATGGTACGTATTCTCTTCTGAATGGATTAAAATATTAAATGAGTCTCCAACAACTTCTCTATCATAATCCACTTCATACAAATGGCTACAACACAAATAATAAGTATATGCTGCATAAAAGTGGCTTGCATTAGAATAATACGCATGTCACCCTCCATTTAAACAGAAACTTAACCCAACACAGTATGTAACCTACTTGGAAAAATCGAAGTGCTTGGCTGCAATGTGCATGAAAAGGTCGTCTGGAATTTAGTTTTTACTCCTGAATTTCTTCTTACGGTACTAACTTTCAACATTTCCTTTCATCAAATCTGGATAATTGGGATTTAATCGTTACTAGCTACAACTTACACCTCGCTACCAGCTTTTGGGACGGCCGAAGATATCAAAGAGTTTAGAGGAACTTAACAAAATCCAATGCTAAGGAATGGGCGTAAACTGCAAAACAATAAATCATTGACCGAATGAACTCGAAGACTACAAGCAGTCAAGATCCCATTGACGCTAAATCTCATTATGATAATAAAAGCTTGCTTCTCGCTTATTCTTGTAACCCAATCGTAAAAGTTACTTCCTCCTCATAGTCTGTAGCTCAAAAGGATTCAGTTAATTGAGACATCAAGGATAAATATGAACATATGCTCAGAGCAGCAATGCCTTCTTTATGACATCACAACCCAACACTGCACAAAACAAGTGAAAGTCCATGGAAAGCTACTATGTTCTAGATAGAGATATACATTGATTTGTTTCTCAAGTAACAAATTTCTCTCTACACTTTGGTAAGCGACAATGATGGATAGAATTAGCCAAGCAGAAGTCAGTTTGTTTATTATTTACGGAATCCAGGCAGAATTTTCACCAAACAATGAGTTTTAACCTGTAGACATTAGTCTGACTTTTAAACTCCCTTGATGTGGACCCAATGTATACTTGTTGTGATTGCCACATCGTGTACAGGTTAAACAGGGAACATATGTAACAGTGCTTCCTGAATCCAAAATTAGAGAAAATTCTTGTGGCAGCTTTCCAATTCAAAGCCTTGTAGTATAGTAGCTATATTGATTGCCTGGTGCATTAACGCTGGCATTAAGTTTCCACCAAATTACGCTCTAAAGAGTTCAATTTCCAGGAATTTGTGGCCAAGTTTAAGCACTCAGCGGTGGTAAAATAAAATCACAGAAGACGGGAAGCTCAACTTACTGTTGACCGCCTCTGCTAGACTTTGTTGGTCCCTCTATGAACTGCACATGCCCAGATTTATCTTGCAGAGAGTCTAATCCATATGCTGTTCTCAGATAATTGGCTAGCGCAAAAAAATCAATTATAAAACACAGAAACTCCTCAGACTAGCCATCAGATTGGTGGAGGAAATGGCAAAGTCAAACTAAATGCGAATGGAATATGGGCTTCTGGCAGAAGTAAAGGCCAGTAGTCATGGGTGGGGATTCGCATCAAATGACAAGGAGACTTGTGGAAAGTATAAATTGTGGGTTCAGTGGGCTTTGGGTCCAGATTTGGAACCAAAGCTCTGATACCAAGTGTAGGGACCTGATTCTTATTATTAGAGCCTCAATCTATTAGACACTAACAGATCTATTTTCCTGCTGATTTAAAAGTAATAAAAGGAGCTTACTGACCTTCTTACATAGCTTTAAACATTTGAAATCTTATCATTTTATCATAAGCAACATAAATTAAGGTGAGCATTCCATTGATATCAACTTAACAAGAGTAGTCCATGGAAAAATACCTGTTTCAGTGGTTGATGATGATACCTTTGTCTTATAGCTCCAGCTGAACGCTCCTTATCACCGACCCAACGGGATTTACCTTCTAGCCAACTAGGAAATAAATTCCTAGCCCGGGAAACCTCCACAGGTTCCCTAGCCTTCCATGCCCAAGTCCAACTAGATATAGTGTGTCCTCAAGAAGAATGTGAAAAACCAGATAACAATACTTTCCTCCTCTCAAACCCAAGAAACCTCCATAGATTTCCAAGGTCTCCCAAAATCATAACAAGTCCAAACAATCACAACCAACCCCCACCATCCTTAGCAAGACTCCAACCCCCTTCCCTTTTTATACCCTACTTCCCTTCTTCATCTCAACCACCTCTCATTAATGTCATTAACTTTTCATCCATCCTTACAGTTGACTTCTCTTCTCCCAAGTAAGCTAGGAGTACATTTGGAAATGTGACATGAATATAAACTTGAGAATTTAATGGGAAAGGATCATGTCTTCTCCCAAGTAAATCTGAAAAGTACATTTGGGAATGTGAGGTGAATATATATATTGATAATTAAATGGAGAGGACTATGTCTTCTCCCAAGTAAATGTGAGGGTACATTGGGGAATGTGAGATGTAATTACATGGAGATGACCATGTCTTCTCCTTAGTAAATGTGAGGGTACATTGAGTAATGTGAAATGAATATATATATTGATAATGAGTTGGAGAGGACTATGTCTTCTTCCAAGTAAATGTGAGGGTACATTGGGGAATGTGAGATGAATACATATATTTTTGAATAATGGAAGGAGACCATATCCTACCTAATATTCAATTTGAGAAGGTAAGTGGGGAATTTGAATAATGGAAATCATGAATTTTATATTAGACCAATATTTCTCAATATTTTCAGATAATGTAAACATTAACAAAATTTATAGGATAAGATTTAAGTGGGGCATTACAGCTGGTGATGATTGTTGGTTGAAAAACAGAGAATTGTTGAGCTAGTGATGACTGTTGCTTGAAAAACTGAGAATTGTTGAGTTGGTGATGACTGTTCTTGAAAATACTAAATATTGTTTGATCACCTTTTAGTCAAGTAAATCAGTTAATTCTTCCCAACGTTTCTTATCTGGGATAGATAACTTAGTTACCCTTCTATAAACTTCATCCATCTCTGTATATTTAGTAAAAGTGGGTTTTACTGGAAATATATGTCTGATCTCATTCAGAATGAAAAAGGAATCTCTAAGTGCATTTAGCACAACCCTTGGTGTTGTTGCACCTCTTATGTTTGAAACTAAAGCTACATTGGTACCCACCTTTGTAAGCTTTCGAACATAATCTTCAATGGGCATTAATTTGTCGTTTATCACAAGCATAGAGGGAAAACCCTTGCTAGTCAAGGGTTCTAACCTACTGAAAAATATTTGAACTATAGTATTCACACTGCTGCACTTTTCCTCCAACTGAAGGATGAGGTTTTTCTTGGTAATGATCTTCTTTACTTCCAGTATAGTTGTTTCTCTATCATTTATATCCAATTCTTCAAGCTCATAGCTGTCTTTAGAATTCAGGAACTTGATTATTTCAGAAGTAATTTCTGGCATGTCCTCAAGCTCTTTAGAAATAATTTTGAACAGCTTCCTAAGCTTTCTCCAACAAGTCCTTTTGATCAAATATTATCTTGATATAGGACCATATATCCTTGAATGATTCAATAATTTCTTCCCATAGAATTTATTTTGCCAAACCTAGCTTGTTTCCAAGGAAAGACTCTTTGATTTCCTTCTGCAAAACTTCAATTTGACTTTTTGTCCTCTGCAACTTGGCTACATGTGAACTGTCTGCAACTACCTTCATATGTTTTAATTCCTTCCATTCATGCTGCAACTTCTTCATTTCAACTGTCTGAATGGACAGATTCTGAACAACTTTTGTATGTTGTTCATCTCCTTCTTCTATACCTGTAGTTGATGCTGTGCGTGAAGTAGAAACTCTAGTTATTTAGACTGCTAAAAGAGGAACTACATCCACTGGAATTTGAGTCCACTTGATAGCTTCCTCTTTCTCTTTGACCAATTTTTCCATTTTCTCCTCCACCTGTTTTATTTGTAGATTTTGTTCCATGATGAGCTTCATCATGTCAAATTTCTAAGTCTCGGTTTCTTTAATCTCTTTGGTCATTGGGTCCTCAGAAGCTGGCAGTTTGAGCTTCTTCCTTAATGCTGAGAGCTCAACATTTTTCTTCTTAACAAGTTCTTTTGCTACATTTATGTTTGAGGGATCATATCCCATCTTTAGCACTAGATCTTCCAAGGATTTGATCTTGGTGTCCTTTGCCAGTGAGGAAACATTTTCCAACTTGAGTTGTGAATGTGTATTGGCCAGGGTGACCTCCAAATTTGACAAACTCATGGCAGTATGAGTCAAAGTGGAAGAAATCATCTGCCCAGTTTGTTTGTGCATCTCAATTTGATCAATTGGATGCACATCCTTTACATTAAAGTCAAATGAGGATTGATTCTGATAATGTGCATGAGTCCTGGGCTGTGGAAATTGAGCTTGCAGGAAAGCCATCTACATTTTTCCCTTCTCAGAGTCAAATACTAAAAGAAGTCTGGCTTAAGAGCTGGAGGAATGTTTCCACAATTGGGTATAGGTGTTCAATTTCAATTCTTCATTCTTCTTTTTGATCTCACTAAAAACATGAAAGATGTCCTCCTCCTTGTCCTTCTGGATGCTTCCACTGGTCTGAATTACCTACTGTTCATGAGAAGTAGTGGAATGAGTTGGGGATTGTGTAGACTGTGTATAGAGCACAGTCTCTCCGAGTCCATCAAATGTTGTTTTTTGAGACTCATTTGTTGCTCCAACAATCACAAAGATCCTAGGTCTCTTCTTTCTATGCACAATTATAAAGCCCTGGCTTGATGCTTCAGTTGTAGGGGATGACTGTTCTTCCCTTCCTCTTTTAGTTGTCTTTTCCTGTGCAAGTGGAGTTTTCACATTTGAAGTAGAAATTGCCTACTCTTCAGCTTCTTGAAGGGTGTTCTTTTTCCATTCCAACTGATTTTTGTACTGCTCTATTTCAGGTTTGGTTGTGTGGTGATATGCAGTAAACTTATTTTCAACCCTAAGTTTAGAAATCACTCCCATTGGGTCATAAGAACAAGTGAAACTGAGACCAAACTTCATTTCCTTTAATAACTTGTCTGCTTCTTCTCCTGCTGCTCTAGTGTTGCAGATGAATGGACCGACCTAAGCTTTTAGCTTGAATTGTGATTTCTTCTTTTCTTCCACAAAGTGTACTTCATCTGCATTTAACCTCTGCCTAATATATTCCAGTGCAAAGATTCTAATGGGGAGGTACTTGGGAAGTTTGTAGGGTGGAAGCTCACAACCATAAACCTTGATTTCTGTATAGTTTTGGTAAAGATACCAATCACCTATTGTGGCTTGATCAACTAGTTGTAACACTTTCATGATTTCATCATTGATCCTTGGCACTAGAGTGTTGTTCATAAGACTAATAACTGGATGAATAAACAATTCTATGAATTGTTTGTATGTAAATTCTTCTTTCTCCTTGATTCCCATTGTAGTCCAAAAGATCATTGATTGTTAGTTGCCTTTCTCATCTAGCTTCTATAAGGTGAATGGAATCTTGTCTCCATGAAAATATATTAAAAGGTATACAAGTATTGAAGCATACTTGAATACTTCTTCTTAACTGGACAAATTTCTCATATATGGCTGGAATCAACAAAAAAGATTGACAAGAAACCTAGGATGGCTTCATTAACATATTGATGAGAATTGTACCCAAGAAGATAGGAAAAAATAGTGGTGATTTTCTTGGTTCTTTCAAGGAACATGGATGAATCATAGGGAGGGTTTTTTTTAGGCAAAGGACTATCTATAGCTAGGAAAAGTTCAAGAGTCTAGGATCTTTTAGTAAAATCTAGCTTTTGATAAGCTTCTATCAAGCTTTCATGAGAAAAAGGATGGGTTGGTGCAATAGTTTGGGCTTGCAAAAAAATTTCAATGGACTCAGCATTGATGAAATAGAGGATTTCTCCTGTGGGTGAAATTATTTCTCTTTGAGTGGGATCATAGGACTCATGGCATTTCTTGACAAATTCAAGTGCTTTGTGTATCTAAGGGAAAATGTAGTGGGGAAGGTGGGAGTCCCAAAGTCCTATTTCATCTGTCTGATCAATTAATTGATCCTCCATCTAGCAGTAAATTTCATATAAATCAAATTGAGAAGAAGACTCAATGATTTTTCAATCTCCTTCGACCAGGGGAGTATGATGTAAGTCAACTTGTAGATGAATAAGAGGATTTGGGATTTCTGCAATTTATTTTCACTTAGAAGGCATCTTATCAAATGAATTGCAGACTGAAAGTGATGGAAATGGAAAAAATTGGTCTGAAACTGAGTGATAACAATAAAAGAGACAAGTGGACCTAGATGTCAGCTTTCTTCTAAACAGGAAAAAATAACTTCTTAAGTGTTGAACCATCATTGAGCTATAAGGAGGAAATCTTCAATGATCAATTTAGTTACAGAAATGCACTGTGTAATAGTTTTCATCAAGGAAAAGGGCTTATAAATGAAAAAATGGAGCGGGACTGTTTAATGAATGGATAAATCTTCATTAATTATCCAACGGGATTAATAAATGGGTCTATGGGGCATAAGTTCATGGGAGTGAGAATTAAATGAATAAAGGATAGGTAGCAGCTGATTGGATGGAGGAAGTGACATAGAGCAGACGTGGGCAGTGACGTTGAAGCAGCGGTAAATGGTCAAATGTAAACCTTGTTCGGGAGCAACTTTAGGCAGTAAGTTGTTTCAGGATTTTAAGTCCCGAAAGACCTGGATAGGGAAAAGCAATTTCGGAGGGCGGTTTGAGAAATTGCCCACTTCAGACCCCCCCCGCCGATAAAGTTCAGACAGAAAATGAGGGCCGAGGATTGATGTGGGCCATTAGATCTCGGGGGAGTGTGCGGGATGTAAGGTAAGATGAAGAGGATTTAACATCGTAAAGCGAAAAGTGATGGTGGGGTCAAGATTTATGGTGGATGTGACAATTTGGTGTTGTGGGCGAACGAATGAATGAAGTTAGGATACTTGTAAAATTACATTGGTACTTCGGATTATGGCTAATTAAAGCCCATACGATATGCACATCTTTGCAATGTTACAACTTAGGATAAAATCCTTTCATGCTCCAATTGTATTCCATTTGTCTACCTACCCTTATCTTTCCTAACATTTTCTTGCTTAGTTCTGTGAGTGCATTTAGACCAGCAACTCAATATTTTCCTTTTAATGACTAATCTACTTCTATCCCTTATTTCCTCCATTGGCTCAGATTAAACTATTGAGCCAATTTTATTTGCTACCTATTGACAAACAATTTAAATCAAATCCAATCATGATTAAACTATATAATTAGATTGTATGAACTAGTGTGGCATTTAAACAATCTGCACACAACCTTAATTTGCAAAAATAAAATTGACTAAGAGTAGTGGCATTTTGATTTGCAACACTTTCAGAGTTTATTATTTTTTCTTTTCTTTCTAACCTAATATTTTATTTTTTCCTTAATTTTTTAGGGCATCTATTCTAACATTTTATTTGATATGGACTTATTCATCAAATCTCCCTAACATTTTTTGTTTAATATTCTTTTTGTCCATATCCTAACTTAACATGTTTTTTTTTAAATATATTTTTGTTTTTTTACTAATTGATACTAACTTACCAAAACAAAAAAATGCTACAACAATTTGAAGAATTATCACACCATATGGCTCATCCATTATAATTGTGCCAAATAAGGATGAGACTTGGCGTATGTGCATTGATTACAAGGTGTTAAAAAAATACACTCTAGAACAATTACCCCCTACTTCCGATAGATGATTTGTTTGAGTAGTTTTAGCAAGAAAAATGTTTCATCAAGCTGGAATTAAAATAAGGGAATCACCAGGCTCAAGTCAAAGAAGAAGATACCTAGAATAATTCATGCAAAACTAGAAAAGGTTTCTATGAGTGGATAATCATGCCATTTACTTTATGCAATGCACCAGATACTTTCATGAGATTAATGAATGATATGCATCATTTTCTAGATTAATCGGTTATTGTTTATTTGGATGATACGCTGGTATACAATGCTACTGTTGAGCCTCAAACCTGCACCTTTCTATACACCCTCTCAGCCTTCCTTTTCCACTTCTTGCATCCACCCAACTGCTAAATCATTGCATTGTAGTTTAAAAAGATCTCTTTACATGGTTTTCTGACTATACTTATGACTGTTGTTTGGTTTAGTTTTTTGTTCATCCAGCTGCGGAAACTTGTCAATTTTTGCAGCCAGCACAGGTTTCCGCAGCCAGCACAGGATTCCGCAGCTATTTTGTTAAAAGCTGTGCTACAGGTGTCCTATGAAGAAACGAGCCACATGGGCAAGCTCCAGGTGACGGATACATGGAACATGTCCCTTCGAAGCAGCCGAATCGTCCATGAAAGGTCACGGTCAACGAAGCTCAAAGGTAGAGCCAACCAAAGAGTTCACCGGTGGCACGTCTCTGTTTTGAGCACGTGAACATTACGTGGCACAGTCCTCAGCTCACGAAGACACCAGCACACTTGGAGATCACTTCTGTAACTGGAATCTAACAGCAACCACTCCAGAGATTTAATAGACATGATGACAGTTACGCTAGATCTCGGCTGAAGGGATCTACGTGTCTTTAGCAATACAGTCAATAGCGTAGGAGTTAGTTAGCTAGTCTCAGCATTTTGTCATTATAAATAACGCGTCGATGAACGTTGTAGAGGAGTTTTTTCCTTGATATGTAAATTCTGAACTGTTGTGTTGTCACCCCACTGTTTATACATATTGCTGTTTTAATATATGAGGAGACTTTTCTGAGTTTATTCGTGTGATTACTTGTTGACCGGCTGAAGTGGCAGAGGGCCCCTGCGCGCTGAAGCCTTGTAAAGTTTTCATTTGGTTTTATTATGTTCTTGTATCATTAGCTTGTACATAACACACTGTTTGATGTTTCTTAATTCACTGCTGTTTAGATTTTCACCTCCGTTTTCTTATAATTGTCAACTGATCAGTGCTTTTCTGCAGGTTTTCTTAGGCAGCCCGGGAAAATTTTCATCTTTTTGATAACTATTGGCATATGAGATCATCTTGTCCTTCATGCTAACTTTCATTTTCTGAAGTTTAATTTCAGCACTGTCTTTTCCAAGTTGTGATTTGCTTACTTATTTTTTTGTTATTTAGATATCATACTGCTCATCAATTTATGGTTTCTTTCTATAGTAAAGTGACTCTATTAGCAAGAAATCAGAATATCACTAACTGTAGTATGATTTAGTTATCATATTGCTTAAACTTATTCATGATTGCTTCCCACAAGGTAGATTGAGCTGAAGGGTAAAGGATCAGAAGAGTTGAAGTAGTGTGATTAGTTTCCTTTCTGCAATTTAATTTCTTGCAATTTAGTTATCATATTGCTTAAACTTATTCATGGTTGCTTCCCACAAGGTAGATTGAGCTGAAGGGTAAAGGACCAGAAGATTTGAAGTAGTGTGACTAGTTTCTTTTATGCAATTTAATTTCTTGCCATTTAGATAGCATATTGCTTGACTTATTCATGATTACTTCCCACAAGGTAGATTGAGCTGAAGGGTAAAGGATCTGAAGAGTTTAAGTAGTGTGAATTAGTTGCTTTGCTTTTGGCTTGAGTTGCTTTAAGTTCAGTTTTTACTTTCTTTTTATTCAGCAGCAAGGATACTGGGCCATTGTCATTAGTTCACTTTTTTTGATGCATTTACTTTCTCTTAAGAATTGATTTCAGTTTAATTGTTTTAAAGCTTTCTTCTTGAGCACTTTCAAGTTTGAGAAAATCACCATAGAAACCACCATCACCATCCATACTTCATACTTCACTTTCACTCTCACCATCACACATTAGGGAAAGATAAATCCAAAAATAAACTAAAAAAAAACTCAAAAACGACAAAAGATTAAGGAAATGGTTATCTAGTACATATAGTACACTTCACTTCGTCAGTTTACGAATCCCGGATTAACATTATAAATAGCAATTTAGATCACACTAAATTGACCAAACATTTTGGCGCCGTTGTCGGGGAAGTGAAATTAGGTAGCCAATTTCTAAAAAAAAAAACAAGAAAATTTCAAGGAAGGAAAATTGATAACCTCTCAAAGTATGCTCTCCTCTTGCACTTAGTGTGATCTGGAGGATCAGAAAAGATAAAGTTATTGGTTTAATAGTTTCTTGAGTATGCTCTCTTCTTGCACCTAGAGTGACCTGGAAGATCAGAAAGAGAATTATTAGCCCGACTTGAAGAAAAATAAAAAAAAATGACATGCATAGAGCAAGAGATTCTAGGGGAAGGTTTTTAGCTAGAGCCAAGAGTTCGATTTTTACAACTCCATCTACTTCAAGGAATAGACAAGAGACACCTCCATCATCTCCAACTTACACTCCTAGCCCTAGGATTCCTGGAATTCAAGAGGCAGTAGTTGACTCTCCCACACCTTCCATCGAATCTGAACTAGAAAGAGATCCTTTCCTTCCTTCTACAGAGAGACAAATTGTAATTGAAGAAGTAGAATCATCTGAAGAAGAAGAGCGAGAAATTCCTTCTCGTTCACCCTTAGTAGAGGAACCAGAAGACTCTGAAGTCTCCAAGGAAACTATCATGACATAGGAAGGAGCAACTGGATTTGGTAGAGGTAGAGGAGGAGGAGGAAACAATGGAGGAGGTAGAGGTAACATTGGGGGAAATAGGGATGGAGATAACTCATTCGGATTTCCTATAGTCGATGAGGACTCCCGAGCCACAATGAAAAACATCTCACCATCTGTCCTCCCAAACTTCCATGGGTTAAGGAATGAGGACCCTGAAACATTTCTATTTGAGTTTGAGGTCGTGTGTCGAACTTATGATTATCTAGAAGACTCTCAAAAACTCAAACTGTTTCCTTCAACCTTGAAAGGAGCAGCCTTGAAATGGTTCATGGGATTACTCACTCAATCCATTAGGACTTGGAATGATGTGAAACAAACATTTTTGGATAGGTGCCTGGACTATTGTATGCCCACCAATCACAAGGATGAGGTATTCAAAATGGTGCAAAGAGAAGATGAAAACTTGGAGGATTTACTTGAAATATTTCAATACAACCTGAAAAGAGCAAAGATGAGTAACTTAGATGAGGAGACCTTGAAAGCCCTTCTATTAAAAGCCATTAGAGATGAATGGATAGATATTTTGAACATGATGGGGAAAGGAGACATATCTCAACTTCCACTTCATGATATAGCAGAGTTATGTGTCCATCTCTCAAGGGGGAAATCTAAAACTCAAAAAGGGCCTAGAGATCCTTCTCTCATCAGAGCAAACAAATCTGCAACTGGATCAGTAAGTAGGGCTGAGATTGGCAACATGCTTGATGAATTCAAGACTGACATCTTAGGGAGTCTTAGTGAGCAACTAGACACTCTTAAGATTCACAATAAGTAGAAAGCAAAAGCTGAGGCTTTGGCCATCTTTTGCCCAAAGTGTAGAAAGAAACATGCTCTAAGGTAATGTCCCTTGGATGCAAAAGTTGTAGAAACATGTGTAATTTGTTCAGAGAATCATGAGACCAAGGATTGTCCTTCAATTCCTGGGCTCAAAGCTGTCTTTCAAGAAGATCCAAATACAATCTAATCTCTCTGTTTTGTTGCAAGGAGACCTTGGCAGGGGCAACAAAATCAAGGGTTTAACAACTCTATGAATTTTCAACCCCCACCAAATTGGAATCCTTGGCAACAACCTTGGTCCCAACCTCAAAATCCTTTTCAATCATGGGTACAAGGTATGCAAAATCCTTATGGGAGATTTGCTCAATTTTATCAATATCCCCCATCTTTTCAAAACGAACAAGCTCCACAACTTCCAAATCAAAACCCACAACTATCATTGCCATTTCCACAACAACAACAACCTTCTCAACAAAATCCAAATTCTCAACTCTTGCTTCCATTCCAACAAAAGTAAAATCAACTTCCTTCTCAGCCATTGCCAAACCCCAATAACAAAAACCCTCAAAATGCTTACATGATGGAAGGTCAACAATTTCCTGCCTATATGATTGTTCCTCTCAATGATGTACAACTCAGATCAGGTAGAGTCCTAGATAAGCCTTCTATAGATGCTCAAAAGCAAAACATTTTTGAGGAAGATTCTCTTGAAGCCAATAAGGGTTCTGAAGCATCTCTTCAAAACCCAAGTACTCAAAAAGAAAAAGAAAAAGAGTTAACCCCCACAACTCCTATAGTTGAGCAACCTGCATCTTCATCCACACCTCCTTTTCCTGAAAGATTACAAATTGACAAAGGGTGGAAAAACAAATCTTGTTGCCTGATTATGATTTTCTAGATGAATTGAAGTATGTCTGTATCAAGATTCCCTTGTTAGAAGCCATTAAAGAGATTCCTATTCTAGCGAAAACAATAAAGGAGTTGAGTCTTAAAAGACCAGGAAGGAAACCAAGAAATACAAGAAGAATCCACCTGGCAGGGAAAATTGCAGATATCATGATGGGAAAAATTACTATGCAGAAATATGTAGATCCCGGTAGTCCAATTGTCAAAACACATATCAATGGGGTAGAAATACCAAATACTTTGATTCATTTAGGGGCTGCTATCAACATCATGAGTAGACAGACTATGGAACAGCTAAAACTTCCTAATCTTCTTTTTACACCTACTTTATTGCAACTTGTAGATCGATCAATTATTAAACCAGATGGTGTATTAGAAGACATTTCAGTCTCCTTAGACTCTTGGGAATATCCAATAGATTTCATGATTTTAACTCCCAAGAGTAATCTAGGAGGACATCCTCTCATCTTAGGAGGACCTTGGCTAGCCACAGCTGATGCTTTTATCAGTTGTAGGTCTGGGGATATGTATATTTCTGATGGTAATTCAACAAAGAAGTTCAATCTGTATCCTCCATCAAAAGCAATTACAGAAGTAGGAGATAATGAGTGGGTTGATGATGAAGATACTATACAACCTGTCTTTACCATTTCTGAGATTAGTGAAGATAGTCAAATTCTGAACACATTAGAAAACTTTGAAACATCTTCAAAATATGACCACACACAATTTCAATTGGATTCTGACATTGAGTGTCTATCATCTAGACAAATGTCTCTTTTCTCTATGGAAGAGTTTGGTAGTTCTGCCATTGAGATTTTTCCAGGAAAAACATTGAATATCAACAAAAACTTGGAAAAATCACAACGGGAAGAGCTAACCAAAATCTTGCAAAAACATTCTACTACATTTGCATGGGAGTATACCGATATGAAAGGTATTGACCCTAAGACTTGCATTCATCACATCTACATTGAGGAAAACAGTAGACCAATCAGACAACCTCAAAGAAGGATGAATCCGAACCTTAGGGAGATAGTGAAAGAAGAGCTCCAAAAGTTACTTAATGTAAACTTCATTTACCCAATTTCAGATAGCCGATGGGTTTCTCCTTTGGTTATAGTACCTAAAAAGAATGGTAAATGGAGGATTTGCATTGATTACAGAGAATTAAACAAAGCAACTTTGAAGGATCACTTTCCTTTACCCTTTATTGATCAGGTATTAGATACTTTAGCAGGCAAAAAGTATTTCTCATTTTTGGATGGTTTTAGTGGTTACAATCAGATTCAGGTAGCACCTGAAGATCAGGACAAGACCACATTTACTTGTCCATGGGGAACTTTTTCTTACCGAGTACTTCCTTTTGGATTATGTAATGCACCTGCAACATTTCAAAGGGCAGTACTAGGAATCTTTTCTGATCTAATTCATGATTGTGTAGAGGTTTATATGGATGATTTTACAGTTTATGGTAATTCATTTGAAGAGGCATTAGAGAATGTGGAAAAAGTCCTTATAAGATGTAAAGAAACAAACCTTTCATTAAGTCATGAGAAATGATTTATGATGTTTACTGAAGGGATTGTTTTAGGACATCATATTTCAGGGGATGGGATTAAAGTTGATAGATCAAAAGTTGAAGTCATCTCCAAGTTGCCTATTCCAAATTGTCAAAAAGATGTTAGAAGTTTTCTTGGATTTACTGGATATTATAGAATATTTATTGAAAACTTCACCAAAATAGCATCTCCACTCTTCAAATTACTTACAAAAGACTGTGAATTCAAGTGGGATCCTGATTGTCAATCTGCATTTGAAACTTTGAAAACAAGAATATCTGAAGCACCCATTTTGAGAGGGCCAAATTGGAAACTTCCTTTCCATATTTCTACAGATGCTTCAGATACAGCTCTAGGAGCTGTGTTAGGTCAAAAGGATTTAGTTCCTTATGCCATTTACTACACTAGTAAAAATTTGACTCCCACTGAGTTAAATTACACTGTGACTGAAAAAGAGTTCTTAGCTGTTGTTCATGCATTCAACAAGTTTAGACATTATATAACAGGCTATGAAACTTTTGTCCATACTGATCATTCTGCAATTAGATATCTCATGAACAAACCTGTTACTAATGGCAGAGTTACAAGATGGCTTTTACTTTTACAAGAATTCAATATTACTGTGTTAGATAGACCAGGGAAACAAAATACAGTAGCTGATTTCTTGTCTAGAATCCAAAATACTAACGAAGATTCTCCTGTAGAGGATAAGTTCCCAGATGAATATTTGTTTGCAGTAACTACTAAGACTCCTTGGTATGCAAATATTGCTAACTATTTGGTTACAGGGAAGCTACCTCCACACTTATTTCCTAATGAGAAAAGGAAAATTATTCAGGAGAGCTCAAATTATTCATGGATTTCTAATGAATTGTTTAAAACAGGGCTAGATTGTGTGATCAGAAGATGTGTTCGGGAAGATGAAATGCCTGACATCCTCAAGGCATGTCATGATGAACCATGCGGGGGACACTTTGCTGACAAGAGGACGGCCTATAAAATCCTTTCTTTAGGATATTATTGGCCTTCTCTCTTCAAAGATGCAAAACAATATGTCAAAAGGTGTGACAGCTGCCAGAGATTTGGGAGACCGACTCTTTCAAATGAAATGCCATTACAGCCACAGGTACTCATCAAACCCTTTGAAAAATGGGCTTTAGATTTCATTGGACCCATTAATCCACCATCTAGACAAAAGAAATATATATTGGTTTGCACTGATTATGTCACTAAATGGGTAGAAGCCAAGGCATTGCCTTCTGCCGCTGAAAATTCAGTTGTTCAATTTCTTTTTGAGGATATTTTTACTCGTTTTGGTGTCCCAAGAGAAATTGTGACAGATCAGGGAAGTCAATTCACATCTAACTTGATGGAGAAGCTGATGGAAGAATACAAAATCAAGCACAGAAAATCTACTCCTTACCATCCTCAAGCAAATGGTCAAGTGGAATCTACAAACAAAGTTCTTGAGAGCATCATCACCAAAACTGTTCATCTCCACAGAAGGGATTGGGCAGAAAGGCTTCCTGAAGCCTTATGGGCCTACAGAACTACATGGAGGAACACAACATGACATTCTCCCTATGAACTTGTTTATGGGAAAGAAGTCCTGCTCCCCATTGAGTTTCAAGTCAAGACTTTCAAGATGACAGTCCAGTTGGGGATGAATCTATCAGAAGCCCAAAAGCACAGAATGGAGCAGCTGAATGAGCTAGATGAGATCAGACAAGATGCAATTTTAAGGACTCATCTAGTTCAACATCAAAGACCTAAGTGGCATGACAGATATATTAAAGAGAGAAAGTTTCAAGAGGGAGATTGGGCTTTACTGTTTGATTCCAAGTTTAAAGACTTCAAAGGGAAGTTTCAGACTCATTGGCTTGGGCCATATGAGATTGATAAAGTCTTTAACAATGGAGCAGTAAGAATCAAGACCATTGATGAATTTCAAACTCCTCTTATTGTGAATGGCCACCGATTGAAAGTTTATTATAAGCCACTTTAAAAAGAGGAGTTTGTCAAAATGTTCCAAGAGAATTCTGCAATAAGGTTGGTGGAGAAGAATCCTTCTCTTCCACCAGCCTAATCTTTGTTTCTTTCAGTTTTTGAAAAAAAAAAAAAAGGAGAAAAAAATGTGTATAAGCCTGAAAACCAATCCCAGATTGGCGGTCTTATGCAGAAAATATAGAGTGAAAATCAGGGACACCTGACACTCTATATTTTCCAAAAAAAAAAAATCTCCTCTCCTTCTCTTTCCATCTTCACTTCATCTCACTTATCATTTCACTTCACCTCCATCTCATTTTCATCTCCATTCCACTTCATTTTCACTTTCACTCATTCCATTTCACTCCATCAATAAAAGTCCCCTTCAGGACTATTTTCATTCAATTAGTTCTTTTCTAACTATCTTTGTGCAGACAAGGGGGTGTTGTCTCAGTTTCCGCAGCTGGGAACCGTTTCCGCAGCCAGAAGCAGTTTCCGCAGCTAGAAACGATTTCCGCAGCCAGCATCACTCTGTTTTCAAAAATACAATCAACTGTTAGTGCCATAATCATGAAATGCAGGTGTAATTGAGCTAAAGACATGGGGCATCTCAAGATATCAAAGAAGAGCAACTGGTTAGAAGCCTTGAGCAAAAATTGACAAAGTTTCCAAAGGTATGATCAAAAGTATTTATCAAATAACAATTCAAGTCATAATTATGTATAGTTATTAAACCATAACAGGCTCTCCTATGTGCAATGATTTGATATATTAGCCCACTATCACTCTTATTCCGCGATGTCACTCCACACACCTCGCATTTATCTCCCTAACGGTCTCATGATTACTCCGAGTTTGAACTCAAATGTGACTGCACTTCTAGTTATTACCCGTACTCTTGAGATGTGACATATTGTGCTACGGCTCTTCCCAGCTGTAATTTCCGCAGCCGTTTGTTGAGACGTGTAAGATCTCATACACAGTCATCCGACTCGAAGGACTCTTGCCATTACTCCACCGCTTATCACTCCACTCATACTCCACTTATATCATACTCCTTGCATGCGTCCACATTTCATTTTATGAACTCGTTTACCGCTGCTCACTCACTGTTCTCTATTTCCAACTGCCGTCACTACAGTTTGCTCTAAACCCTGACTACCGTCATTACAGTCTATCCAAAACCCTGAACAGAGCTATTTTTTTCCTCTTAACCCTCACACGCAGAAGAACTCTCAGTGGAATTTAAAACAGAGAATGGGAAAATTACTGAGAGCTGAGCCGGAAGGACCGAAATACTTGGAGGGTTATCCGCAAGTTAAGGAATTGCTGAAGAAAGTCATATGGCTACGATTTATCCAGAAGTTTAAAGGCTATAACAAGGAGGTGACCAAAGCTTTTGCAAGGTCTTTTAATGGACAAACAGTGGAGGTTGGAGACTTGAAATTTACAGTGACCGAGGCCATAATAGCAGCTGCCACAGGCCTACCTCAAGAGGGTGAAAGGTGGTTTAAAAATAGAAGTGTGGAAGATCAAATATGGAGAACCATTCTACAAAATCAAGGTATGGATACCACTGTATTCACAAGAGGCATCCCTGTTAATGTATTAAAAGAGGAATGGTCTAGTCTATTGTTAGTCATTCAGAAATTTATCACGTGTGAAGGTCGTTTTGGCTCTATGTATATGTATCATGTAAGACTGATGATGAATTTCATGGACGGTCACACTCTTAATTTGCCTCATTTTCTGTTATCAAGTTTGAAAAAGATGAGTTTTACAGTTCAAAAACATGTAGGCAATATTGAACCTCATCTTTACCACCATGGACTCATCAAAATTCTTATTGAGGAACAGTTGAAGAAAACTAAGGATACTTGGGGGAAATTCTTGACAAGGAACTACTTCCAAGAGCCGCCTGAGGCCTCTGGAAGCAGTCCACCAAAAATTCCAAGGAAAAGTAGGAGGAAAGAAAAAAGCATTACAATCCAAGACTCCCCTACAATAGAAATTCAAGAAACAGTCCAAAAAGGAAAAGAAGATAGAGCTAGAAGTAAGGAACAGAAAAAGGAAAAAGGCAAAAGGACTATCCAAGAAGTCTATCCATCCCCTGAGCAATCCATAGAAGAGGATTATCAACCTCTGTCAGAAAGATTAATAGATCTTCAATCTGCTGCCATAGCCAAGAAAAAGCAAAAAGGAAAACAGAGTGCACAAGAGAAGAGTACTAGTTCATACTTAAGAAGGAGCACTAGGCTAAAAGGGAAGGGGAATAAAACCAAAGAAAAACAGTCTCACTTTATTGATTTAGATAAAGAAACACTTGAGAAATCTCCAACTCAGCCAAGCATTGAGTCAAGTCCTCCACGTGAGGAAAGCCCTTTTCGGCCGGAAAGAGAGAGCAGTCCTCCTTCACCAGAATTTGAGTTTAGGCCGAGAAAGACACCTAAGGTAGATTCTAATTAGCAAGAAGCATACAATTACCTGGAAACCTTAGAACAATTAGCTGCAGGACCAAGTACCTCTCTGCCACTTGATGCACAAGTGCAGTATTTGAAACAGGAAATATTTGAGTTAGAAGTCCTAAATAGGCATATCATACAAGAAAATGAAGCACTCAAAGAGCAGAGTAAAGTAGACAAGATTGTCCATGATAATACTATGCTCCATTTAGGACTGTGGCAAAAGAAAAATAGAAAACTGAAGAAGAAGTTTAAAAAGTTAAGCAGAGCATTGATTAACCTCAAGTTCAAATGCCTAGTCAGGAAGCCAAGGATGATGTTAGCATCAAGGAAGAAGAAAAGAGGGCTAGATGTCCTTGCAGAAGCATCAGAACACATGGATTAGAGGGAAATAACTCAATTTTGGTTGCATGAGGACATGCAACACCTTCACAGTGGGGGTATGTTGAGCCTCAAACCTGCACCTTTCTATACACTCTCTCAGCCTTCCTTTTCCACTTCTTGCATCCACCCAGCTGCTAAATCATTGCATTGTAGTTTAAAAAGAGCTCTTTACATGGTTTTCTGACTATACTTATGACTGTTGTTTGGTTTAGTTTTTTGTTCATGCAGCTGCGGAAACTTGTCAATTTCTGCAGCCAGCACAGGTTTCCGCAGCCAGCACAGGATTCCGTAGCTATTTTGTTAAAAGCTGTGCTATAGGTGTCCTATGAAGAAACGAGCCACATGGGAAAGCTCCAGGTGACGGATACATGGAACGTGTCCCTTCGAAGCAGCCAAATCATCCATGAAAGGTCACGGTCAATGAAGGTCAAAGGTAGATCCAACCAAAGAGTTCAGCGGTGGCACGTCTCTGTTTTGAGCACGTGAACGTTACGTGGCACAGTCCTCAGCTCACGAAGACACCAGCACACTTGGAGATCACTTCTGTAATCGGAATCTAACAACAACCACTCCAGGGATTTAATAGACATGATGACAGTTACGCTAGATCTCGGCTGAAGGGATCTACGTGTCTTTAGCAATACAGTCAATAGCGTAGGAGTTAGTTAGCTAGTCTCAGAATTTTGTCATTATAAATAACGCGTCGATGAACGCTGTAGAGAAGTTTTTTCCTTGATATGTAAATTCTGAACTGTTGTGTTGTCACCCCACTGTTTATACATATTGCCGTTTTAATATATGAGGAGACTTTTCTGAGCTTATTCGTGTGATTGCTTGTTGACCGGCTGAAGTGGCAGAGGGCCCCTGCGCGCTGAAGCCTTGTAAAGTTTTCATTTGGTTTTATTATGTTCTTGTATCATTAGCTTGTACATAACACACTGTTTGATGTTTCTTAATTCACTGCTGTTTAGATTTTCACCTCTGTTTTCTTATAATTGTCAACTGATCAGTGCTTTTCTACAGGTTTTCTTAGGCAGCCCGGGCAAATTTTCATCTTTTTGATAACTATTGGCATATGAGATCATCTTGTCCTTCCTGCTAACTTTCATTTTCTAAAGTTTAATTTCAGCACTGTCTTTTCCAAGTTGTGATTTGCTTACTTATTTTTTTGTTATTTAGATATCATACTGCTCATCAATTTATGGTTTCTTTCTATAGTAAAGTGACTCTATTAGCAAGAAATCAGAATATCACTAACTGTAGTATGATTTAGTTATCATATTGCTTAAACTTATTCATGATTGCTTCCCACAAGGTAGATTGAGCTGAAGGGTAAAGGATCAGAAGAGTTGAAGTAGTGTGATTAGTTTCCTTTCTGCAATTTAATTTCTTGCAATTTAGTTATCATATTGCTTAAACTTATTCATGGTTTCTTCCCACAAGGTAAATTGAGCTGAAGGGTAAAGGACCAGAAGAGTTAAAGTAGTGTGACTAGTTTCTTTTATGCAATTTAATTTCTTGCCATTTAGATAGCATATTGCTTGACTTATTCATGATTACTTCCCACAAGGTAGATTGAGCTGAAGGGTAAAGGATCTGAAGAGTTTAAGTAGTGTGAATTAGTTGCTTTGCTTTTGGTTTGAGTTGCTTTAAGTTCAGTTTTTACTTTCTTTTTATTCAGAAGCAAGGATATTGGGCCATTGTCATTAGTTCACTTTTTTTGATGCATTTACTTTCTCTTAAGAATTGATTTCAGTTTAATTGTTTTAAAGCTTTCTTCTTGAGCACTTTCAAGTTTGAGAAAATCACCGTAGAAACCACCATCACCATCCATACTTCATACTTCACTTTCACTCTCACCATCACACATTAGGGAAAGATAAATCCAAAAATAAACTAAAAAAAAACTCAAAAACGACAAAAGATTAAGGAAATGGTTATCTAGTACATATAGTACACTTCACTTCGTCAGTTTACGAACCCTGGATTGACATTATAAATAGCAATTTAGATCACACTAAATTGACCAAACAGCTACCTAGGAGGAGAATATCTCATATTTGATGTAGGTGCTAGATACATTGAAGAAGCACCAACTAATAGTGAATCTCAACAAATGTGATTTTACACAATAGCCTTTAGTGTATTTAGGATATGTGCTTGTTGGAGGAGAGTTGAAGATAAATCCTACAAAATATGGAGGTGATCATGAAGTGGTCCATGCCTACCAATATTTACAAAGTCAGGAGTTTCATTGGGGAAACATAGTACTTGAGAAAATTCATAGCCTCATTTTCAGTAGTAGTAGCACCACCCTATTCCATAACAATGAGTGGTAAGGGTTTATAGTGGGGAAAGGGTTAGAAAAAGGGATTTGAGGAGTTAATGGGGAAAATCAGTTAAGCATTGATTCTTGCATTACCACACTTGTAGTATCCCTTTGAAGCGGAGACATATGTGAGTGGGAATGCTATGGGAGTGGTGTTGATATAGGGAGGAAGACCTATATGCTACCATTATGAAGTGTTTCATGGGGTGGTTCTCAACCACATTACCCATGATAAGGAGTTCTATGTCATAGTACAAGTTGTCAAGGAGTGGAAGCACTATATAATGGGAATGATGATAGTCATCCACACATGTCACTCACTGTTACTATATCTGTAGGTCCATAGTAGACTATGATAGACCAATTATTACAAGTGGGTGGGGTTTTTATAACATTTAGTGATCAAGTACAAGAAAAGAAGCACAAACAACTTGGCTAGCATGCTTTCAAGGCCACACACATCAAATATTACAACTTTGGGAACTCTAATGCATGCCGAGCCTTTCACCCATGATGCATATAGAGAGGCGTATATAGAAGATGAGGACTTCAAGAAGGTGTTTTGACAATTACAAAACTAGATTCATGTAGACAATGGAGATAACATAATTGACTGTCATCTCCAAAATGGATTACTCTACAAGTTGGAAAAGTTATGTGTTCTTAAAGGTGAATGATTGTAGCTAATTAGAGAGGCTCACACCTCCAAGTCCGCAGGGAATTTTTGTGTAGGAAAGATAGGTATGCGTACTAGCTTAGGGAGTAAGAAGATGTAACTAGGTTCATAAGTCTAGGATGCATGCTTTGTAGTACCAATAATCCTAGTGTGTATTGAATTTGGTAGTTGAAGTCTCCCAAATTCTCTTTCCTTGCAGGTGGTTGAATCCTACAATGGGTCACACAAATAATGATTGATGTTAGTGATCAAGTGTGAGCTAAACTAAGCATTATAATAGATGGAAAACAATGCACATAACAAACTAAAATAAGCAATGAAAACAAACTCATGAAACTATGAGAAACAAATCAACAAAGTTAATGGAAGAAGGGCCCTCTTTATTGACTACTGGTAGAAGAGATACAATATTTTTGAAAGACACTTGAAGAGAGTCTAGAGCAATGGTGCTCAATGGCTCTTAGCAAATAATTTATTTTCCAATCTCATTGCAAGCTCTCTCTCTAAAAAAGGTGAATAATGTGAGCTTCAGCCAAGGACGATTAGGGATTACTGTCAGGTAATCGACACGAAAATATGAGTGAGGGCCCTTTTACAAAATAATATTTCTACACTTTCCAAAATAATTTAAAATTGGTTTGGGATGTACAAACATAGAGATAGGTACCCCTGTGATATGGTGGCCTATGTGATGATGAAGGTAGGTAACTATAGAGGGTGGGGGTCCCATTGGTTGGTCTCAATATGGGGTAAGTGGAATGGATGTATTAACATATATGATCAAATGCATCATGGGGGTATGGTAGGCCAAATGCAAAATGTGATTGTGCATTCATGACAATCCAAAAAGAATGATGGCCCAGGAAGAGGGGTAGGCAAGAAGATGAAGAAAGGAAATGAGGATTAACTTCAAATCCATGCAGATGAATGGATATCGGGATGAAATAAATGGTCATGGACACCGATAGTATAAAGGGAGATAATTAATGGGGTAATCCATGAAGGTGAAAGTGCTATCCACCAACGTGAACGTTTACCAGGTGCAAGTGGAAGGTGGCAATAAATGTGGCGAGATGGTGGACCCTATGGTTCAACAAGGAGAAATGATGTCAGAATATGTAATGTTTCAGAGGAAACCTATCATGTTAGTGGAGAATGCTACCTTAATTGTTGATTGGTAGACAGGGGTCCTGAATTTTCTTTGAATTTGGAAATGACCTGCAACTTCGAAACCAAACCCCCAAGTGAAAGCATCATGATAAAATATATGTGGTAAATTGCATAAAAAAAGACCAAAATGACAACAAGGCACACTTGATGACTATTTTGAGTGTGAAATGTTGGAAATAATACTGAGAGGGGGGTGAATCAATATTATTTGATCAATAAATTTTCTTTTCTCAAACAAATTTATATACACTACTTCTATAAAGTGAACTAGCGTGTACACACAACTATGATTGGAGAAACCAGCGTACACCCATATAACTTGTGATTTAGACAATTTATCATGTGTTGATCTTTGACTAGTGCATCAGTAACTTATTAAACAGAGCAGTAAAAATAGAATAAACCTTCACACATAAGCAATACACATTAACACCAAGATTTAAGGTGGAAGCCCAATGTGGGTGAAAACCACTTGTTGTTGTCATCTCTGTCTTCTTTTAATAATAAGAAAATATGTTTACAATATTGTACTGGTGCAGACTCATACTAGTATGCAGGCACCCACCTGTAGAAGGCTACAACCTTCTCTCATTTTCCAGCTTCTACTAGAAGGGAGTTACAACCCCCTAGCTGTTGTACTAGCCAATGTGATTACTAGTACATAGGCACCGACCTACAGAAGGCTTCGACCTTATCTCTTCCTCCAGGGACCACATTTCATAAATTTTCAGACTGGATGCTCCTGGTACACACCAATACACATGTAGGCCTCATTTCATCAAATTTTCATACTAGACCCATCAAGAACTTTGAAACTTAGACTGCATCAACCAAAATTAGATCATTGTCACTAGAACATTGTGTTTAACCCAGAAACCTACATCATCATTCAGAACCAGCTGCAACCTCAAAAATCATGCATCAGAATGTATATGCTACTTTACTGAACCCAACCTGAGTGTATATGCTACTTCCTGTAATCAAACCTGCGTATACCTTCAAGACTACTGAAACATAAAATTTTTGAATTAAGTTTGTACCAGCTAGTAGTAAGATAACCATCTATTGTCTATTTACAGAGCATTACATACACAATAGGAGAGATCATCCTTCTCACTTATTCAATCAATCAATCAGATACCAAAATCCTTATGCATTCAGTTTTACATTCAGATCTAAGAAGACTTCATTGACAGACATCAGTAAAACAACATAATTGATCGGATAGATTAGTCAGATTTGAAGAACAGGCATTTATTTTGTATACATTATTTTGAAGAGTAGAACCTGCATGTACACACACTTTCGTAGAGACAAACCAGCATACGGATCTGCAAATATTAACTCATAACTTCGTTGCACTTTCGAACTTTAGACAAACCCAAATGACGACATTTAAACAATAAAACAGGTGTACATAATTAGATCTAGCCCAACCAATATCAGATCATTCAATAATAAGTCATTTTAGGTCTCATGATCCTGATCCAACATTGAATTAACGGTTCACAAAGTATTTTAGATCAAATCACAAACATAGCCTCTATAACATAAAATATACTTCAAATAGAAGTATTCCTTAGAAACCCATACTCTTGCACACTTGGCCTTATGATCTTCTCCTCCTTATATAGCTTTAGGCCCTTTGTCAATACCTTGGACCAGAACCATTTAGGACCAATACCTTGGGCCAAATACCTAGGGTCAATACCTCGAACCAAATACATTGGACCAATACCTTGGACCCAAAATATCTTGGACCAATTACCTCAAACCAAAACCTTGGTTTTCCAGCATGTACACTCTTGTCCTCCTGTGGGAGTGCGTGTATAGGTATACGCTCTTTTTGTTCTTTGGACCAACGTGTATACGCTATTTTGACTAAGTGGACCTGCATATACTTCTTAAACTACTATTCATCAGCCTTTTCCTTTACCTTCTTTATTCTGATCAGTAGACCTTAGTTCCATCTTCCTGTAGTTTTGTACCACTGCCCTGTTACTTCTGAATATACCTGTTTTACTGTGAGTTTACTTTTACCAAAACTGAATTGACCTGTGAGTGAGTTGCCATCAAGAACAACACTTGTATCATAATTCCAAAAATCTCCCCCTTTGGACTTGATGGAAACCATGAAGGTGTTGATTGTTGCAAGCTGTAGAAACTGTTAGAGATAACATGCAACACCAAAATACTATCAATGAAGGTGTTGATTGCTGCAAGCTGTAGAAACTGTTAGAGATAACATGCAATACCAAAATATTGTCAATGAAGGTGTTGATTGCTGCAAGTTGTAGAAACTATTAGAGGTAACATGCAACACCAAAATACTCTCCCCCTTTGACATCAAGGGCAAAGGGCAGACCAAGCAACTTTCCTCCTTTGATATACATTATGTTGTCCATGCTCCCCCTGAGTACATGCCGAGTCTGCAAAGATATGATTCAAAAGAATAACATGACTCTATGACTCAACTAAGTGAGTATGACCTCCTTATGACCAATGAATCATACATACATCAATCACCCAACCAAGTGGGGATATACCAAATGTTTATACATGACAGAAATACAACAAATATTACATCATCCATCCCATGCAAAGTGGGGGTACAAATTACATCATTTATCCAATAGGACTCATTCAAATATATAAGAAGTCATACCTAACCCTAGACGTTTACATGATTTAAACAAAAAATGATATAAATATCTGAAGCCATAGCTGGATTTAGCAACCATAATGCTAACAATGCAGAATGTGTGTGAAGGCTAATGCTCCCCCTTAACCTATGCTACCTAGGCATTGTCAACAAGTCATTCATCAAGGTATCTTTGTCAGTCAGATAAAAATCAATGAGCAAATCATATCGTCAGACTGTAATCATCAACATCAGACAGAGCACCCATATCAAAGTTTGACCCACTATTTTTATGTTAGAAAAACATATACGCTCCTTCAGCCACAAAAACTTGCATGTATATACGACTAAACTTCATGAAACTCGCATAGAATAACCTCCCTTTGAAAAAATGGATTTAACAGCAGGATGATGCAAAAACTACTCCCAAATTTTGATTGAGATATTCAAATGTTTCTCTGGGCAATGGTTTAGTGAATATATCAACAACCTATTCTTTGGAGGGAACATACTCCAATTTGACCTTTTGTTCAAGCACTTGTTCTCATAGAAAATGGTACTTTATGGGTATGTGCTTGGTCTTGGAGTGCATGACTAGATTTTTTGAAATTTTGATGGCACTTGTATTATCACATAGAATGGAGTTGGGTGGAGTACATGTGATCTGAATGTCTTTCAATGTTTGCATCATCCAAAGTAGTTGTGTGTAGCAAGATGCAACAACCACTTATTCTGCTTGAGCTGTAGATAAGGAAATCGAACTTTGTTTCTTGTTGAACCATGACACTAACCAAGAACCCATATAGAATGCACCTCCACTAGTGCTCTTTCGATCATCAACACTTCCTGCCCAATCTGCATCTGTATATGCATGAAGAGTAAGGTCTATATCTTTAGGATACCATAGTCCAAAGTCCTGAGTTCCTTGAAGATATTTGAAGATTCTTTTGGCTGCCTGGAGATGTGATTCCTTTGGATTTGCTTGGAACCTTCCAACAATTCCTACTACATGCATGATGTCAAGTTTGGTACTTGTTAGATAAAGTAGACTTCCAATCATAGATTTGTAAGTTGGTTGGTTTACTACTGGTGATTCATCGTTAGAGCTAAGACTGCATCTTGTTACCATTGGAGTACATATTGGTTTAGAATCTTCCATTCTGTACTTCTTTAAGATCTGCTTGAGATATTTGGTTTGTGAAAGAAAGATACCATCTTTTGTTGGATAAACTTGTGGACCAAGAAAATAAGTAAGTTCACCAAGTAAGGACATTTCAAATTCTTGCTGCATTACTAAAGCAAAATTCTGACTCATGGATTCTTCATTGCTTCCAAAAATGATATCATCAACATAAACAACAATAATTAGCAATTTATTATTTTCAATCTTTGTGTATAAATTGCTATCTGCAAAACCTTTTGTAAACCCTTATTATTGTAGATATTTGTCAAGGTGATAATACGAAGCCCTTGGAGCCTGTTTCAGACCATAGAGAGCCTTTTTGAGCTTGCATACGAGTTTTGCATCATTTCCAAGAATGAATCCTTCTGGATATTCAATATAAACTTCTTCTTCTAAATCTCCATTAAGGAAGGTTGATTTTACATCCATTTGATATACTTTGAATTTTCGAAAACTAGAAAGAGCAAGAAACATTCTTATGGCTTCAAGTCTGGCAACAGGTGCAAAAGTTTCTTCAAAATCTATACCTTCTTGTTGAGCATACCCTTTACAAACAAGTTTGGCCTTGTTTCTAATAACTTCTCCATTTTCAATCAGCTTGTTCTTAAATATCCATTTTGTTCCTATAATATTGTTATCATGAGGTCTAGGAACTAATTCGCAAGTATCATTCTTTTCAATTTGGTCAAGTTCTTCATCCATGGCCTTGGCCCAACATTCATCTTTGTAGGCTTCATTTACATTTTGAGGTTCTGTGGAGGATAGTAATGCTAGATAGCTTGAGGTCCCTATAAGAGTTCTTCTTGTCTGTATACCAACCCCATTTTCCCCTAGAATTTGAGATTCTGGATGATTCTTCTGAACATACCTAGATGGAGTCTTTTCCCTGTCTGTTGTATCTTCTTCTATATCATTTTGATTTGATGCAGGAAAGAATTCCCCAACTTCCTCACTGTCATATTTTTCTGTTGATTTCATTTGTTCTGGATTTCTCCATGCTTTATCAAATACAACATCAATGCTTTCAATAATTTTTCGAAGTCTTTTATTATAACATTTGTATCCTTTACTTCTGGAAGAATAACCAAGAAGAATGCCTTCGTCTGCTCTAGGTTAAAACTTACCAAGTTTTTCATCAGTCCTTTTGATAAAGCATTTGCTTCCAAAAACTCTAAAGTGTTTTACAGTAGGAGGCTTACCATACCAAAGTTCATGTGGAGTTTGATTGCTATTTAGCCGAACATTTGTTTTGTTGAGAATAGTCACGGCAACAAATGAAGCTTCACCCTAGAAGGTTGCAGGAGTTCCAGATTCATCTAGCATAGCTCGAGCCATTTGTTGAATTTTTCTATTTTTCTAACACACCACTTTGCTGAGGAGTTCTTGTAGTGGAGAATTGCATTTTTATTCCATGTTGTTCACAAAAGTCAAATAATTCATATGATATGAATTCTCCCCCTCGATCAGATCTGAGACATTTGATTTTTCGACCTGATTCATTTTCAACTAAATATTTGAAGGCTTTAAAATTTTCAAATGCTTCATCTTTATTTTTTAGAAGACCTATCCAACACATCCTGGAAAAATCATCAATAAACAAAATAAAGTATTCTTCTCCACGAGGTGATTTTTTCCTTGTTGGTCCACATAAATCAATGTGGATGAGTTCAAGAGGTTTACTTGCTGACCCTTCCTTTTCAATGAAGTGAACTTTGGTTTGCTTACTGATTTGACATGGTTTGCATATGGTATTTTCTGGGATGCTGATATATGGAAGATCATTAACTGCTTTGAGCCTGCATGCTTTTCTTATTTGAGAAAAGCTTAGATGTCTCAATCTTCTATGCCACAGCTAGTTTTCATCTGTTTTGCTTAGATAGCATTGTTGTTGTCCTCCTTTGAGTATGTATAAGTTGTTTGGAGTTCTTGTACCTTTGATCACAGTCTTTCCTATATCAAGTTCACGAATGACACATCCGTTTGATCGAAACACCACTTCATTTCCTTGATCACACATTTGACTGACACTCAATAGGTTATGCTTTAAACCATCTACATACATGACATTTCCAGCTTTAACCTTTTCTTTCAAGAAAACAGAACCTTTACCTTTAATGACAGCTGGAGTGTCATTTCCAAATGAGACATTATTTTCCTTTTCTAAAGCATTATATGAATGAAGTTTCTCTTTATCACCTATCATGTGTTTGGAGCATCCACTATCAATGTACCACTGATTTTCTTGTCCTTCTGCATACAAAGCTATACCACATATTTCTTATTGAGATTCCTTTCTTCTCCATATCTTGGGATTTAATGGCATTTGCTCCTTTTAAAATGTTGGCCGAAATTTTCTCCCACATTCAGATTCTTCATGACCAAAGTTGTTACAAATCGAGCATTCTATTATTGGTTATACTATAACAAAATTCTAGGATGATTAATGGTTTACATTCTAATTTAATTTATTAATAAATTGATTATTTGAAAAATATATATAACTTATTATTTTATTGGACCAATATATTTAAATTACCTAAATAATCATTAATCTATTACCTAACATAACTAGATTCTAAAAGTATATATGAGCGATTACCTCTACTTGTATTTTTTAATAATTAAATTATGGGATTAAGGACCATCTTAATTAAATGAGGATTAATACTTATATTTTATAATATAGATTAATTATTACACAATTACCTAACATAACTAGATTCTATAAATAACTAGGAGTATTACCTTTACTAGTAATTTATAATAATTAATTATAGTTTTATTAATATATGTTACAAAATATAATGACCATCCTATTTAAATATAGATTAGTTCTTGTATTTTATAGGAATTAAATATAGATTAATTACTATATATAATGACCAACGGAATTTGATTTTTGGATAATAATAATATTATACCTATTACCGAGGTTGGTGGTTTGACCAAGTTCATTCGGTCAAAAGTAGCCGTTAGCATTATAGCCGTTGGAGTCTCTGCACACGCTATTTATTCACGCTAAGCCAGATTAGTTCCTCAACTTGTCCTGACGATGAACCACACTGGTTGGTTCGAAACGCGTCGACACAAGATTGATTATGTGATTATGCCGAAGATTATCTAACATATTATGGATCACAGAAGTCTAAATTCCTTAAAGAGAAAAGTTATTATAGGAATTTTTCTTGATTCTTGTTGCACTTATTTGATTTCATGCTTCTCTAGTCATGATGGATTTGTATGCAACACATTGAGTAGCCTTGTGTCCAAAGTTATGACATGAAAAAGATTGCCCATTAAAGAAGTTTCTGCGATCATAGAATCTATTGTTTACCTATTGGTTGTGGCTTCTACTGATATTCATCCTTGGAGTAAATTTACCCGATGAGTAGTTTTAGGCCTTTGCTAACGATTGACATATTGTTCATTCGTCTTTGTTGCATCAAGATATCTTCCGGTGGAGGTTGATGGCTTCTGTGATTGAGATGATTCTTCAGTGTATCCAAGACCTATCTTTATCAGAGGAGAACACTGAACTTTGATCATTTCATTTAAAGTTTTCGATCCTTTAGCAAATATAAGATTGAGAGATTTTGTCTTCTCAAGATCTTTTCTTAGACCCACGATTTCACATTCTAGATTTTCATTGTGTTTTTCTCTTTCATCAAGTTGGTGTGTCAAAGTATCTATGATCATATTATTTTCTTCTAAACAGATTTTGAGTTTAGTGATTTCTTCAAGAAAATATTCCTCTTCTAATGCATCCAAAAAATCATCATTGTCATAGGCCATGAGAAGTCTATAATCTTGTTCAGTTTCATCATCATCACTGTTAGATAAACCATAACTATCTTCATGCGTATAGTAACTCCTTCTATTCACAACCTGTTTTCTATTGCCTTTTGCATATTCCTTCCCTTTTTCATATTTATCTTTATGAGGACATTTGGCAGCATAGTGACCAACTCTACCACAAGTAAAGCATTTGAAAGGTAGCTTACCTCTGAATATTTTGGAACCCCGTTGAAGCTTCTTGACAAAATTTACCTCATCTTCTTTTTCTGAAATGTGTCTCGATTCATGGTGCTCTTCCTTTTATTTTCCCTTTGTTGATGCTTTAAATGTGGCTTGTCTCATATTTGATGGACCTCCTTTTCTCATTTCAAAGGTAGTTAGGATTCCATGGAGTTGAGTCATTGTAATACTTTGAAGACCCTGTTTTTCTTCTATGGAAGACACTTTTGACTCAAATTTGGAAGACAAAGATCTCAAAATTTTCTCCACTAATGTAACTTCCTTTATCTCTTCACCCAGATTCTTCATACAATTAACAATCTCATCTATACGTAAGAAGTAACTAGCAACACTCTCATCACTATGCATCTTAAGAGTTTCATACTGAATTTTGAGAGTTTGAAGCTTAGCACGTTTTACTTGAGAGTCTCCTTCGTAGCTTTGAATGATTTTGTCCCATATTTCTTTGGCTGTCTTGAGTTGCGTGACTTTGACAAATTTTGATTCTGATAGACTTCCCAATAATGTATTGACAACTTTGGCATTGGTTCTATATAAATTCTTACTTGTAGAGTCTGTAGGAATTACTGTTCGAAATTGATATCCTCCTTCTACAATTTCCCAAACATCTGCTCTAAGCGATTGTAGATAAGCTCTAGTTTCTATTTTTGAATATACTAAGTTGCTCCCATTGAAGATTGGTGGTCTAATGGATCCCATGCCTTTTTGATTATTCATCTTGAAATATCTTCCTTCAAGCGATCAAACTTCTTTAGAAGGACCTGCTCTGATACCAATTGTTGGAAATAATACTGAGAGGGGGGTGAATTAGTATTATTTGATCAATATTTTTTCTTTTCTCAAACAGATTTATATATGCTACTTCTGTAAAGTGAACTAGTGTGTACACACAACTATGATTAGAGAAAACAATGTACACCTAGATAACTTGTGATTTAGACAATTTATCGTGTGCTTATATTTGACCAGTGCATTTGTAACTTATTAAACAGAGCAATAAAAACAGAATAAACCATCACACATAAGCAACACACATGAACACCAAGATTTAAGGTGGAAATCTAATGTGGGTGAAAACCACCAACTACTGTCGTCTCTGTCTTCTTTTAATAATAATAAAATATGTTTACAATCTTGTACTGGTGCAGACTCATACCAGTATGTAGGTACCCACCTGCAGAAGGCTATAACCTTCTCTCATTTTCCAGCTTCTATTGGAAGGGAGCTGCAACCCCCTAGCTCTTGTATTAGCCAATGTGATTACTAGTACATAGGCGCCGGCCTACAGAAGGCTTCGACCTTCTCTCTTCCTCCAGGGACCACGTTTCATAAATTATCAGACTAGATGCTCCTGGTACACAACAATACACATGAAGGCCTCGTTTTATCAAATTTTCATATTGGATCCATCAAGAACTTTGAAACTTCAACTACATCAACCAACAATTAGTTAATCTGAACAATCATATCACTGTCACTAGAACATTGTGCTGAACCCAGAAACCTGCATCATCATTCAGAACCAGCTACTACCTCAAAAATCATGCATCATAATGTATACGCTACTTTACTGAACCCAACCTGCATGTATACTCTACTTCCTATAATCAAACCTGTGTATACCTTCAATACCAGTAAAACATAAAATTTCTGAATCAAGTCTGTACCAACTAGCAGTAAGCTGACCATTTAATTTCTATTTACAGATCTTTACACAGGTAGTAGAAGAGATCATCCTTCTCCCTTATTCAATCAATCAATCAGATACCAAACTCCTTATGCATTCAGTTTTACATTCAGATCTAAGAAGACTTCATTGACAGACATCAGTAAAACAACATAATTGATCAGATAGACCAGTCAAATGTGAAGAAGAGGCTTTTCCTTTGTATATGCTATTTTGAAGAGTAAAACCTGCATGTACACGCGCATTTGTAGAGATGAACCAACATACATATCTACAAATATTAACTCATAACTTCACTGCACTTCCAGACTTCAGACAAACCCATATCATGACATTTAAAGAATAAACCAAGTGTACATAATTAGATCTAGCCCAACCAATATCAGATCATTCAATAATAAGTCATTTCAGGTCTCATGATCCTGATCCAACATTGAATTTAAGGTGCACAAATTATTTCAGATCAAATCACAAACATATCCCTTGCAATATAAAATATTCTTCAGATAGAAGTATTCTTTATAAACCCGTACACTTGCATACTTGGCCTTATGATCTTATTCTCCTTATATAGCTTTAGGCCCTTTGTCAATACCTTGGACCAAAACCATTTAGGACCAATACCTTGGATCAAATACCTAGGGTCAATACCTTGGACCAAATACATTAGACCAATACCTTGGACCCAAAATACCTTGGACCAAAACCTTGGTTTTCTAGCATGTATGATCTTTTCCTCCTGTGGGAGTGCATGTATTCGTATACACTCTTTTTGTTCTGTGGACCAGTGTGTATACATTGTTTTGACTAAGTGGACCTACATATCCTTCTTAAACTGCTATTCATCAGCCTTTTCCTTTACCTTCTTTATTATGATCAGTAGACCTTAGTTCCATCTTCCTGTTCTTCTGTACCATTTCCCTGTTACCTTTGAATATACCTGTTGTACTGTGAGTTGCTTTTTACCAAAACTGAATTGACCTATGAGTGAGTTTCCATCAAGAACAACACTTGTATCATAATACCAACATGAAATGGGCCCAAGTGGAAAAACTTTGGGAAATTGAATGGGAGGCACCATGATGAATAGTGAGATGCCTTGATCCCAACATGACTAACAGTTCAGAAAATGGAGCTCATGGGCTCCTATAGGGGTCTATGGAAAATGTCAAAAATGGAATATATAAGGTAGTGGGGCCCACATTGCCACCTCATTTGTACTTTGGTGATGTGGAAGCTATGGTGGACCCTGGTGATTGTATGTGCATTTACGGTCAGTCGGAAAACCCAATTAGCTAGTGAGAGGAGTTAGATAAGCTATCATGAGCCCTCCTTTGTTAATTTAGTAGGTTAGCGTAGGTAGGTTGTATGGGAGTGGTCCGTACGGGCTTTTTAGGTTAAAAGCACAAAATCCATGTGGGAAATTGTTTGACAATCACAATGACCCACATGGGAAGGGGGCATACAACCATGATGGTATCACAGTTGTATCAAAAATAGGTGTGAGGGTTCTAGATGGGACCCTTGCGGGTATGGCCATGACAACTGTGAGGTTGGTCATGGATGTCAAATGAATATGTGGGATGACCCTCGTGTTGTGGGGGAGACAGTCGTGATGATGATCACAGTTGTTCCTCGCACATGTGAGAGGGTATGCATGTAGTTGTTAGCTAAACAGTCACATGAACCTCATGACTGTTAGTTGAAAAATCACAAGGATGTGCCCAAGTAGTGATTTTTTTAGTTTTTGACTTTTGTTTTGTTGACCGAAGTGCACCTTACCTCACAAATGGTGGGTTGGCGTTAGCAGGATTGGCTGAAATTGCATACATATGTGGCTATGGATTCACAGGAGAGCCAAACTATGGCAAGGTAGGGGATTCTGAAGTTGCTTGAGAACCCCCTGATATGATCATAGGAGTTTCTACACTTTGGCATAGTGGGTGAGATCAGGCCCGAGAGGTGTTCGTGATATGTGTTGGGTCTTGAAAATGTCATTCATTTCCATTACACTTTCACTATTATGTCCATTATATCACTTCCATTTCACCTCCATTTAACTACTATGTCACTACATTCATCCCACTTTCATTATCATTGGGCCACATTTATGTTTTTCCAAACTTTATTAATTCTTAGCCCTTTTAAGTGAATTTGTGGTTGAAAATTAGGAAATAGTGTGCATATGCTTATACCTAACAAGTGGGTTGAGATTGTTGACATGTGTAGGTTAAAAGGAGGCTTCTAGAAGACCCTTATGTGGCACTCTAAGGTCAAATTCGAATTTGACTGGAAAGAATCATGGGATCATGAGGATATGTGTCACATCTCCTAATTGTATTGTAACTCTCAGAAGACATGTGTCTTATTAGTTCCTATTTTGATTAGGACTCTAGAGGTAGAGGGAGAGATTCATGGACTCTCATTAATGAAATGGCTTCTCATCTTTTTGTATAAATAGGAGATCCCTTTCCTTCATTTGTTAGTCTTAGTTTGTTAGTTTGGAGCTTGTTAGCTTGTTGGTCTTAGCTTAGCTTGGAGTTTATAGTTCTTCCTTGATGGCTTTTGAAAGCTTTGGAGAGCTTTGTTGTACTTTGTAATTTTGAAGAATTTGAATAAAACTTTGACGTTCTCAACATGGAAGGAGATGTGAAGTAGATGTCATGGAGCTCATTAAAATGTAAGGTAAAGTAGATTTTATTTTGTAATTTTACTTTGATTTCATTATGTCATTTTATTGCTTTCAAGCTTGATAGATTAGATTTTCCATTCATGCAATTTTAATTCATGCAAGTGTGTTCAACCGGTTGATTGTAGATTAGTTTTTCTTTACATGTTTTTGCATCAAATAGTGACATGAGATTTACCTCTCTGCTGACTTTGTTTTTTTTAGCTTTTTAATTTCAGTTATGCTTTGATTTCAGTCTTATTCATTTGCTTTGTTAGTTAGTTTAGATATCAACTTCCTCATATCATTGACGTTATCTCCGAAAGCCATAGCTTAGACTACCTGGCGAGGTAGCGGACTATGAATGATGTGATTTGATTTTAGTTTTACTTTTCTGCAATTAGATATCAACTTGCTCATATCATTGACGTTATCTCCGAAAGCCATAGCTTAGACTACCTGGCGAGGTAGCGGAATATGAATGATGTGATTTGATTTTAGTTTTACTTTTCTGCAATTAGATATCAACTTGCTCATATCATTGACATTATCTTCGAAAGCCATAGCTTAGACTACCTAGCGAGGTATCGGACTATGAATGATGTGATTTGATTTTAGTTTTACTTTTCTACAATTAGATATCAACTTGCTCATATCATTGACGTTATCTCCGAAAGCCATAGTTTAGACTACCTGGCGAGGTATCGGACTATGAATGATGTGATTTGATTTTACTTTTATTAGTTTGAAGTTTTTGATTTGTTTGAGTGCAATATCTTAACTTTTATTTCCGTATTTAGATAAGCAGCAGAGACATTGATTTCAAGATCAGTATTTCATCTTTTGTTTGATTTAAGTAGCTGTATATTTACACTTTTGTTCAAGTACTGATTTGATCAATAGCATGTTTTGAGATTTTTTGAAGTGCTAAGTTTTGGAAGTTACCATTAGGGACATAAACCTTGTTTTGAAATCTCTATCCATACTTGACCTTTAAAATTATTCTTAAGACCTTAGAATAGGATTTCCATTTGCTTTAAACACTTTAAGAAACCAACAAAAACAAAACCCCAAAAACAACATAAACCATAAAACAACGAAGTAAGAAAAAGGTTAACTAAGCACATATGGTGCACCACACTTCATCAGTTTACGATACCCGGATTGATAATTTATGTAGAGCAATTTAAGACGTTACATTGACTAGACATTTTGGCACCGTTGCCGGGGAAGTGTAATTAGGAGACCTTATTTCTTACATCTAAAAAAAATTAATAATTTTTGAGTATGCTCTCCTCCTGCACTTTGTGTGATCTGGAGGATCAGAAAAAGGATTGTTATGTAAAAAAAAATTAATAATTCTTGAGTATGCTCTCCTCCTGCACTTTGTGTGATCTGGAGGATCAGAAAAAGAATTGTTATGTTAAAAATAAAATAAAATAAAAAAGAAAAAAGGAGACAAAATAAACTTCATCATTTCAATTGATTCAATAAAAAATAAAAATAAAAAAAAATAATGAAACCCAACTGCTTTGATAGGTTCAACTGTCCAAGATTGACTGGTTATGGTTTGTAGTGGTCCTCAAAACACTGTATCCTATTTTAATAAGGTTTTGCAATTTCGTTGTGGAATGTAGCCTGATTCCGCAGCTGATTTCAAGGTTTAGCAGGTTACAGGTGTCCAATGAAGAAACCAACCACATGGGCATCTCCAGAATTGTCCCAACATAGATCCTATCCTACTCACCCAGCTCAGATCAATAAAAAACCAGCCTAAGACCTCAGTCAAAGTCCTGTTTTTAGCATGTTTTCTTTGAAGACTTTGCTGCCTGAAATTGAAAATCATTAATCATTTTTATAAAATTTCACAATTTCAGAGAAGAGAAAAAATCTATGGCTATCTCCAATTCCAGTCTCCACTATGGCCTCAATAGAAACCTGCATTCTTTGTGGTAATTTTGGTACTGATATTAGATGTTGATTTGGGTACAAGTGCCATTTTGCCCATGGTGAAAAGGAGCTTGGGAAGGTAAATGCAGTAACACACAATCTTAAAGATGATCTGGCAACAAGACCTTTTGGCAGTAGGTTCCCAGTTGGTGGCTTAGATGGAAAGTCTGGAGGTCGTCCTGGCTATCGTGAGGTTACTCCTCCTAGTATGGCAGCTGTAGCTACATTTGGTGCTTCAACAACTGCAAGAAAATAATAAATATCGATGTTGCACTTGCTGGTGTTTTAATTTGGAAAGGTGCTGTAAACTCTAAGTAAATTTTTCATTCAACTGGTGCAAAATTGGCTATAAGAAACCATGAGTCCGATACTAACCTGAAGAATATTGAGTGGGAAAGCAGTTTTGATCAGATAAAGGAAGTCGGTGCCTGGGTTTGTCAATTGATCGTGCACATGAGTACTACATTGCCTATAAAGTAGATTTCATTTGCTACAAACAATGTCAAAACCATGACCATTAGGAATCAATAAGCATAAACAACAGACCTGTAAATGAAATTCAACCACAACAATTTAGAAAAAAAAAAAAAAACGCAAAACAGAGAAAAATGTCAAACTTTGAATGCATGATTTGGCCAAACGGAGGTGAATTTGAAAAAAATAAAACATGGGTTTTTTCGCCAGTAGGGTAAATTAGATAACCCATAAACCGTTTTAAGAAATTCGTGGTGTTCTAGGAGAATTTCTTGGTTCTTTGAAGCCCATTTTTGCAGGCCGCGAGAAAAAAATGGGATGTGAATTAATTAACTGACAGTTGATTTAATTCAGCTACTTTCGATTTGAAATCAATGGCGTGCTGATGATTAACCGTTTGCTGACTATACATCTTTTTCCACCCGTCTAATACTTGCTCCGCCACTTCCCGATTAATAGCAATTCTAATTGGATACGACTCTTTGCTGATAGACGTAACACCTATTAACAACAATTCTAATTGGATACGACTCTTTGCTGATAGACGTAACACCTATTAACAACAATTCTAATTGGATACGGCTCTTCCATAATAGACATAACACCTGTTAACAACAATTTTAATTGAATACGACTCTTCCTCAAAGCTTTTCACGTCTGCTGGCTGCATGGTTTGAATCCGAATTCTATCATGCAAAATTTTTATGTGTGGTTAAGTCGCTTGAAAGGGAATTGTTTACACACTTGCTAACCTGTAATTAAATGCTTCATGGTGGTTACATGCTTACACTGCAGGAGAGAGCACAATATTGGGACAGAATCACCTTACACGAGTTAGAAATGAGAAGAGTTTCCAGCAATAAACTAAGCAGTATTCTGGTGATATTGCTGTTCTTGTTTTTCTGTGGATAAAGGAGAGTGCCACATTCAAATGAACTAATTTGAGCTTCTGCCTAATTTGTAAACTTTCCTTTACTTTGACCAGAAGGGCTTGTTACGTCAGATACGGATCTGCATGTTGGCTCTGCATTTGTCGTATGTTGTGTTAATTTTAATTGCAAATACAGACATTTGCTTGTTACCATCTGAAACCGTTTTGCTTCCACATAACCACTCTGTTTTCATTGATGTTTACGCAGTAAAAAAAAAGACAGAATGGGTCTCATTGTGAGGACAGAACCGAGGGAGTCATCAAAGCTATTGAAAAGATCATACATTTCCATTACTCTAATATATTTTCATCATTAAAACTGTTTTGCTTCATATACCATTTACAAAATTTTTATTTTTCAGGCAGACAGTGAAGAAAATTAAAAAAAAAAAAATATAGCAGATCATGAATAATCGGTCTTGTGCACCAACTGTGATCTTAGGCTCTCTCTCTCTCCCTGGTACTTGCTTGCATAAAATCTCTTTTCCAATAACTTGAATCAGAAAACTAATGGTTGACTGTCTTTTAGCTACGGAATGCAGCCTGATTCTGCAGCTAACTGGCAATTCCGCAGCCATTTTATTACTTCTATAGGTTATAGGTGTGAAGAGACGAAACAAACCACATGGGTAGCTGGGAAAATGTTAGTACATGGATGGTGTCCTATTCATTTGATCCAAGTCAATGAAAAAGGCCTTGGTCAAAGGGAAGTCAAGGTGTGTGTTATCACTAAGTCGCCACACTGAGTCGCCGCATGTCAAGAAAAAAATTAATAATTTTGAATCAATGAAATGAATATGTTATTTGCTCACTTTTCTGAAGGTATTGATTAATTTTGGACTGATGATGAAAGATGAGTGGCTAACTTTTATTCAAGATTTTTAGCTACAAAAACTGTGCACATTCCGCAGCGAAAGTCCAATTCCGCAGCCAGAAAGACCTCATTGTTCAAATCAGCCTATCTTTCTCATACAAAATCAGATTTTGATGATTCAAGTACCATTGGAAAGATCTCAACAAGATCTACACAACGGGAGATCCATCATTAGAGTTTGAAATAGTCAATAATAAAATAAATTGCTGAAAATAAGCAACATCAACTTGAGGCACTAATTCCAAAGTAGGTATAAATTCTTTTGATTTTTCCTTTGAGAACTTGTTTCATTAATACAAATTCTTAGTTTTGTGTGTAAATATCATAACTAGAGAGATTAGCCATCTCTCGCCTTTGATAATCTTACATTTCATTGCAGAAGAAGTATTATTTTTTTGTAGGATCCAGGAGGAAGGACAAATAACTATAAGAGAATGGTGTCTCTCTAAGAGACCAATTTGTTTCATAAGAGGATGATCAACATCAAAGAAATATGATGATGCAAAATCAGATCCAAACACTTGAAAAACTTTCAGATACTATTGTCTCCATCACATCCATACCTCATAATAAACCATTCACCTCGTTTCACTTCATACTTTTCTTTTACATTCACATGCACTTTCCATCTCTTTTTGTCCATTCATAATCCACAAATAAAAGCAAGAGGCTCATTCACATGCTTATTGCCCATTGCCATTTCTACTCTCCATTTCCATCTTCCATTTCCATCTTCCCTTTCCTGTCATTTTCATTCCGCAAATAAGCCCTGCTTCAATGCAAATTATTGAGTCCATAGTCCTTTGAGTCTAAGTTCTTTGTAAAAACACCTTGAGGCTTGCATGCCTTAATGGCAAGTCCTCATGCTGAAAAACAATGGGTATACATTAATGTCCCTTGTTCGTCAGATCTTCTAGGTGACTCGACATCGGCAAATTCATTCGTACCTAGCAAGATGTGTTTGGGCATCTTGACTCTCATTGTCATCAATGGTGAGAGTTCTCGTGTTGACTAGTGGCATCCATTAATGGCCACTAAGTCAACAATTTGCTGCTATGTTCAACATCATAACATTTTTTTTCATAGTAGGAATTGTGCCAATGAGTTTTGAAGACATGAAGACTATTATTTTCAGCATTTTGGAGCAGATTTAGCAAGTTTTAGTAGAAGCAATAAAAGGTCATCTTATCTCTTTATCCATGACTCCTCTTGTTCAGCCACTTGAAGAAGAATATGATCAGAATTTTGCAGCAACCACACGTACAACTCATCCATTCCAAAGGGTAAGTTAAGGTACGTCATTTTCTAACTTTTGACCATAGAATTCCATAAAAAGCTAGAATGATAATTGTTGGAAAAACATTTCTCTTCCTCATTTCATAAAATTGTCAATACCATCAGTTGGAGGGGGAATACATTCACCTTCATATCTTGCCATAACCATATCATACTCAGGAGCCCACATACTTCCAACATATATTAACTATTACATTGTTATTATGAGCATACAATGGCTTTTCAAAAAGTGCTTAAAGGATAAATTGGATACAAACAAAATCATGGTTGTCGCACAAGAAACAACCATCATGCAATCCAATAAAGATATACTTTGCAACAATAATAAAAAAATCATTATGCAAAGTTCAAATATCAAAATAGAATGCAACAACAAAAAAATGGTTGTAACACAAGAACCAACCATGTTGCAATTCAAGTAAACACTTTGCAAAAATATGAAGTTATCAAATGGTATCATGCAAAGTTAAGCCAAAGCTCAAGGATCAAAAGAATTAATGTAATATATATTGCATGAGGACATGCAATAGCTTCAGTTGGGGGGTATGTTGGGTCTTGAAAATGTCATTTATTTCCATTACACTTTCACTATTATGTCCATTATATCACTTCCATTTCACCTCCATTTCACTACTATGTCACTACATTCATCCCACTTTCATTATCATTGGGCCACATTTATGTTTTTCCAAACTTTATTAATTCTTAGCCTTTTTAAGTGAATTTGTGGTTAAAAATTAGGAAATAATGTGCATATGCTTATACCTAACAAGTGGGTTGAGATTGTTGACATGTGTAGGTTAAAATGAGGCTTTTAGAACACCCTTATGTGGCACTTTAAGGTCAAATTCGAATTTGAGTGGAAAGAATCATGGGATCATGAGGATATGTGTCACATCTCCTAATTTTATTGTAACTCTAAGAAGACATGTGTCTTATCAGTTCCTATTTTGATTAGGACTCTAGAGGTAGATGGAGAGATTCATGGACTCTCATTAATGAGATGGCTTCTCATCTTTTTGTATAAATAGGAGACCTCTCTCCTTCATTTGTTAGTCTTAGTTTGTTAATTTGGAGCTTGTTAGCTTGTTAGTCTTAGCTTAGCTTGGAGCTTATAGTTCTTCCTTGATGGCTTTTGAAAGCTTTGTTGTACTTTGTAATTTTGAAGAATTTGAATAAAGCTTTGATGTTCTGAACATGGAAAGAGATGTGAAGTAGATGTCATGGAGCTCATTAGAATGTAAGGTGGAGTAGATTTTATTTTGTAATTTTACTTTGATTTCATTATGTCATTTTATTGCTTTCAAGCTTGACAGATTAGATTTTTCATTCATGCAATTTTAATTCATGCAAGTGTGTTCAACCGGTTGATTGTAGATTAGTTTTTCTTTACATGTTTTTGCATCAAATAGTGACATGAGATTTACCTCTCTGCTGACTTTGTTTTTTTTAGCTTTTTAATTTCAGTTATGCTTTGATTTCATTCTTATTCATTTGCTTTGTTAGTTAGTTTAGATATCAACTTCCTCATATCATTGATGCTATCTATGAAAGCCATAGCTTAGACTACCTGGCGAGGTAGCAGACTATGAATGATGTGATTTGATTTTAGTTTTACTTTTCTACAATTAGATATCAATTTTCTCATATCATTAACGTTATTTCCGAAAGCCATAGATTAGACTACTTGGCGAGGTAGCGGACTATGAATGATGTGATTTGATTTTAGTTTTACTTTTCTGCAATTAGATATCAACTTGCTCATATCATTGACGTTATCTCAAAAAGCCATAGCTTAGACTACCTGGCGAGGTATCGGCCTATGAATGATGTGATTTGATTTTAGTTTTAATTTTCTGCAATTAGATATCAACTTGCTTATATCATTGATGTTATCTCCGAAAGCCATAGCTTAGACTACCTAGCAAGGTATCGGACTATGAATGATGTGATTTGATTTTACTTTTATTAGTTTGAAGTTTTTGATTTGTTTGAGTGCAATAGCTTAACTTTTATTTCCGTATTTAGATAAGCAGCAGAGACATTGATTTCATGATCAATATTTCATCTTTTGTTTGATTTAAGTAGCTGCATATTTACACTTTTGTTCAAGTGCTGATTTGATCAATAACATGTTTTGAGATCTTTTGAAGTGCTAAGTTTTGGAAGTTACCATTAGGGACATAAACCTTGTCTTGAAATCTCTATCCATACTTGACCTTTAAAAGTATTCTTAAGACCTTAGAATATGATTTCCATTTGCATTAAACACTTTAGGAAGCCAACAAGAACAAAACTCCAAAAACAACATAAACTATAAAACAACAAAGTAAAAAAAATGTTAACTAAGCACATATGGTGCACCACACTTCATCACTTTACGATACTTGAATTGATAATTTATGTAGAGCAATTTAAGACGTTAAATTGACTAGACAATATGACACAAAGAGTGTTTTGTATCGATGGAGACCGATATTTACTTTGTGAAAGGGTTAGTGATGTGTGGTAGTTGATCCTCCTAGGAGTGGATTCAACTAGCTAATTGGGCTAACTAGTATTGCAACCCTAAGCCATTTGATGCCATAGGCGTCATGATTGGCAACATACTATATTTGAGCATGTGGGCACAATAGCTATGATTGTTTGTATCATTGGTACTTTTGCTCCCCAAAAGATTACGACGATTTTGATTGTCGTACTTGAGTGGTTGCACTCAAGTATTTTCTTTGAATGGGCACAGGTGGTCCATAGAGGCATGATTGACCAACTGAATCAGGTGTTGCGGAGGTAGCTCCAAGACTTTAGTTATGGTATTAACCTATGCAACTTTATCTATGAGTGGGTCATTTTAATTAGACCCACGATTCATGTAGATCTGACACCACCCCACAACCCATGGATCAAGTGGTGGGAACCGTTGATGCAACGAGTAGGTGGAGGTGAGATTGGTTGGTACTTGACCGAGTAGGTGAAGGGTTAGTGCTTTTCCAATCCTTAGATCATCCTAGAGTTTCCATACATGTGGAGTGATCTAGACATGGGATTTCCCTTAGGTGATGTGTGGGGTCTCATAGGTATCTGTGTGTAAATGTTATTCATCTGCTTTCATTGATTTGTATTCTCTTATATATCACTCATGTTCTTATGGTTGACATTTTTCCTAAATATGTTGGACCCTGTGAGTGACAGCTAGAGAGAGGCGAGGCTGTAAGGGAAGCTCATGCATGGCAGAGATGTCCTTGAGAGGGGGATGTAGAGGAGCTTCGAGGTCAACGGTTGTGACTGCGGATTGGTGGCACACCCCCTGGTGATAGGGGTGAGGTGGATGCTCTCTGAGAGGATAACACCAGGCCTTGGGCCCAGCTAAGGACCACATAGGAGAGGGAGAGGGCCACTTGTGAGAGAGAGATGGATTCCCGAGTATGGTTATCACCTCTCATGCTAGGCTTACCAGAGGCAGGATAGGCCTTTTTGGGTGAGGAGGTTTTAGGGTTAGCGACCCTAGATGAGAGAGAGTGGCAGCATATCTTGTGGAGGGTAGTAGTTGCAGCTACTACAACACGACTGATTTTGGCCTCAGGTAGAGGGAGGTAGGTGGTCCTCTAATAGGTGGTGCAGGAGGACATGAGCCTACTTGACAACCTTAGATGTTGATGTTGTACCAGGGGAAGAACCCATTATGAGGATGCTCCCATTTTTGTATGATGATTCATTTTTTGATGGTGATTGCCTCTTGTTGTACTCAAACCTTATATAAGATTTGAGCACAACAAGAGGCAATCACCATCAAAAAATGAATCATCATACAAAAATGGGAGCATCCTCATAATGGGTTCTTCCCCTGGTACAACATCAACATCTAAGGTTGTCAAGTAGGCTCATGAGAATGGATTTTGCAGCTTATTATTGTGCGTCTTGTATGTATGATGTTTATTTCTTATGGTATGATGGATCATGTATGTTGATGCTTTATATATCTCGATGATGGCCTGTATGGAACACTTTCTAGTCTAGGATGTGGTTAGCAATGTGATTGATGACATGGTTTTGATACCTTGGAATATTAGAGAATGTTACATGATCAAAATCACATACTAATAGTTGGGCATGCGGGTATTTTTGAAATAGGCAAGGATAATGAATTTGGAAGGTATGATTCAATTGTGCGACAACAAGATGGGAATCAAGGAATATATGCAGGTGGAAGATACTTAACTGGGAAGTGCCTGCCAAGAGGCTGATAATCGCATCATATTCTACTTGATTATTAGTGACTGACCCAATTCAGATATCATTCTGATGTAGGGTGGTATGATCAGGAAAGTAAATGGCCCAAGTTTCTGCAGTGAGATGTTGTGACCATCGAAAAGAACCATCAATGAACTCGAGGTAGTAAGATAATGGTTGATCCATCTGTGACACAGGATATGAGTATAGTTTAGGGTACATGTGTGGTGAGGAAATTGTAAAAAAGTAAATCATGGTACATGTCAACATGATAAGGGAAAACATTGTGTGGTTAAGGGTGAAATTTCTTGAAGTAGAGTCCATTAATGGGACCTTTGATACATGTTCCATAGGGCTCTGCTAGCATGTATAAGCCTTTGATAAGGAAATGTTTGACAATGTATGGGCCCTTCCATAATGTCTCGAAATTCCCTTTCCTTAAAGCTTCATTGGAAACCTTGTAGTAGAGGACTAAATCCCCCTCATTAAGGGAGCGTAGTGTGATGTTGTGATCAGAATAGGCTTTAGTGAATTTTTTATTGGCTTCATTCTGTTGGAGAGATTCCCATCAATATTCATCAATGTGCTATAGTTGTATAATTCTTTGTTCGAGGGGAGTAGTGTCAGGGAGAAGTTTGATTGTGGTGCGCAACATGGGGATCTCACATTTGATGGGAAGTACAAATTCGACCCTGTGTACTAGATGGAAGGGATTAAATCCTATGGATGTTTTGACTAACGTGCAGTACACTCACGGAGCAGAGAAAAGCATGTGATGCTAGGTGGTTTTGTGTTTGTTTTCCATACATTGTAACATGGTTTCGAGGACCTTATTAACAACTTCCACCTAACCATTAGACTGGGGGTAGTATGGGGAAGAAAAATCATGTGTAAACCCAAGGAGGTGAGATGTTTCTTGAAAAATATCATTCTCAAAGTGGTTTCCATGATCACACACAAGCTCCTTAGGGATGTAGAACTGCATGATGACATGATTAAAGAAAAAATGAGTAGTAGTGTCAGCAGTGTTGTTGAAGGTGGAAATAGCTTTGACCCACTTGGTGAAGTAGTAAGAAACAACTACTATGTACTTGTGGCCATTTTGAGATGGTGGGTTGTAATCCATGAAATCAATGCCCCATTTGCAGAAGGGGCCAACAATAATAACCGAAGTAAGGGAGAAGGGGTGCTCTGACCTTGTTAGCATATAGTTGGCAATAATCGAATCACTTGACTACCTGAATACAGCTGTGAAAGAGTGTGGGCCAAAAATAACCGGCATGGAGAATATTTTAGGTAGTGGTCATCCTTGCTAGGTAGGCACCACATGCTCCATTGTTGCATTCATTAAGAACTTGTTCTTCCTCGTCAAGGGTGAGGCAATGTCGCATGATAGTGTTGATGCCTCATCAATATAACACATCTCTAATGGGGAGATACCAAGGGGTTTGGTGGCAAATGCATCATTGGTCATTGGGAGAAAGGTTAGGGTTGAAATTTTGAGTTTGAAGGTAGAGTAAAATGTCACCATACCAAGGGTCATCAGTCGATATGACAAGCATGTATTCATAAGGAAAAACATCATTCATTGGTGACCCTTGATTATTTGTTGTAAATCAGGGATGAATTCAAAAAGAATAAGTCTTCTCACTTTTAGGGGAATCAAACTGAAGATCAAATTCCCGCAAGATTAAAACCCATTGGGTGTACTTATGGTTCATCATGGAGATATATATATCCACTTTTATCTTAAAATAAATAAGTAACCTCTTATTATTAATTATTAATTATTCAGTAACCTCTTAATTATTCATTCCATACCAACAAATATACATATTTATCCTCATTAATTACTCATTCTATACTTTAAAAAAAAGAACATATACATAGTTACAATAAACTAACAAAACATGATGCATATACATACTTACAATAAAACTAGTCTAGATCCATCTTAACCCCAAATCTATTATGCTGAGACTATCAAATCTCTCAAGGTGTGAACATATTTTTTTCTCTCAATGTGCAACCTCTTTTTGTAGTGCAAAACTTAAGGAAAGGTTTGCACCTTGAGAAATTTGTTCCCTCTCGGCACTTTATAGACTCAAGAGTTAAAATGGATCTAGGTTGGTTTATTTATTAATAATTATTAATTCTAATTATTATTTTCTTTTTCTTTTTATGTAATTTAAAGGAATCAAGATATATATATATATATATATATATATATATATATATAGCTTCATTGAGTTAAAATATTTACATAACATAGCATAATATTACAACATTTCTTCGATACTAGACAAAATAACTATTTTAAGTCAATCCATCAGAAATACATAGTTACATTAAAACAAGAGACATGTGATGGGGATGTCACCACCCTTGTTTTTCTTGTATAGGTAAGTCTCTAATTATTTCTTGTATTTTGCTGAGAAAACTTAATTGTTCTTCTATTTATGTGGTATGCGACGAGATAACCGTTAGATGAGCGGTGTATGGTAATGGTTGTGAAGAGAGTCATGACCAATGGAAAAAAGTCACCACCTTAGAGCCCTAGAGCAAGAATATCATCTTGCGAGATTGGTTTGTGCTTAGCACTGAATGCCTTACATCATTGTCACTTGAAGAGAGGAAACAAAGATTCAACAAAGAGGACAGACCACAAGAAACTTGGCCACGGTCTATTGAATGGATCTTGTGGGAAGATCAAATGCTCAAGGATTTGCATAAGAGAGTAACCACTTGAGAGAAATGCTAATGAGGTAGAAAAATGACTATGTGAATGGAAATGAATTAAAATGCACACAAATTTATACAACCAACACGATGGTTGTTAGGTCCCTATAATACTAGTGTAACCCCTTATTATTATTATTATTAGTACAACCCCCTTATTATATTGTTGTGCCCATTTAATCCCCATATTGTTATTATTGTGCCCTTACATTATTATTGTTATGTCGACTCTCATAAACCACTTGTTACGTTGTCAATTTTCACGAAGGAAATGATAACAAATTATGAGGATACAAAGAGAAACACCTTCTTTAGCTAAGTGATAAATATCAAACAACAGTGTTCAATGCCAGAGCACATTGAGGAATTTCAAAAACTGAATATAAGGGAAAATGGTATTTCAAAGAAGCAGAGGATTGATGTCTCCATAGGGACTTTAAAGGATAACATTAAACATGAGGTTCGTCTTTGGGAACCTGATTCATTGGAGAAGGCATTCAGGTTGGCAAGAAAAGTGGAAAGAAAAATTATGGCAACAAGGAATTCTACCCCTCACAACTATAAATGTGGAAGTGTTGTTTCTCCTGGCCTTCCACAACCTACAAGGTTGACACCACAACAATTGGAAGAAAAAAGAGAAAAATGGCTTTGTTACAATTGTGATAACAAATGCACTAAAGGTCATAAGTGTGCTGAGAAGAAATTATTTTACATAGATTATGAAGAGGAGGAAGAAAAGGATCAAGAAACATCAAAAGAAGAGGATATACACCAGGAACCAACCCTAGGGAAAGAAGAAATGAATCCGACCATATCTTGTAAAGCAGTGGCAAGAATTACCACTCCTCAAACTCTCGAGATAGAAGGACATATCAAGAAGAAAAAGGTTCAAGAAGTGAAAGATCACATCAAGAAAGAAGAAATGAATCCGACCATATCTTGTAATGAATTGGCCGGAATTACCACTCCTCAAACTATTAATATAGAAGGACATATTAAGAAGAAAAATGTTTAAGAAGTGAAAGATCACATCGAGCATCAAGAAATGAATTTGGCCATATCTTGTAATGCATTGGAAGAAATTGCCACTCCTCAAACTATCAAGATAGAAGGACATATCAAGAAGAAAAAGGTAATAGTGTTGGTTGATTTGGGCAGTACCCATAATTTTATTGATTGTAAGATAGCCAAGGAATTGAATTGATTCCTATATCCAGCACCACAGTGTCAAGTGATGGTTGCAAGTGGAGGAACCATAAATTGCTCTAGAAAGTGCCATAATATCAAGCTATCCATTGGATAATATGTATTGAATAGCCCAATGCTTTCCATTCCAATGGGTGGTGCTGATTTTTTACTAGGAGTCCAATGGCTACAATATTTGGGTATGATAGCTTTTAATTTTCAAGAACTTTTCTTGAAATTTTTTTGGGAAGGAAATGAAGTTGAATTGAGGGGTATCGAAGGGAAACCAGGAAAGATAATCAACTCTAACAGTATGACAAAGCTTCTAAATAAAGAACAACGGGGTGTAATTGCACAATTATGTTCACTAGAGGATCCCACATCGAAATCATGTATTTCTCCAGATCTCCAAAACAATTTGGACAATCATTCCAAGGTATTTGAGACTCCCAAAGGCCTCCCACCTATTCGTGATCATGATCATGCTATTCATTTGATTCTAAGAAGTGTTCCTCCAAACATCAGGCCTTACAGATATCCATATGCCCAAAGGAGTGGGAACTCATTCAAAAGTTGCAGAAGATGCCAATTCAAACAGTGTTGCGAGAACTTTACAAGGAATGAATAATCATATTGGAACCTTAAGCAGTCACAGAACCGAGAAATCAACAGCTAAAAAATAGATCAATTTCATAATATCTGATCAAGTGGAAGAACTTACCCGCTGAAGATTCCACATGGGAGGACAAGAAATTATACAGAAGCATCAAGAACTGCTCAAGCGTTGAGGACAACACTTTTTGAAGGAGAGGGGCATGTTAGGTCCCTATACTACTAGTGTAACCCCTTATTGTTATTAGTACAACCCCCTTATTATATTGTTGTGCCCATGTAGTCCCCATATTGTTATTATTGTGCCCCATAGAAGCCCACTATTGCTATTATTGTGCCCTTACATTATTATTGTTATGTCGGCTCTGATTATATTATGACCCCTTAGACTCCTATATATAGAAAGGAGGTCTTGTCATTTGTACCATCTAAGAATTGTTCATTTGTGTAATGTAAAGGAGGTTGCCCCCTCGAAGAGGCTTATTTATAAGGCATTTATCTATCTTTTCTATCTTTTTGTGAGTTGTTTTCATAACAATGGCAAGATTCGTCATGGATTTGAGATGTCTTTGTCAGTGAATTACTATGACGAGCGAATTACTTAAAAATTAAAATTTTCTACCCAAAAATGAAACAATGAGGAGAGGGAGTCTTCAAAATTTTTCTTGTCAACTACACCTTAAAAAAATAAAATGAAATTGTAAAGGCTTCTCTACCCAAGAAAAATAAAGAATAGATGGTTGGAAGCCTTCATGTTGAACAACTCAAAAACTCCAATTTTCGCAGCTAGTTCCCTCTCCCTAAAATCAATTTTGTATCTTCTGTGTTGGCCGCCAATATATAGACCATGAGAATATACCTGGTATCAATTAGGTCATCTATTTCTTGTAAAAATATGAATAGTTATGGAAAATAAGGTCAAGGCCTAAAGAAAACATCCTGTGACAGCTGGAATTTAAGCATTGTGATTGATGTCGTTTTGAGTAAGAAACAAGTGCTCTTCTATGTTTAATTTTCATTAGGAATGGCTCTGTCAATGAAAGCTCAAAGTAACAATAAGGTCAAGAAAATTGTCACAAGGAAGAGGAGGTTATATTTCGAAGATCCTAACAAATAAACATGGTAAGAAAATTGACATAGTCTGTAGTAAAATCATTGGCATTGTATTTATTCTTCAAGGCACTATGATAACACACAAGAGCTAGATTGAATTCATTGCTTCAACTGAGAACGTTTTTGAATGAAGAAGAATCTAACATGGTCATTGCATTAAAAGAATAATATATGCTTATTCCACTTTAGAAATCTATGATCATCCATCACAGTATTGGATCCTGAAACTGCTCTCTAAAATTCTGAGAATGGTGAACCCAAGCTTTATGGTTATACTCAGGGAGAGTTTTTTTTTAGGATTTGACCCAAACAAATCACATAACTTAACTATAGAAAATTTACATTCCCAACACCATCCCATGGATTAGAATTTCAAAATTATGTCAAAATTATGCATTTATATTTGTGATGAGATTAAAAATGGGACTATTTTTAGATGCATTTTGGGACTAAATTCAAAATCCCCTATAGACTCAAGGGAAATCAAAGCATGGAAAACCAACAAGGATGTTATTGCACTAGCAGGAAAAGGCATGAATAGTTTTCACATATCATGATTATATTATCATACTAAAATAATAAAAATTGTAACAATTTAAGCTCAAAAATAAAGTTTTTTTTTGGCAGAAACTACGATACATACGTAAAGTAGTTTTTTTCACATAACTTTCTAAACTTATGGTATTACAGAAGCTCAAAGTCCTATTGTATTAAAATAAAATGAAGTTGTCATCAAGAAAAATATAAGAAAAGAAATGTAACCATGTTATAGTTACATAAATCAAAGATTATTGAGAACTAAACTCAAAAAATAAAGTAATTTTTTTCCAAAAAACTACAACACATATAGAAAATAGTTCTTTTTAGATAACTTTCTAAATTTATGGTATCACAAAAGCTAAAACTCCATTTGTATTAAAATAAAATGAAATTTTGATTGACAAAATTATAAGCAAATACAAGTAGCCAAGCTACATTGACATGTTCAACCTATTAAAAAAAAAAAAAACACTCTTTTGACTGTTGCATATTTTTGCTAAAGGTTTTTGTAGATAGAAGCATATTTGCTATGAGATTGTGTAAAGACAAAAAATTGTAGTAAATATGGAGAACATTGACAGTTGGAGTGATAGACTTGATGTGTAATTGAAACAATATGTCCATGTGTGATTGGAACAAAATTTGTGACAATGAGCAACAAAAGAAATATTAGTGCAAGAAATGAAATGTCAGTGCAAAAATAATGTGTTTCAAAATACTTTACAAGTAAATAAAATGTATTGTGCCACAAAGTGTTTTAGAAAGACAAATACATTGATAACAGGAAAATTGGAACAATTGATGATGCAACAAAGGTTGTTTAGAGTGGCTTGATTTCAGTGATGATGTTGTCAAGTGTCAAGGTAAAAATGCCATGGACTTAGCTTTCTGAGAGAAAAGACCATAGATGATATGATTTCCAAATGGTTGAGAAGTATTCATGTAGTCGTGGAATTTTCAATTTGTTATCTATTTTTTCGTCACATGTTTCCAATGTGCATTCCACACTGAGACGATAGTAAGATTTTGTACTTTCCTTGCAGAATGTAGAGGTTATGGAATTTGGAAGACTGGTGTTTGCACATTTACTACATATTTGTTGATAAGGTGGATAAAAAACATTTTTTCTCTGAGTATTCATTACACATGTTTCAAAATCAATACTAATGATTAAGTTGTAACATGTTTTGGTGAGAAAAATGATATGGTTTTGAATAGAATGTTAAGTGTGCAATAAATGAAAAAAAAGAGAAAGTGTTGTTGATTTGATGAGAGATAACAGGTGTGATTTTTCACACATGTCATTGAAAACATCAATGAAAGTTGTTTTTTCAGATCGTAGCATTTGGCATCCCTTTGGACCATTCCTAACAATGTCTTTGAATAGACAGAGTGGTCTGTTTTTGGATGCTAGTTGATGCTTTGTTGCTAGGAAATTTTATTTGTAATAGGTGAATGCATGAAGATGGGTTACAGTTTTTGGCAAGTGCATGAGTTTGGAGGGAGGGAAAAGAAGCTCGATCGAGCTATATTTTACACCTCGATCGAGTTGTTTGAGTGCTTAAAAATAAACCCTCGATCGAGCTCCTATGTAAACCACAGTTACGTAGGAGATCGATCGAGATTTTTTTTAAACTTCCCACCCAAAACACAATGGGGATTTTATGGTTTAAAGGGGTCAGTCAATCTATAGATCGATCAAGCCCTTTTTTAACCATGTTAAGAGCTCGATTAAGGGTTTGTTGAACCCTCGATCGAGCTATTTCAAATTTTACCTCAAGTGCTTAATCGAGGGTTTGTTGGACCCTTGATCGAGCTATTTCAAATTTTACCTCAAGTTCTCGACCCAAAGGTTGAGGGCCTAAAAAATGGAGTTTTATCTCCCCTTCTGCAGATTTCTCTGCAACACCATTTTGCACCCTAGCAGACTTCAAGTGGAATTTGTCCTTATGTGGAAAAGTTGATTATGTTAGATTCGTGAAGGAATCCTCTATCCAATGGCATATGAGTTTGACATTTTCTAATTCATATGATATTTTTCATATAATTTATTTTAAACATAATTCTTGAATTTTTTTTGGACAGTTTCAAAGGAGCTGAATAAAAAATCAATAACATAAAACATAAAAGATGAAAAAATTCAAAAAATAAAAATGCATTCCTTTACGAGTCCTCTTCAAAAGGGTACTCTTGGTTTTTGAATTTATTTAAAGAGTAGAGAATAATCTTTCACAAAAACTTGTGTCCGCAAAATGCAATTGAAATATTACTTTTCCAACTTCGAAAAATAATAAAAAATATAATTTTGGATAAAAGAATAATTTTTAAATATAAAAAACTTAGTTCTCTCCGTGTAGAGCATGATCATATATATATATATATATATATATATATATATATATATATATATATATATATATATATATATATATATATATATATATATATATATATATATATATATATATATATATATATATCTATCAAATTACATATTTTATACTAAGTTATGCTATGTGAACACATGCATTCCTCCTAAGAAATGCCAAAAATTGCAAGGACAAACATTTCATTTAATGAAAAATTGAAATATTATACGAAATTAAAAATTTCTGCCAAAAAACCATTAGGACAACAACATAATTCTCGAAAAATTGTCCTTTTACTCCGAATCAAAATTCTCAATGCTTATATGACTTTGAAGGCATCAATTCAATAAAAGAGTAAAATTTTGAAATTTCATCGCCGCATTTAGCCCAAATATGTAACCCATCTTCATGCATTCACCCTAATGTTCATTGAGTTTCCACTGTTGTGCATTGGAAAATATTATGACTACAATTATTACTTAATTTGGGAAATTTCAAAGCTCCTTTTTCCCCTATGTAACTTGCTAGAAAAAGGAAAATCAAAACAATAGTCACTAATGGATTTGAAATAGAAACTGAGGAATGTTTTACCAGAACAACATACTTACAATTGTTGTATCATTGGTAGTCTAGCCATCCTTGATATGGAGTTCAAATTTCCTATTTTTTTGGTGACATGATATAATTATAGTTGCAATAGAACCAACTTGGTATGTTTCAATTAATACAATAAGATTTTGTATTGTTGTGTCTGGGGCCAATCTGCGATTGTTACAAACTTGAGGTATTTTTTGGACTTTCGTATTTTTATGCAAAACTATGCAACATTTTGAGTCTCCTCTTTCATAGATTTGTTTGTTTCTTATTGCAAATTCTTTGATACAAACATTGTTCCTAGGACAAAAAATGTCACATAATCGATCTATAAGATTATTGCTTATGTTCACTGTGATGCTCAACTGTCGACTTTTGTCAACAAGGTCTGCATGTACAAGATATGTTTTGACTCGTGAGTTGGAACTTTTGGTCTAACTTGGACCATACACTATGAGTACATCACCCTCAAAAACATTTGTTTCCTGTGCATAGTTGTATAATTAAGCATGGGGTTGTTTGCATAGTCTTTAGTATGTGTATATGTACAATCAGGTCATTTGGTTTTGATAAAGTTGCAATTAATTTACAAGGATAACAGTTGACAGAGTTACAAATATTCAAGTTGAGAAAGTAATCTTACCTCTTTGTATTTTGGTCCTTTGCTATTTGTTTATGGAGAATCTGGGAATATATATTATTGTTTTTCATGTTGTTTTCAAGGAAGTCAATCACCTGTTGTCAAGAAAAGAAAATCAATGAGTTGAAGTATGACATAATTGTATAGAAATTATTTTTGGATATTGTTCAAAAACATATGAGATCATGATCATCTTCGATATCATAAGATATGAATTAGTAGAAGAAATTGTTGACACAAATTCTGTAGGACAAATTGGAACCAGATGCAACTTATTAAGAAACCAATTGATGATACTACTAAGAGTTGTTGCTCAATCTAGCATAAAATCATATATGAAGACTCCATAGAATTATGGACACGCGATCTTATTAGCAACTGGAATTTCAAATTCCACTTTAGTCGAAAATCTATGTTGTTAGCTTTGACTATGGTAAACAACAAACACAAAATTTATCATGTAATACATGCGAGGACAATTCATAGAGTACAAACAAAATAAAACAACTTACAATCTGAGAAACTTTGCTTACCAGAGAACATGGGCTATTTTCCCTTATTTCCTCTTCTTTTTTTTATGGCTCCTTGTGACAAGTTTCTCTTGAGGCCAATGTGAGACAATACTTACTGGATGGTAGTATCTGACAGAGTAAAAATGTTAAATTCAAACAAAGAGCCACTCATTTCAGAAGTTATAAATGTTGAATAACTTGAGGGAAATATGCATTAGATTTATGTTGGAACAATTATTAGAAATGAAGGTGATTTGGCCACAGAGACAATGCATGTGTAGCTATGAGGCATGGATTTCTACATTTTTTTTTTTAGTAACTAGATATTTGAATCTTCATAGGTTTTTGCAGACTTTTTTATGCATAAATGAAAACAAGAAAATATTGGTGTGGCTTTTGCAGATATTTCCTGAATATAAATTCCAATATATTTGAAAATAAGTGCATATGTCTACGTTGTATATTTGCAAATATGATAATTTCTACGAGTTTTGAACATTTGGATTGATGCATATGAACATTGGAAAAATGGGCTAAGTGAATAGTAAAGGTATGGTAATGAAAATAGTGTGATGTTTTGTCTAATAGGCATCAAAGACATGGAATGTAACACTATTACCTGGGAAATTTGTCCAAAAGTAGTCAAACATAGAGCCATAATTAGTTGTCAGTTTTTTTGTATGGAAATTCAAGCTGTTATTTTGCATAAATAGTAGTTTTTTTTTGTTGATGGCTATTTTGCAACATGTCCAAGTTGAAATTACCAATAAGCACAATTGGATATTTGTTAGTTGCATGTTCTAAAATGAACTTGATGAAATCAATGATTTGATGGCTATTTTGCAACATGTCCAAGTTGAAATCACCAATAAGCACAATTGGATATTTGTTAGTTGCATGTTCTAAAATGAACTTCATGAAATCAATGATTTCTTCAACTTTTGCATTTGGTGTAATATAGACATTTGTGAGTCTAATGAAATTTTCTTGAAAATGGAAGGTTGCAATTATTGATTCAATGTGGTTTGTTGTATAAATGAATTAGTTGTCAATTGTGATATTTTTTGTGTAATATGTCAGAATCCTATGCAAATGCAATAGTTGTATGTAGTCACATTTTTTTGGCAAACATTTGGTTTGATGGAGACATTTTTTTTTTGTTTCTTGGAAACAAAGGATATTAGCCTTCATCATATCACAGTCAAAATTCTAAAAAATTCAATGAGAAGCTATGTGTGTTCAATAAGCATATTTTCAAACATTCCTAATTATTCGAATTGAATATAAATTTATTTGACTTGATAGGATGTAGTTTCTTTAAGTCTTTGTAGTTCTAAAGCGACTTCGCCACAGAGAGAGAAGTTTTTTGCTACAATTTGTTTAGCAGATACAAAGATTTAATATCTTTGACTTGAGAAAGCATAGTGTAAACAAGTCCATGTTGCTTAACTCCTTTTGGTTCAAAAGTTAGTTTATCCATTATCAAGCCTTGTGATCAATGTATGGTCCATGCAATGCCAATTGAACATAGAACTTTTCTCTTGTGAAACAATTGTTGTTGTTTGATTCATTGTGCCTACAAACGCTTGTAACAAGTTTCCAATTAGGTAGTATTCCATCTTTGAACAAGTGGTGCATTTTCTTTTCATTGTATACTCCCAATTTTTGGATTGGAAAATTCAATCCAAATGATACCATTTTCAAGTGTTGTGGATACCCTGAAAATGCCTTTAGCATCATTGACTAAGCCATCTTGTATGTCATAATTGTCACTAATCAATTCAACGAGCATGTTTTCTTTGAGCAAAATGGTAGTTGGCAATTGCATTTTCATGTTTCTATGGCAATTTTCATTTAATGATTTAATTCTTTGATCATGCACATTTAATGTGATTGTTTCTGTATTGATGAGAGAACATTTTTTCATTATTTTCTTGTACAATTTTTGTTTAATTGGAAGAGGTATGGAAATGTTAGATCATTTGGTGGCATCCGTAACAATGTTTGTTTAAAAATGAAATATCATCATCGGTATGTGAACACGTTCTAAGTTTGTTTAAGATGGACAAAAAATATTTATTTTCTTGTTGCATAACTTGTTTTAAGTCACAAATTTTGACATTTTCTTTCCATAAAATGTAAGGAGCAATAGTTCCCTTAAGGTTTGGATGTTCAAATATCCAACGGTTATGTAAAGGTTTCGCTTGGCATATGTCACCACAAAATATTATGTCAACATTTCCAAATGGTGTAGTTGGAGTGTGCATGATTACACAAAGCTAATTGTCAATATTGTATAGCAATCAAGAGTCAATTAGAGATGATCCATCTATGAGAAAAATTCTAAGTTGTTCATACTCTTTGGTCAATATATCAAGTGTGTTGGAAGTCAATGGCATCATGTTGCATGGTGAAACTGGTAATTGCGAAGTTGAATAGATAGTGACATTGTTTGCAATGTATGCAACATTTCTAGTAAATGCAACTATGAGGCCCTTTTTTAATGGGTCACTTTGCAAGTCTTTGTTATAGTATCACATTAGTGAATGATAAAGTGCTTATGCATTCAATGTTTTCCCAACTCCTACACCTCCAGTAATAAACAAATAAAAGGGGTTAAATGGATTTTTTTCTTCCATAGTATTATTTGTTTTGTTATTGATTGTTTCTCTTTGTTTAGTTTTCTCCTAATGGTATGATATGTTATTGTGCTAAAAATAAAGAGATTTTCAACAGATTCAATCGCTTTATATATCTAGTTTGCATTTTTCTAGATTTTCTTTTTTCTATCAGGTTATGTTGAATATCATATTTTTCAATAGGACAAGCACTTGTGTCATTTTATAATGGACAATTAAGCACATGCATTTCCTCATTTTTCTCTGCAATTGTAGTAGAAGCAAGTTCACTGTCGCCCCATGGTAATATTGAACGTAAGAATTGTTTTTCATTTGCAGAAAAATGTGTTTTTGGGACGAGTATGCCTCAGTCCATGTCTCACTAGCCTTTTTTAATGTATATTCAGATTCTTTATATGGGATATAGAGCATTATCTTTTCTCTATAATGGTTTTAAGGATCCTTTTGTTCACTGTAATGAATGAATCGTATGACACAAGGTTTGATTTTTTATTGGTTGTTGTTTTTAAGGTTGAATAGGAGGAAGCATATTTTGATAAGAAATGTTTTTCAAGTTCAATCGGTCATGTGACATATTTATTAATGATTTTCATGCACACCATGTCTTTAGAGTTATCGGGTTCTTGTTGCAAGAGAATAGCTTGTTTTTAAGTATGTTCATTTTTTAGTTAGAGTTGTGTTAATGAATCCTGCATATCTCCCACTAAACAGGGTCACCCACAAGCCCGAGCAAACCCCTCAGTAGCAAAGGTGTCCCCTTGAAGCCGAAACAACTCTGATACAAAATGTAGGTTTTAACCTTATAAACAATTGTGAGAACAAAAAACAAATATACACAAATATTTTCCCCTGGATCCCAAAACCAAGACTACTAGATTGATTTTTCATTATATTCCTTTCAATGTTACAATACATGTAAATACAAGTCGAAGCATTCATAAACCCCAATCCATTAACCCTGGATTAGAACATAATTGTAGTTCCCTTGACCGGATCTACAAAATACCATGGGAAAAAACTATCATGCCCAAAAGCTTGTGCAAAACCCATGCACAAAACCATGGATAAGTCGCCCACCATCCTTGGGTCTGCCCAACTATTATTGGGTCCACATAAAAAAAAACCTCGTTGCACTGCCCCAGACCCCGTGCAGGGGGCTACCACCCTCCTTGTGACCCCCCCCCCGTGATACACTCTGTGCAACGTACAATGTGTGGGGCTAGTCCTTGAAAAAATATAACACATACCCAGTAATGAGATGTGAAAAACTCAAATCACAAGGCTTTGAATCACCAACACAATCATAGATATGCCATGAACAGAGATTGTATTACTTCAAATGTGAAAACAAAGTTTAAAAATTTAATTTGATGTTTTTCTCTTTCAAAACGAAGCATTTATATAATGGTTTCAAGATTAACAACTTAAGAAATTATTACCTAGAATCAAGATCTGGAATTGACATCTAAGATTCTATATCAAAATAGGACTTTTGCTTTTCATGATTCGTTATTGAAGGAGTGAATCATGAGAAGGAATTCATTGACACATCATTGGCTTAAACTGAGATATTCAGCTCTCGCTCGCTTGCTATTTCCATGCTCGATTGATTGTAGATTCAGTGCCTTGATATTCTGCGTGAACCAAGTATTCTAGAGCCTTGTTGACTGCAAGTTTGAACAATGACCCATGCTTATTCTGAGAGCTTCCATCTATGACCAGTAGGTGGATATCGATGTAGGTGACATTAGAAACTATGCATGTGCTCTGGCCTTCCTCTATCACATGCTAACCTAGAGAAATTAGGATTTTGCTGCAGAAATTCAAGTTAGTTGCAGAAACTGCATAATTCGGTAGTTATAGCATACTTTAAACCAATTTCAAAAACAAATTATAGACTTTGAGATATTGATGGATGATTACCTTTTTATTGACATTTGCATGACCTAGATGACCTTTAATTCATAAACGAGATGAAACGAAGTGAAATGGTGTAGAAAAATGGGTGGAGAAAGGAAAAATGGATTGTCAAAAGGAGGAAAATTATGAGGTTCAACACTATTGTCAAAAAAAATTTGTCATGGTTTTGTGTATTTTGGTCAAAGTGTTTTTTCCATTCATCATTGATCACTCTATGATCATTTTTGTATAAAGTGGAGTTGCACAAGTCATGTAAAGCAATGATCACTTTCTTTGGCTAAATGTTTCCTACAAATAATCATTCTTGTGCTCAATCTTTCTCTTTAGCATAGTTGCAATTGTGAAGCAGTCATTGATATTTCTAGGCAAGGTTATTTGAACTTTGTCCAAATTGGTAGGGACATTTATATTTGTAGGCAAGGTTATATTTGTGATGTTTTCTACCCAGGTTGCCTTATTTGTGCAAAGGTCATTCTTGGTGCCACCAATCTTTCCTCTAAAGGTGTTAATTGTGCAACATAAAGTCATTTTTGGTTTCATCAAATATGTAGAGGCAATGCAAATGCATACAAATTTTCGTTGAGTATTGCAGTATTAAAATATTTGCAAATTTGCTCATTGATTTTGATGGGTTTGATTTATGTTTTAGAAATGAGATTGGAAAAGGATGATAATGTGATTATGTCAATGGGCCACATGTCTTTTGCAAAATTAAACCTGTCACAAATGCAACATGCATAAGTAGGTGTGTCTTGGATCGATTGCAAATATGTCTTGATTTCTTTAATTGACTATATGCATTTTCTATGTTCTTTTTTTAGCAAAACATACAATGTTCGTATTGCATATTTTAATTTATGTGAGCGACTCTATTGCTCATTGGGTTTGTTAGAAAAAACACCAAGACTAGTTTGCTATTGTATTTGCTCAATGACAAAGAATGTAAATCTTGTTCTGATACTATGTAATGTTTAGGTAGATTGAAAAATGTTATCTTTATTGATGCTTTATTGTCAATTGAGTGATAGTTCAACAAAGAGCAAGATGTAGTTGCATTGGATTTTCTGTCAACAAGATGTTTAGAAGCAATAGTTGACATAATGTTGCAATTTTTTTTGTTTGATATTGATTCAAGCATTCTTCACACTTTTTCAGTGTGGCTGATATTTTTGACACTATTAATTTTCAAAAGTGCATGATAATGCACATGTGATCTGGACAATGGAATATGCATGAGGTATAGCACTTTTGATGAAGTGTTTGATTAATAGAACCTGAAAGTAATATATTTGATTTCTACATTCCAAATGTATATATTAACATTAAGTAGTTCACATATCCTTTGTATTATAAAAGCATTTCCCTTTATATGCCCATTTTCATATGGCATTGATACATTAATGATTTAACCTTTTAAATCGTTGATACATTGTTCTTGTTCAATGATCTTAGCATGGAGGTTTTCTTCCAAGCATTCAATAGTTCTAATGTCATTGCAAATGAAACAACTGTAAAATTTTGTGCAATTATTTTTCTCATAACAACCATGTCAAACCATGGTACAAGTCATGAAATTCATTGATAATATGACCATAGACTAAAAAACCTTGTTCCAATAGGATTTGTTCAATTGAAAAAATGTCAAATCTTTTGGAGGAACATTGACAAGGATAATTGAATGAATCAATTGATCTAGGAATCAAAGCTAGGATGTCTATTGTTCGGTGCAACAAGAGTGGTTCAAAATGGCCACACGCAGGGTTTTGGTTATGCAACAAAATATTAAATTGATAGCCATCAATGTGTTGATTGAAGCGAAGATATGGTTGCCCATTTTGTGAATAGCCAAACATTGACAGGAATCGACAACCAATTAGAGAACTATTTGATGCAAAAATCATCATCTAATTGTAGAAGAAGCATAGAGGGAACAAGTTGTAGAAAATCCTTTCAAGTATGTTTGAACATCATTAACATGGTGGAGGTTTTCAAGGTACTCAGGAGCCAGTTTAGTATGCAGTTATTGCAAAGCGGCATCATGTCAACAACTCAAGTAATGAGGGAAATGATTAACAATTCCTTCTCACATTTCAACTGAGGTATAACAAAAGTGAACAAGAATAGAAACATAATAAAAAATACAATCCCTTGGATACTAGGAGAGATTTTGTAGTCTATTTAAATTAAATCTAGATAGCTTGTGATTGATTTCTTGCAAGTTTGACTTATTCAGTGCAAAATCATTTTTCATCGCCATGTGATTCGATGGGAAAATATGGAAAAATGTCAAATAAGAGACCTCTTTACAATGGAAATAGCATGAAATATGTTGAATAGTCAATTACCAACTACCACTGAAAAACATTATGAAATTTTCCGTATAGGGTTCAGTCTCCTTTCTTTTCTATTCTTGTTCACCACTTAGCCAAACATAAGTACCTGGCTCTGGGACAAAGAAAATGAAGAAGAATTTATAAGGAAAATTGAAAATGGCATTGTTTACATGTGATCAAAGAGAGGAAAAATATAAAATCCTACTTAAACAGGGAAAATTGATTACATGCATGCATTTTATATTAAGCACATAACACTAAATGCACAATGTACTAGCAGGCATGAGTGTCTAATTCAGATTCAAAAGGTTTTCAAATTTTGAGGAAGACATGTATATTTTTATCATACATTGAACGATAGGCTAATTGGACAAGATTCCAAGAGGCCCAAACAACTTACAAAAATTAAAGCATGGTTGGAACTAAATGAAAGGAGCTAGGTAAAATAATCAAATTAAGAGGGCCTAACTTAATGAAGCAAGGATGATAGAAGTATTATTGCAAAATAAAATAATGTTAATATGAATAAATTTCAACTAATACTATAAAAGCAAAAAAGTAAAATTCATTATCAAAATGGTGAAAGCCAATGTTATCAAATTATTTATCTTTGCTTTCTTTAAAATTGGAGATATAAAGGTTCTATAAGAACTCATTTGTTAAAATTAACACTTAATTTAAACTGAGAATATATCTGAAAAGTTGGGTCTTTGAACTTTTATTTTTGTGTTTAAAAAATAGTTGTAAAACTTCTTAGTTCATTTTTTTGCGGAGGATAATAAATGATGCAATACTTCAACTTATCAAATGGGAAGAAAATGTTGGAAAATAGGCCCTAGTTCTGATAGAGCAAGCATTTTCTTCAACTATGTCTCCTAGGATCCCAAAATTCAACCCAACTATCATGATTGTCTCTCCATTCCTCCTGGTTTCGATAAGAGTGTCATAGCTGACACTTCAACTCTATGAAGAGGTCATGGAGAAAATAACCAACTTGGTAGCTCTAATTATTTATGTTTATCTTTAAATTTTTCAAGTTAGAGATCTACCTAGTCTTTAGGGACCTTTTCTCTCATAATCATAATTGAATTTAGTTTGAGAATTCAACAAAAATATTGGTTTTCTATTTAATATTTAAGATTTTCATTATGTGGTTTCTATTTTGATTTTGATTCAGTTTAATTGCTATATTTGATCATGGATGGAAGTTAACACGTAAACTTAATTGTTCATATATGTTGTGGGCACATTGAATAAAGATGTTGTTCTGCACTCATTGCCTACTTCCCTAATTATTTAAAATGAATGGCATAAAATCATATTGACATAGATAAAGCAAATGAAAGAATGATCAGTTAGCGACCCTAGACTCCTCAGTGTGTGTGTATATATATATACTATATAATGTGATTATTTTTTTGTTTGTTGGATTTTTTATTTTATTTTTATTTTAAGCTTCATGGGATAAAACTAAGTTGAAGTATTTAAACTCATTTTATTTCACAAAAACCCAACTAATCTAGGAATTAGTTTATATTTCCTAATTTAGTTAGGTTAACATGAAATATGTTGGAATAGTTCATGAAGCCTAAAATAAAAAATATCTAGATGAACAAAAAATTAATCACATTTAAAAAATGCATCGACGCAAAGCAAAATGAAAGGGCATGTATATCATCTATGAAAATCAACAAATTGAGATTCAAGAGCCATAGCATAAATGATTAAAACAAAAATATAGCATTGAAAGATGAACTAAATGAATACCAACCCTTATCATAGTGACATGATTCTAGAAATGCGGTGCAAGATAACTTGATAGGCCAACGTAGACTAGGTCCAATGTTTTAGAGTAGAATGGACCTCTTCCTGAGTTCCAAGATCCCATAATTCAACCTGACTTCCATGTCTACCTCCACATCCCTAGTTTGGGCAACATTATCAAATAATAGTTCATCTATGGGAAGAGGAGGTCAAAGAGAAAGTAGGAAACTCCGCAGCTCCAATTTTTTATGTTTATTTTTGGTGTTTTTATGTTAGAGATCTTCCTCAAAGAATTTGATTTGAGAATTGAATAAAGACGTTGAGTTTTATAACTCAACTATGAAATTTCCTAACTCATTTTAGATTTTGTGGGACAAAATATGTTACAACACTTCAACTCCTCGAAATGACTTTCCAAGAAGATAGGAAGATAATTTTCTAGTAGAGCATGCCTCTTCATGATTCCTTTTAAATCAATCCATTTACCATGACTTTTGACTCCTCATTCCAAGATTGTCAAGATTGTTTATTTTTTAAGATTTTGTTTAAAGTTCAGGTATGAAACTTTGTAGCTCAATTTTGTGTTGTGAGATAAAATATGTTGCAATACTTCAAATTCTCACGATTGAATTTCATTCAAGAATTTATAAAAGATGTTGGGTTCCTAATATTTTCTTTTCGTAGATAAAAAGTTTAGTTATGAAGTTTCCTGATTCATTTTGGATTTTGTGGGATAACATAAAATATGTTGCAATAATTCAACTACTCAAATAAAATGTAATCTAAGAATTGATCGAAGATGTTGGGTTTGTATAATTAAGAAGGTCATACTATGTTCAGATGGTAAATTATTTTCCAACTACTAATTTTTTTTTCTCTTTCCTACAATGGTTGGAAAATATTCTTTATTTTTATTGTAAATCTAGTGATTACTGTATGCAAATGCAATCATTTTCAATTTTTAATTTGTATGTTCCGTATTGAAATTCACATTCACTTTTTCCACTATTCATAAAAAAATCAAATGCAATGGTTTTCAATTTTTTATTTGTAGGTTTCATATTGAAATACACATTTAGTTTTCCATTATTTATCAAAATAAAAAAGCCAATGTTAGACAGGGTGTTCACATAGCCATTATTCACAGCTCGGTGTTGTCTCTCCCACTACCCTTGGACTTGCAATGGGACTTGGATATCTATTGTGCCTAGCCAAACACTCTATTTCCAATAAATAAGCTAATTCCCATTGCTTGTTAAAGTTGTAAGTAGTTACTTTCAAGCAAAGTCTATTGTATTTTCCATTTGGGTATAGTCCATCACACTTGAATGTCATGAATTTAAAAGAGAGAAACATGATGCAATCTATGGAAAAAGTTGGAATAATATATGCTCCTCAAAGCCAACATCTAGGCCAAAGGAATTCTTCTCTTTGCAGTGTTGCATATCCTAGCATGGTTTTCAAAGCACCAAGTAAAAAAATAAAATAAAACTATAAGGGTTTCTCTACTCAAGAGAAATAAATAATATATGGATGGAAGCCTTCATGTTGATAAATAGACCATCCCTCTTATGGATTAAATAATTTTAGATGTAGCTACATTATTTGACTTTTTAAATTTATAAACCTAACCCATGAAAACTGCTAATCATTGTTGTTCAAAAATGGGTGTAACCATTGGCAAGTAGAAGATTTTATTAATTCATAATGATTTTTTACAATACTTCAAAGAAATTGCTACATAATAGAAAGTATTTCATTACACAACTTTCATCGACAAACCCATTTTATTACATGTAATAAATATCATTACAAAATGCCTTTATATCAAATATTTGGCTTGTCCATTGCTATTTTATAAAATACTTTAATGCAAACTAGTCTTAACTCTAACTTATTCTATACCTCAAATTGTTAGATTTCCTTAAGGATTAAATATTGTAACTATACATCCTTAAGGATTCAACATTGTTGGTAAACATTTAGTTGATCTTGTTGGTCTAATTTTGTCTATGTTATTTGAATTTATTTGTAACATGGTTTGATTCTTTGATGAGATGCTAGCTAGACAAAGTAATAAGAATTCAAAAATACAAGTTGAACATGTTTATAGGATTATCAATAGAGTGAATATATCCTACATCTAGAACATGTCTCATGAGTTGAGAAATAAATAAATTTAAATATAAGGAGAAAGTAAGAGTCAATTTCTAATATCTAGAGAAGCCAAAGCTTAATTGTTTATTGCATGCTACAGATATTTATATTAGAATTTAACATAGGAAATGGCCACAAGTTGCCTCTCGTTCTTGCCAATCCACCTGAAAATGGAGTTATAATGACATACTACTAAATCTTTAACAACTCAAACAATGGTGGAAATTCTACGACAATATTAACAAAATTATGCAAATTTTCTCACATCGATAATGATATGCACTGAATAGTGAACGTGTTGACTAGTTTAAGGATTTTACAAACAACCTCAGGTTGAATTAAGTTTTGAACACCCAACCTACACATCAACCGACTACTATTCAATGTTTAAAATATCGAATTTGAAAAGAGTGAACCTTATAAGGTAATTTTATTTAGTAAAGATGAGATAAGGAAATACAATGTATGCTCAAACACAAAGTAAAAGTAAAAACATAGAATCAGTAAATAATTCTAACGAATAAAGCTCGAAGTATGATTCAAATTTTTGCTACATTTTGATGGCATAATTTGAAAAAAAAGAATGCTTGGAGTATATCATGACAAATGTATTAAGTTAATACTGGTAAGGCAGGCGACTAAACATAAACTTACATTTAACTCCAGATAGAGCCCTATCATATACCAATGAACAAATGCAAAATTGACAAAATAGCAGATGAGGAGGACGATCTCAATCTTCAAAAAATGTTTTAGTACCAAGAACTTCAGAAAATGTTAGGGTTATCTATACTTTGCAATGATTGACTTATTGAAGCCATCAATCTGTTAAAAATAATGGAAAATAGGACAATGCTGAGAGGGGAGGTGAATCATTAGTGTGACCAAATTATACAATTTTTCACATATTACACTTGTCAATCACTTTAGAAACTACTGATGCAATCAACAACATAACTCAATCATGTAAAAGATAACATCATAACCATTACTGTACACATGTGAAACATATATAGAATACATCAATCTTCTTTCATTTATTTGACAAATACAAGCTTCAACCTTGTTATTACATCACTGTCCTGCAAGATACTTGTAGTTTTATCAACTGCTAATAAAGGAACTTCTATACTTGCTCGTTTTTCGGTTTTCACTAAAAGGGATTGTTTTCCCTACTCGTTTATCAGCCACTGCTGAAAGGGACTACTTCCCTTTCTCGTTTTCCAGCCACTGTTGAAAGGGACTATTTCCCCTGGAGTGAAAGCTAACACTTTTTATCCATGTTGATCCATCTTTCATCCATTTTCAAACTCGGATCCATAGGCCACTTTCTTTCAAAAATGCATAACTTTCTCGTCTCAACTACTCACAAAAACCACAATTAAAACTCCTTCAACAATTTTTGATTACTGAATAAATCACCAAACGCTCCAACAACATCAATCTTGAGAAATTACAAATTTCACCATAAAAACCTCTTTGCTAAATACATCAAAACACCATTCACCAATTCATTCTCTTCCTTCTCAACACCTTCCAGATATCAAAATTGATCTCTGATTCACCTCTTATGCATGCTAACATTATTCATCTTGTTGCACCAACAACCTCTCACACACACTTCTTGGTTGCTCAAATTCTACTTATAAAGAATTTTGGACTGATATTTTCCGTTATTGAACTTTAGTTATCCCAACTCCTTCCTTGCATGAATCTTTTATTTTTTCTTTTATCCTGCTTTTGTCAAGTCATTTTAATGTGTTCTTCAAGTCTTTAATCACTGCTCTATTGTCTCTTTGAGAAAAACTAAGTTAAATTGTTGTTTTCCTCCATTATAGTAAGTTACAAGATTTAGTAGAGGTACTTCTAGATTTGGCTAGCTCCAAATTTAGCTACACTGCTAAATTCTCCTTTAAATTTGGGGCCATGCCTCCATATTTGTTTCCAACTCATTCATGCCTTTGTTTTATATTATTTTTAGAGCTCTGATGTATATAGCATATAAATGAAAAAAATTCCAAGTTGTCAACTCATCCATCCACAAGCCTAATGGCTTTAAACATAGCCAAAAGTACCTAAAATCAAGACTAATGATTTGTTCGGGCCCAAACGCTTTTTATATAAAATGTTTCCAAAACACTGATAAATACGACTTCATTGGGCCCATTTTACCTTCAGCGCTAAGGGATTATTTTCTTTTAGAATTATCTCATGCCCTTAGTCTTCACCATTGTACTGAACCATGTTTTGGAATTAAACTTCTGCCCTTGGCCTTCCCTCTAGGATCACGTGTCAAGTGGTTCCCCCATTGTTCCTTTTTCCATTGGTTGTTTCGTCTACCATTAGCTGCTAACATTTCCCAATTCTCTATCATCTTGGAGCTCCTTTGGTGTGTTTGCTTGAATTCTTCTAGGTTGAGGGAACCGAGATGAGATGACCTGATGGGTACCACCACCGATCTTGTGCACCAATCAAATGCAATTCAGCTTGAGTTGTCTCTGAAAACTACCACATCTTCCCGATGCCTAATCAACCCAAAGATACCTTCATGTTCACCATATAAATCTTCTGGCATCGCTAGACTAGGAAGACATCATGCTTACATCACTGGCGCCACATGGTGCCATTTGAATGGTGACACATGTCACTCGTATTTGACATATCGACCACTTGAAAATGTCAAAAATGCATGCCACATGCTCTCCCTGTGAATAAATCAAGCTTACACTATCATCCACCTATGCATCCATCAGCCAATCACATTGCGCCATGTGTCTTCCTATGAGGAGAGAGAAATTGGTTCAGGCATTTGTTTTCGACCAATTTCTTTATTAAATTTTATAAGAATAAAACCACCAAATTCAAGCTTTTACATTTTTGCTTAACATGTTAGCCCAAATCCCCCCTTTATTGATTCTTCGCATTGTTGTGCTCTTCCACGCTAGCCCAATTTCCTTTTTATTGGGCCAATGCTACCATTCTGCCACATATGTTCATCTTGACATCATCATAGGCTTCCCTTCTATGCTCAGCTTTAATTCCTTTTGGGCTACCTCCATAGGGCTAAAGTGTTATGGGGGTTCCACCATAGACCAATAGAAACACTTTTCACTATAATGTTGTCCTATCATCCTATCTTGGCTTACGTCATCCCAGTTGCTCACTTTGTGATCAACTTTGAATTTTCCGAGGTAAGACCATTAGGATGAGTTGTGTTGTATGGGCTTCACCAACAACCAATAAAAATTTCTTTTGTTGCTCCTCTATCAGGCCACGTTTGTTTGATCCTTTGAATAGTTACTCCATTATGTTTGGAATCCCTGCCAAACTTAACTTGCTTTAAAGGGTCATGCTCCAATTTAACTCTACAACTTTGACTTTCAGGGGTTACTGAATTTGACTGGAAATAACTTATGATCTAGGAGGCCATTTGTACCAGCCCTTGGTTGATTTTCCATGTAAAAAAAATATAAGACCAAGATCATGGGACACGTATTCCAAACTAAATGGTGGGCATAAAATCTTAGTGGGTGTCACTTTTAGTCAATTAATGGCTATGGAAATTGGCAAAGGCATTGGTGAACTAAAAGAGGCAATAGTTGGCATTTTATTTATGAAATAAAGGAAAATAGGAGAAAAGGAAGATGAAGAGACACAAATTTGCATGAGAGGGAAATTAGAGAAAAATGAAGTAAAATGAAAAAAAAAGGAGACATCAATGATAAAAAGGCACCTGAGAATTAGTTGACAGTTTTTCTCATTCTTTGATCAAGTTCGAAAAAGGAAAGAGAAAAAGTACTTGGACAAGGAAAGCAAAGCAGGGACAAGGAAATCAACAATTCCAAAGTGTGGTCGTTATCTTTTCCATTGATGTCAATTGCACCCAACCCTTCCCATGCATGCGATTGGGTGTATAGGTCAGTGAAAAGCATCCCCATCTCAGGGTTTGTTCACCTAGGGTGGTTGTTTAGACTCTGAGTGACCTGTAGGTCTTGTAGGATGTTAATTTGTGGTCAGAAAGTCTCATTTATAGGCCCTACTTCCTTGACTAGAGCTATGAGGTCGAGTCATGTCATAGTGGCACTCTGCCTCACATTTACCTGAAGGGCTTATAAAAGAGGGTAAAAGTGTTGTGGTGTGTTACACCATTCTAGAACTTCTATATACCATTGGAAAGCTTGTCCATATCACTATCCAACTAAGTGGGCTCCAACTATATTTGAGGTTATCTTCTATTCTAGAAATGGCTCCAAATTCTCTACATATTAACCAATTAGCTCCACCACTATTGTTCATCAATCTACTTGGAAACATTTGAGCTCTGCCTTTGTAATGCATGTGTTGATCTTCCTTCTTCTTGCAATATTCTCTATTTTTTTTCCATTTCATTACCTTTGATATGGATACAACACTATTTACACCCTTGACATCCTCCTTGTGCCAATATCCTCCTTATGCCAACAACACCTTTGACAGTAACAACATATAAATACTTGACATCAATTACCTGACATCAATGAGAACATCCTTTGCAACAACACCTTTGACAATAAAAACATATCAATACTTGACATCAATCAACAAGCACCACCTTTGCTAACATATTCTAACAATCTCTCATCATCTTCTTTTCCTTTGCCATCAATGACATCATATTTCTAATATTCTCCCCCTTTGACATTGATGGAAACACCATTATCAAACAAAACCATAAAAACAAAAACAAAGTGTACTTCTTATTTCTCCTTGTTTTGTTTGGATGTTTCTCCCCCTATGATATTCTTCTCTTCTATGATACTTCTCCTTTTACGGTGTTTTCTTCTCCCCCTCTTTCTTTGTTTTTGTGCCCCCTCTTGCTTTGTTCGAGATACATCTCCCCCTTTAACATCAATGGAAAAGATATGAAAATGCTCCCCCTGTCATCAATCTCCCCCTGTCTTATTGATCATGTGGACCTGTCAACTGCTTCATCTTATGCTAAAAAACTTCAGTTATCTTTGATATGATCTAAGCAGCTTCCTTTATGTCTTATGGAGAATATTGAGTTGAAAGGTAGAGGTATAATTACTCCCAATCTCTACCTCAAGTAGTCAAGAGGGATATCTTGTAGAAATTCCCATTGTTGATCAACAGATTATGCAATATACTAAAACACAATACAAGATCTACTTCTACAACACTTTGCTAAAGTTTAATCGAATTGAACAAGATCAAGAGAACACATATAACTGAGAATGAGAAATCAATCACACATAACACAGAATAAATAACCCACGGAAAGCCTCAGCCTAAAACCCCAGCTCTGTATTATCATACAAGTGGAAAATAGTCACAGAATTACACAAAGCCTTAGCTTGGAAGCCAACTAGCTCTCAGTATAATCCCTTTGCTGTTCATAGACAATCAAAGGCCTCTCACAAACCTTCTCCCCTTCCCTCCAAGCCTCCTATTTCCTTGCACGGTTTTTCCTGAGGTCCAGTGCTTCCACTTGTGTGAATTCCCACCTCACACTTCTCACTAGGCTCAGAAATAACTGCACAAACATGAAGGAGATGAATCCTTCTGCATGGATGAGTTTCCTTTATAGGAAAAATTCATCCAACTGATAGTACACTGTCCCTCCTCTGATCTCAACTGGGTCTCTGACAAAACTGACATGTATGAGTTATTTATGAGAGAATATTTAGTTATCTGAAGTGTAGCAGTTACATGCATGCAAGCATTAACTAACTGAACTCACAATTAATTCAACAAACTGTTTGAATTAATCTAATTGGACTTGACTCAGTTAATTGAGCCAACTAATTACAACTCATAATTACAAATCACTCGTATCCCTTTAACTAATGGATAAATCCCTTAATCAAAGGAATAATTGTTGCATGTCCTCACATAGACTTCATGTTTATTTTTCCTCAACTAATTAACTCAAGATGAATTAATTAATTAATTTACAAACAACTGCTAAGATCAAATTCGAATTTTACTTCACTATTTTAGTTCAGGGACTAACTAAAATAGGAATCTATCCCGAACTACTAAAAATAGCAATGCTATTTTTAGCACTTCCATTTTTCATTCCTTGTTTCTCAGTCCAGCACTGGTACCTGAACTACTATTTATAGTAGTGCTATTTTTAGCACTTCTATTTTTAGCATTTCTTGTTGCCATTTTCAACACTCCCTCTCAACAAGAAAGGCTTCAACTTGAACCCGATCCTGAACCTTTGGAATGTTCTGCATGCAACACTTCTTCCAAGTGTGGACACTCCAACAACTTTAGAAACAAAAAACTCCCAACTGACCTCTCTGTTGGGCTACAAACATACTCTAATGTTTAAGCTCCCTTTGCCACTAACAAGTGCTCCCTCTCTGACCTCTGAGCTGCTGCAACATCTCCATGCATCTAACACCGTTGCACACCCCTCTATGCCATCCTGCATTGGTGCAACACTCTTGTGCCTCTCCCATTGCTGTAGCCTGCTATCTCTACACAATCTTGGGACTCTTGCATTGTAGCTCTCTCTACCGCTCCATCCGCATCTGTATCTACCCACTCAGCTAGTCCTACTACTCCTCATTGGGGCTCTCGTAGCAAGGTCTAATCAAAGAGGTTGGGTGCCTCAATGATCCTGCCCTATTTTAGCCTTCTTGGGACTGTCACTCAACATCGCCCCACCTCCTACCTGGAGATATGGATGCATGTGATCCCTCTGCCCACTTGGCTCGAAATTTCCCCCTACTGGAGGTCTCTGCATGAGTGGATGCCTCCACTCTGTCTCCTCTCGGCTTCCCCAGTTTTGGTTGCTCCACAACCGCCTAAAGATGCTTCACCAATGGTAGCTCCTCCATAATCGTTTGAGACTTCTCCTGTGGCTACATGTTGAGAGGTAATGTACTCTCCCTCTCAACCATCAAGTCTCCATCAGTTTCCTTACTCCTCAAGGCTTTGAATGCATCTTGAACCTCAAGAGCATACAGGTTCTTGACTCGTGAACTGATCTGCTTCACCTGTCTCGTGATGATGTGTCTAAGGAAAACCTTTCCCTTACTGAAGACTACATCATAGCCTCTGTCTTCTAGCATCACGATCAACACCAAGTTTTTCTTCAGTCCTGGTACATACTTGACATCGTTCAAGGTAATGCAAGCTCCATGCTCCCTCTGAAAAACAACTGTGCCTACACCTGAGACACTATACTTTTCATCATTACCCATCGCGATCCGCATCTGGAGATCCTTCTCCTCCAAGGTACTGAACAAACTCTTGTCACCGGTCATGTGGAAAGAAGCTCCACTATCAAGAATCCAACCACTTCCCACCATGGATGAAACCATGCATGCAAAAAGTGTGAAATCCAACTCGAATTGTGAGGCAAGTGCCTCACCTTCTGATCCTTCCAAGGATCCCTTCTTGGATTTCTTCAGTGGACAATTTCTAGCAAAATGGTCCACCTCATGACAACGAAAACATCACACTTTCGATTTATCAAACTTCTTCCCATCATGGGAAGAACTGGATTTGGGATGGGACACCTTCCCTTTCCCTTTCCTCGCCTTACTCGCTAAGGCTGGATTTTCCTCATCATCTTGCTTCGATGAGGATCCATCTCTGGCGCTTCTTCTTATTTCCTTCTACATCATATCTGACCAAATTCGTTCCTAATTTGGTAGTTTTTATGTTCCATTAACCAAGTCTTGGTAGCTATGCCAGCTCTTCGGAAGATCGAGGAGTGCAAGACTCACCATGTCATCATCAGCGGTCGTGATCCCTACACTTCCAAGCTCATCCTTGCATGTGATGAGCTTGTTCAGATATGTAGAGATCGTGTCACCCTTTTCACACTTGGTCTTACAAAGCTTGTCTTTCAGCACCAGCTTCCTCTGATCCTTGTTGTTCTAATATAGATCTTTTAATGTTTTCCACATCGAAAACGGTGTCTCCTACCCATGGAGGCTCGAGACAATGTGGTCTTGAACTCCCTCCAAGAGGATTCTCCTTGCTCTAGCCACACATTTCTTCCATTCCGCCAGTTGAGTAGCATCAATCGGCTTGGGAACTTCTTGATCAATGAATTCCTTTAGACCACTATTCTCTAATACTGCTTCCATGTGATCCTTCTAGGATATATAATTTGAGCTGCCATCAAGGGCATACTCAAGTCTTAAACTGCTGAATGCCATTGGTGAAATTGAGATGTGATAAGAACTCGATTTCTATATTCAGGAACCACAAACTTCGAACTTCTTCCTTCTTGTATATTGTTCTTCACCTTGATCACCTTTGCTCTGATACCATGTAGAACTTTTTCTACAAAACCTCGCTCTGATACCATGTAGAAATTCCCACTATAGATCAACAGATTATGCAATATACTAAAACACAATACAAGATCTACTTCTACAACACTTTACGGAAGCTTAATTGAATTGAGAAAGATCAAGAGAACACATATAACTGAGAATGAGAAATCAATCACACATAACACAGAAGAAATAACTCGGGGAAAGCCTCAGCCTGAAACCCCAACTTTGTATTATCATACAAGTGGAAAATAGTCACAGAATTGCACAAAGCCTTAGCTTGGAAGCCAACCAGCTCTCAGTATAATCCCTTTGCTGCTCATAGACAGTCAAAGGCCTCTCACAAACCTTCTCCTCTGCCCACCAAGCCTCCCATTTCCTTGCGCAATTTTTCCTGGGGTCCAGTGCTTCCACTTGTGTGAATTCCCACCTCACACTGCTCACTTGGCTCGAAAATAGCTGCACAAGCCTAAAGGAGATGAATCCTTCTACATGGATGAGTTTTCTTTATAGGAAAAATTCATCCAACTAATATTACACTGTCCCTCCTCTGATCTCAATTGGGTCTCTGACATGACTGACCTGCAGGAGTTATTTATAAGAGAATATTTAGTTATCTGAAGTGTAGCAGTTACATGCATGCAAGCATTAACTAACTGAACTCACAATTAATTCAACAAACTGTTTGAATTAATCTAACTGGACTTGACTCAGTTAACTGAGCCAACTAATTACAACTCATAATTACAACTCACTCTTATCTCTTTAACTAATGGATAAATCCCTTAATCAAAGGAATAACTGTTGCATGTCCTCATATAGACTTCATGTTTATTTTTCCTCAACTAATTAACTCAAGATGAATTAATTAATTAATTTACAAACAATTGCTAAGATCAAATTCGAATTTTACTTCACTATTTTAGTTCAGGGACTAACTAAAATAGGAATCTATCTCGAACTGCTAAAAATAGCAATGCTATTTTTATCACTTCCATTTTTCATTCCTTGTTGCTCAGTCCAGCACTGGTACCTGAACTGCTATTTATAGCAGTGCTATTTTTAGCATTTCTTGTTGCCATTTTCAACATATATTGCTAAAGAAACACATACTTGTACAACTGAGCCATGAGAAAAATCATGCATGTTGGTCTAAGTCTCATCTAGGCTTACATTCATAATAGTGCCTCTTTGTGGACACATGCACTTGACCTATAGAAGGAACAACAATCTATCCTATGCATGACTGACACCAACAAATTTTCAACTGATAAAAAACAAAGTATAATACTTATAAGTGCTTACATGACAGACATAGAGGGACTCTCACCAATGCATGCCTAGACCAACATCTAGGCATATACTTTACTTGACATAATTCTAATGGAAACAGACCCACCATGTTAAATTTGACTCAACATGAACATTAATAACATTCAAATAAGGACCCTTTCACCAACACTTGGATTGGAAAATATCATACTAATAATATGAATACTACACTCTGAAAAAAATCTAATGGTAGTTAATATCAATTGATAATACCTTTGATACCAAGTGTTAATACTTTTGAGATCAATGATACTATAGTTTAATTGATACCAATTATTAAGCACTTGTTAATTGAGTGTTCTCCCCCTGTAATCATGCTCTTTTCACCACAAATGTGATGTCTAATATCAATTACTAATATAATAGTCTGGAATCATCACAATATTCAAACCATTCATCATATCTATAACTTAAACTCTAATCACTCAAACAACATTAATATGTAGCAAACACCATTAGCCTCGGTCTTCCATGCTTGTCCTTAAGAAACAAACAACTGATACCAATTTTTAATAGAATAATTTGATACTCAAATATTAACTTGAGTATACTCCCCTTATGATTATGCTCCCTCTTTGGAATTAGGAATCTGAAAGAATACTTGCACAAGACAAGGAAAACAAAAAAAATCTTTTACAGTAAACAAAACCTGATACTATCATCACCATCAATACATTCTCAGACTAACAATATGATTTGACAACAACATTAAATCAACCATAATAATTAGAAATAACAGTCTTCTTCAACAATTTTATAAACTAAGGAAAAATAAAATTGACATACTTCTCGTATCCTTCAAATGCATTACGTGGCATATTCCTTTTAGCTCCTTGAATTTGTCTTTCATGGCTTCTCTTGAAGCCAACCTCTTCTTTTCAATGAAGAGTAACAAGGGATCTACTCCCCCTGAGTAGATTATCTCCCTCTTTCTTCCACACCTAGGTATGCTAAGTTTTTACTTCGTCAACACCATGAGATGATTGCCTGCATTGATCTGGTACTCTTGCCTGACTGGTTGACTTATTTCCATAGTTTGATTATACAAACCACTAACCATTCCTATTGTTAACACCAACTGAAACCAATTTTCAAATTACCTATTTCTCTTCTTTTATCTATTGAGGTCTTTGTCTATTGCAGATTATATAAAAGAGATCAACCATAAGAATTCTAGGCTTTGATTTTCTAATCTTTTGCTGACTATATTTAAAGCTAAACAATGATATTTATTGCCTCCATGCACCAAACGACCTACCTCTCTTCTTATTGTTGTAATAAATCCTATGTATTTGTCCTTGTTGGCTCCCAACATTATCCATATCTTTGTTTGCAATGTTTTGGAAGGGAAATATATTGCCAAGTTTACATGCAGCTGCGTAGTGCCCAAAATTCTTACATCTATAACATTCAACATTATTTCTAAAAGGGAAATAGGAGTTATCCATCTTACCGAAGCTTATGTCCATCCTATTTCTTGGACTGATACTTTCTCTCTTGGTGCTTTTGGGCCACTAATAATTTTTCCTTTGAGCGAAAGGAGCTCTCTAGACATGTATGTTTGAATTGCACTTAGCAACTCATGGTTGTTGTTGAAATTGTTTGTTCCACCTATGTTGTTGCAACTTCTTTTTCTTCTCTAGACACTTAGAGGCAAAGTTCCCTACATTACCACAATAAAGACATATGAGGGGTTGCATTCCTTTCTCTTTATTTTTGGAAGTCCTTTTGTCCTTTTGTTGATGCATTATAATTTCTTTAGGTGCCATGTTATTTTGTCTTCCAAGGCTAAGGGGTTCCATTAATGTTGTTGATGAGTTACTTTATCCTTCAAATATTGTCTCAAACTGAGGGGTACTAGGCCTGGTTCGAGTCTCTTCCAAAACTTTAGAACTCTTTACATGCTTCTTATATTTCAACATCTTCTCTTTTAATGTTCTATTCTCCACTTCTAGCTCTAGATTGATGGCTCTGAGATTCTCGATCTCCTCAAGGGCTATTATGAATTTCCTTTTCAAATATATATTTTCTTCAATATATTCCAACTCAATAAAGGAGCTACTAGATTCACCACTAGTGTCTATTTCACTCCTGGCTTGTTCAAGAACTTGTTCCCTTTTAGAAACTAAGGTTTCTTCTATAGGCACATGAGATGTTCTTTCTTCCTTTGCACTAGAGGTGGACCCATTGACTTCTTGAAAAATGTCTAGATCTATTATTACTATCAAGGTAGTTCCTTCTTCACTACTACTATATGAGTAACTCTCACTGTCACCAGTACATGCAATTGAGCAACTTAAAGATAAATATCCTAATGTTCTACAATAATAACATAACAACAACTTAATTATAGATTACATATATTCTGAATCCGCTGTGTTTTGATCAACAACCTGGCCTCTTGATATAGGGGAACCATACTCTGATTCATTATCTTCAATAGTCTTCAAATCATTGATTTCTCCATTCTTCAAAGAAAGGATCTTGATATCACATGCATCTTATGTGTCTATATCATAGATGGACTGCAAATCATTCCATATCTCTTTGGTAGTCTCACAACATATTACTTTCTCAATATTTGACTTAAACAATTATTTTATGATTTCCTCCTTGGTTTGTCCATCAACCTCATTATTGGTTAATCCATTCTCCACAGATAACCATACATTAAAATCAAGAGCTTCCGAGAATACTCTCATTCTTACCTTCCAAGTTGTGTAATTTGACCCATTCAAAAATGGAACTCCATCTGAGGTAATCCAATCTTGATTCTACATGTTCCCTGATCTTCCTTCCAACTGCTAAAATGATCCTAAAGGAACCTGGTGGCTCTGAAACCAACTGTTAGAAATAATGGAAACCAGAACACTACTAGGAGGAGGGCGGGGGGTGAATCATTAGTGTGACCAAATTATACAAATTTTCACAAATTACACGTTTCAAACACTTTAGGAACTACTCATGTAATCAACAACATAACTCAATCATGTAAAACTTAACATCATGGCCATTACCATACACATGTGCAACATATATATAAGACATCAATCTTATTTTATTTATTTGGCACATATAAGATTCAACTTTGTTATTACATCATTGCCCCACAAGCTACTACTTGTAGGTTTATTAGCTGCTACTGAAATGAACTTCTAACCCTTCTTGTTTATCGGTTTTCACTGAAAGGGACTACTGCCCTGCTTGTTTATCAACCACTGTAGAAAGGGACTACTTCTCTAGAGTGCAAGCTACCTCTTGCTAGCCCTAGTGATCAATCTTTCATCCATTTTCAAACTTGAGTCAATAGGCCACTTTCTTTCACAAACACATAACTTTCTCATCTCATATACTCATGAAAATCACCATTAAAACTCTTTTAGAAATCTCTAATTACATAATAAATAACCAAACACACCAACAACATCAAATCTAAGAAATTAAATATTTCACCATAAAATCCTCTTTGCTAAATACATCAAAACACCATTCACCAATTCATTCTCTTCATTCTCAACACCTTTTAGATATCAAAATTGATCTCTAATTCACCTCTGATGTATACTATGTAGAAAATCCTTGAAACCTTGCAATTGCTAATGAGAGAAAATTTATCACAAAAGACACAAGATTTCTCTACCAAAAATTTGCGGAAAGAAAACAATGAATAAAAACACAATCACACATAGAAAATAACAATTTATCTAGGGAACACAAATCAGAAAATCCCCTCTTGTGTGTATTAAATCAACTGAGCAATTTTACCTATTACACAGAATCTGCTTCAAGCCTGGAGCTCCCTGTAATATTGATCAACTCTACACATGACTTTCCCAACACTTACGCAAAATAAGGCTTGCTAGGAGCTCTTATTTCCTAACGCAATTTTCCCCCTAAAAAATAGGAATTTCTCCTATTTTCTTGCGTAATTCCAAAGAAAATTTCTCTTCTTGCTTCTCAAGCTTTGTAGACAAAAAACTATGTACCATAATAAATATGATTTGTGTCTTCATTCAATATCAATAGGAAATTCGAATTGCATGACCTGTTGGGGCTAATTTTAGCAACTACAACTAGTTAACTGAGAGTAAGTTGAGTTAACAAAAAATCAACTACTCAACTAAACTCAAATCTATCTCTATTATAGAACTAGAGATTAGTTAAATGACATACACTAGAGTTAACTCCACTAGATAGTTAATTTTAGCCATCAACCAGTCCACAACTCACTGAAAGCCATCTAACTCGAATTAACTGAAAATAACTCAATGATAAGCCACATCACACATGCTAACCGACAACTAAATCAAGCATCTATGAGATTGAATTCGAATTGTCAACTTTGACTAAGGCACAAGTCAAAGAGTCAATTCCTTACTACGTTTTCAAGACTCCCTATTAGCGAGGAAGGGCTTCTTAGAAGAACCTTGTCCACCTACATTTGTCTTCAACTTTACCAAGTTATTTGTTGCTGCAGTTACTCCCTCTAAATAATAAAGAGTTGTGTACCCTGTGTATCTAGGTGTCAGCTTTTTGGTGTTGGGGGACTCAACTCTCTTTTGAGCTCCCTTAACCAAATCCTTTTCCCACTTGGCTTGAACTTTCCCTATACTAGAAGTCTCTAAATGAGTGGCTTCCTCCACTCACCCTGAGCTATGGTCCTCATCATCATCTTGTTGGTTAGCCCAACTGCCAACTAGCTTAAATTGAAACTAATATACTGGTTGAGGCTCCATATTGAGATCTATATACTACTCTCGCTCTGTTATGCAACCAACTCACAAAATATAAGAAGGGATAGATCAACGACTTCAAAATTAGCCTCTTCGAGGGGGAACCTCCTTTACATTACACAAATGAACAATTCTTGGATGATTCAAATGAAAAAACCTCATTTCTATATATAGGAGTCTAAGGGGTCACAATATAATCAGTGACGACATAACAATAATAATGTAAGGGCACAATAATAACAATATGGGGACTACATAGGAACAACAATAACAATCAGGGGGCTACACTAACAATAAAAATGAGGGAATACACTAGTATTATAGGGACATAACATGCCGCTCTCCTTCAAAAAAGTGTTGTCCTCAATGCTTGAGTATTTCTGGATGCTTTTGTATAAAATTCTCATCCTCCCATGTGGAATCTTCAGCGGGTAAGTTCTTCCACTTTATGAGATACTATGAAATTGATCGATTTCATAGCTGTCAAGCTCTTATTTCCGTGGCTACTTCAGGTTGCAATATGATTTTTTTCTTCCTCGTCAAGTTTTGGCAATATTGTTTGAACTGGGAACTTGTCACCTATAACCTTCTTTAAGCATGAAACATGGAAAACTGGGTGCACTCAAGAAGATGCAGGAAGCTCCAATTTGTATGCCATGGTACCAATCTTTTGCAACACTTTGTAAGGACCATAATACTTTAGTGATAATTTATTATCCTTCTTAGCTTGCTTGAGGTACATTTGTTTATATGGTTGTAGCCGTAAAAATACCCAGTCGCCTACATTGAAACTTCTTTTGTTGCGATGTTGATATTCCTATTGAGTCGTTCTATTCTGCGCCAAAGTGAGGTTATCCTTTAAGAGTTGGAGAACTTGTTTTTGATGCTCAATGTGATCTTCCACTGCTTGAATGTTTGAATTTTCTCTTAAAAATGATGTGATGGATGGTGGATGATATACATAAAGTGCCATAAATGGGGTCATTTTTGTTGTAGTATGGAAGGAAGTCTTATACCACCATTCAGCTAGAGGTAACCACTTGACCCATTATGTTTATTTATTAGATACAAAGCAAAAAATATATCCTTCCAAAAATGTGTTCACTGTCTCATTTTTCCCATCAGATTGAGGATGATAAAATGAGCTATGAACTAATTGAGTACCCATACAAGAAAATAATTTTGACCAAAAATTTCCAATGTAAATGGGATCTCTGTTGCTTACAATAATATTTGATTCTCCATGTAGCTTTTGAATTGTTTCCATAAATGGAGTAGCAATTTTACTGCTTTAAATGGATGAGATAATGCACAAAAGTGTGCACACTTGGTAAGTCTATCAACTACCACCATGATGACACTCTTTCCTTCGGACTTGGGTAAACCTGTGATAAAATCCATTGAAACCTCCTCCTAACATTGAATTGGAATGGATAAAGGTTGTAAAAAACCCGAGGTCTTAATTGTCTCAACTTTATTTTGTTGACAAACCAAACATTCCGCCACAAAATTTTGAATATCAGATTTAAGGCCATCCCAAAAAAAATCTTTCTTAACCCTGTGGTAAGTTTTTAAAATTCATGAGTGCCCTCCTAAGGGAGAGGTGTGCAATTCCAAAAGAATTTTTTGTTTGAGTTGGGAATTCTTACAAAGGTATAAGAGATCTTTGTACCATAATGAATCATTTTTCCAGCTAAATGTATCAGATCTACTGGGATCTTGTTGCAACTTTTGAATGAGTGTCGACACTTCTTCGTCATTCTTCCATTCATCCCTTGCTTTGGTTATCCAATTTGGTTGGATAATAGAAATGGCACAAATCCACGCTTCCACATCCTCATATTTTCTTGAGAGTGCATCTGCAACATCATTTTTCTTTCCTTTTTTGTAGAAGATTTCAAAGCCATAACCCAACATCTTTGTGACCCATTTTTGTTGCTCTTCTGAAGATAATCTTTGTTCTAAAAATTATTTAAGACTATCATGATCTATTTTTACCTTGAAGTTTCTTCCCATTAGGTAAGGTCTCCATTTCTTAAGTGCATGTACTATTTCCAACATTTCCTTCTCATAAATAGCTTTGTGTAAATACTTCCCTTTTATTAGACGACTTTAAAAAGTAATGGTTCTTCCTTCTTGCATTAAAACAACACCAATTCCATTTCCTGAGGCATCACATTCCACAATAAAGGTTTTTGTGAAGTCTGGCGTAGCTAAGACTGGTGCTTGGCACATTTCCTCTTTAAGATTTTCAAAGGCCTTAGTTGTTTCTAGAGTCCAGGAAAATGCATCTTTCTTCAATAATGTTGTTATAGGTGCTTCTTTTCTCCCACAATTATTAAAAAACTTGTGATAATACCCTATCAACCCAATAAATCCTCGCAGATGCTTAATGGATGTGGGGATTTTCCATTCCTTAATGGCTTTAATTTTTTTAGGACCTACCTTAACACCCTCATGAGATACAATATGACCCAGATATTCCACCTCCTGTACTCCAAAGAAACATGGAGGTTTTTTCATATAATTGTTTCTCCTCCAATAGTTTGAGCACCCTATCAACATGTTGAACATGATCCTTCCAATATTTCTTGTAGATTAGTATATCATAAAAACATACTAATACAAATTTTCTAAGGAAGGGTTTGAAAATGGAATTCATCAAATATTGAATTGTAGAAGGGGCATTGGTAAGGCCAAAAGGCATGACCAAAAATTCATAATGACCCTCATGATTTCTAAATTTTGCTTTTAGAATGTCTTCAGTCTTCATTCTTATTTGATGATGTCATGAACAAAGATCCAACTTGGTGAAGTACATTTCTCCATGTAATTCATCCAATAATTTATCAATGACAGGAATGGGAAATGTATCTTTAATAGTGAGCTTGTTGAGCTCCCTATAATCTGGACACATGCGCCATGATCCATCCTTCTTGTGCACCAATACTATTGGAGCAGAGAAAGAACTTTGACTAGATTGAATTATACCAACCTCTGGCATTTCTGCAACCTTATGTTCAATTTCACTCTTTTTGGCAAAGGGATATTTGTAAGGCCTGATATTTGGAGGAACACTTTCTGGAATCAAATGAATAGAATGATCATGATCATGAATAGGTGGGAAGCCTCTGGGAGTCTCAAATACCTTGGAATGATTGTCCAAGACTTTCTGGAGATCTAGAGAAATAGATGATTTTGATGTTTGAACCTCTAGTGAACATAATTGTGTAATTACACCCCATTGTTATTTCTTTAGAATCTTTGTCATGCCATTAGAGCTTGTTATCTTTCATGGTTTCCTTGTGATACCCCTTAATTCAACTTCCTTTCCTTCCCAAAAGAAAATCAAGAAAAGTTCTTGAAAAATAAAAGTTATCGTACGCAAAGATTGTAACCATTGGACTCTTAGTACAACATCAATACCACCAATTGGAATGGAAAGCATTGGACTATTCAATACATATTCTCCCACGGATAGCTTGATATTATGGCACTTTCCAGAGCAATTTATGCTCCATTTGCAACCATCACTTGACACTCTGGTGCTGGATATAGGAAACAAGTCAATTCCTTGGCTATCTTATAATGAATAAAATTATGGGTCTACCTAAATCAGTCAAAACTATTACCTTTTTCTTCTTGATATGTCCTTCTATATTGAGAGTTTGAGGAGTGGTAATTCCTACCAATGCATTACAACATATATTCAGATTCATTTCTTCTTTCTCTAGGGTTGGTTCCTAGTGTATATCATCTTCTTTTGACGTTTCTTGTTCCTTTTCTTCCTCCTCTTCACAATCTATGTATAATAATTTTTTCTCAACACACTTATATGACCATTAGTGTATTTTCTATCACAACTGTAACAAAGACCTTTTGCTCTCTTTTCTTCCAATTGTTGTGGTGTCAACCTTGTAGTTTGTGGAAGGCTAGGAGCAAAAATACTTCCATATTTATAGTTGTGAGTGGTAGGCTTCCTTGTTGCCATAATTTTGATTTCAATTTTTCTTGCCAACCTGAATGTATTCTCCAATGAATCAGGTTCCCAAAGGCGAACCTCATGTTGTATGTTATCCTTTAAAGTCCCTATGAAGACATCAATCCTATTCTCCTCTCGAATATCATTTACCCTTATATTCAATTTTGGAAGTCCTTAATGTGCTCCACCATTGAACCCTTTTGTTTGAGATTTATCAATTGGCTAAAGAAGGTGTTTATCTTTGTATCCGCATAATGTGTTATCATTTCCTCTTAAAAAATTGACCAATTGACAATTTGTTTACAAGAGCAAAGCCATCGATACCATACAAATTGATTGGGTTCTAAATATAAAGTTACAATGTGTACCTTTTGTTTGTTTTGCACATTATGGAGATCAAAATATTTCTTTATTTGTAGTATCCATGTTACAGTATCCTTTCCATCAAATTTCCTCATATCGATCTTTGGAATATGGTGGGTCTTCAATCCAACATTAGAATCTATGAAATCATGATTAACAATTCTTTTGTTCTCATCATGAGTTTCCTCTACTACCATTTCGCCATTAGGAAGCCTTTCTTGTAGCAAATTTGTTAAACCTTCGATGTCTTTCTTCAAACCATCCATCTTAGATTCTGTTACTTTTTGTGAGAGCGAAATTTGTTGTACTTGGTCTCGTAATTTTGATATATCATGTTGCATTTCTTCCTCTTCTTCATGTGTCATAGTAGCATTTTCTGGTTTATTACTAGCTGTTTCCATTTTATTTCTTTTGGGCATCAATTAATGATAATTATTCTTCACTATGCCCTTTGAATCACTTCAAACTAATTTTTCAAACAAAACTTATGCAAATTTTAAAAACTACACAATTTTTTTTTTGCTTTATAGGAGCTTGATATTGAATATGTTGTATCTCCATTATTTCAGATCTCCAATGTCTACAATTTCATCCTATTGTAGCCCTCTGAGTATTATTTCCAACACCACAAATTAGAACAATATTGGAGTCTTTAGGAGAGAGTTATTCCGGATCTCCCATGATGTCCTGATTATAGACTAGTTCAGTAGAGTGAACATGTATGTAGTGCCACGTGTCACTGTTTCAACCTTTGACCCTGAAATTTCTACCCAACAAACTACAGTCCATGCACTATCCGCCACATTTTACAAAAGTCAAATCTGATGCCTAAAACGAAAGTTATGACTATTTTCCCTAGGTCACTTGTTTGAGATAGAATTTTGGATTCTGCAAAAACCTTAACTTCCCTGGGTCATATCTCCAAAAATATAACGAACCAAGATCTTAAATTTTTACATGAAGTTAATCAAGATTTAGAATCCACATGGTATAAGTTTTAGCTTATGAAGCCTCGTAAAAAAAATGTTATAGCGAAAATTCCAATATGACCTGTTTGAAGAAGCGAAACCCTAGAATCCCAAGCTCTAACACCAAATGTTATGCAACCAGCTCACAAAATAGAAGAAGAGATAAATCAACGACTTCAAAATTACTCTCTTCAAGGGGGGGAACTCCTTTACATTACATAAATGAATAATTCTTGGATAATTCAAATGACAAAACCTCATTTCTATATATAGGAGTCTAAAGTGTCACAATATAATCAGAGCCGACATAATAATAATAATGTAAGGGCATAAAAATAAAAATAATGGGCTTCTATGGGGCACAATAGTAACAATATGGGGACTACATGGGCACAAAAATAACAATAAGGGGGCTACATTGATAATAACAATGAGGGAGTACACTAGTATTATAGGGACCTAACACGCTCAACAACCACATCTCTACTCTGGGAACTTTCTGCCTTACAGCTCAAGGTTGCACATCCATCAACCTCAAATTTGTAGAGGCTCTCGATCCTAACCCCAATCTGCTTGACTTGTCTTGAATAAAAATGCTTGAGGTAGGACTTCCCTTTTCTAAGTACAAGATCATACCCTTTTTCTTCAATGGATGCTACTAAGACAAGGTTTTTCTTCAATCCTGGAATATATGTCAAATTCTTGAGATGGAGAAGGGAACAAGACTCCCACTTAAAGCTTATTGCACCAACTCCTTTGGTCAAGTATCTTCCAACATCTCCAAGCTTGATATACAATTGTATGTCTTTATCCTCCAAACTATAGAACATATCTTTTTTCTCTGCCATGTGGATTGAAGCCCCTAAGTTAATGCACCACACATTACCTCGTACTAAGCTTGCCATGTAAGCTATCAAGGAGAAATCCAATTCAAACAAAGAAGAGAGTGCTTCTCCTGCTATTGTTGCTGCAACATGCTTGCTGGATTTATTGTTTGGACATTTTGTAACATAATGTCCAAACTCATGAAAATGAAAACACTTGATCTTGCTAAGATCCTTATTTTCCTTGCCTCCATTTTGACTAGACTTAGTTTTTCCTTGGGCCTTCTCACCCTTGGATTTCTTCCCTTTTCCAGCTAAAGCAAATTTCTCCTCATATTTTTTCCCATATTAGACTCCATCCCTTGTGTTCTTCCTTATCTCTTCCTATACAAGATCTGACCACAGTCTCTCCCAATTAGGGAGCTTATCTCTTCCATTCACTTCATCCTAGAAACTATTCCAAGATTTGTGAAGCCCAAGAAGAGCAAGGCTTGCAAGATTTGTTGGTGGAACTATCTCTCCAACACCTCCAAGTTCATCCGTCACTTGAGAAAACTTGGATAGATATTTAAAAATGGGCTCATCCTTTCCCATTTGAATGTTCCTCAATTTGTTCTTCAAAGCAATTTTTCTAGCATCACTACTGCTTTCAAATAGATCAGTAAGGGCCTTACACATCTAGAATGGAGTTTCCTTCCCACGCAAATTTGGAACAATATGGTCTTCGACTCCTTCTCAGATCATCCTCCTAGTTTTGGCAATGTCCTTCCTCCATTGAGGCAGTTTTTGTGCATCTGATGTAGGAGGTTTAGGATTATCAATATTGATGTATTCCAAAACCCCATTATCATCTAACACAACCTCCATTTTGTCCTTCCATGCACAAAAAATTGAAGTCCCTTCTAGGGAATGCTCTATCCTCAAACCATAGAAAGACATGATTCCTGCACTAACTTATCTCCTCTTCAATGTGCTTTGAATTTGATCAAGGAACTCAGTTTCTGTCTCGTTTCCTGCTCTGATACCATGTATAAAATACTTGAAACCTTGCAACTTCTAATGAAAGCAAACTGATAACAAAATACATAATATTTCTCTACCAAAAATTTTCAGAAAGAAAACAATGAATAGAAATCGAATCACACATAGAACACAATGATTTATCTGGGGAACCTAACTAGGAAAAACCCCTCTTCCTTGTATTAAATCAAATGAGAAAGTTGATATATTACATAGAATTTGCTTCAAGCCTTAGGCTCCATTTAATACTGATCAACTGTACACAAGACTTCCCCAACACTTAGACAAAATAAGGCTTGTTTGGAGCTCCTATTTCCTAGCATAATTATGGAAATAGGATTTTCTCCTATTTCCTTGCACAATTCCCAAGAGAATTTCTCTACTTGTTTCTCAAGCTTTGTACACAAAAAACTTGTATACCATAATAAATTCAATTTGTGCCTTCATTCAAACTCAATAGGAAATTCAAATTGCATGACATATTGGGGCTAATTTTAGTAGCTGCAACAAGTTAACTGAGAGTAATTTGAGTTAACAGAAAGTCAAATACTCAACTAGACTCAAATCTATCTCTATTCTAGAATTAGAGATTAGATAACTGAAAGACACTAGAGTTAACTCCACTAGATAGCTAATTTTAGCCATAAACTAGTCCACAACTCACTGAAAGCCATCTAACTTGAATTAATTGAAAATAACTCAGTGATAGCCACATCACACATGTTAATTGACAGCTAACGTAAGCATCTATGAGATTGAATTTGAATTGGCATCTTTGACTAAGGCATAAATCAAAGAAGCCATTCCTTGCTACATTTTCAACATCCTAACATTATGCATCTCGTTGCACCTACAACCTCTCACACACACTCCTTGGTTGATCAAATTCTTCTTATAAAGAATTATGGATTGATATTTTTGGTTGAACTTTAGTTATCTCCAACTCTTTTCTTGCATCAATCTTTTATTTTTGCCTTTATCTTGGTTCTGCCAAGTCATCTAGATGTGCTCTTCAAGTCTTCAATCACTGCTTTGCTGTCTCTTTGAGAAAAATTAAGTTAAACTCTTCTTTTCCTCCCTTTTGGTAAGTTACAGGATTAGCAAAGGTTCTTCTAAATTTGGCTTACTCCAAATTTAGCTACACTACTAAATTCCTCTTTAACTCTGGGGCTATGCCACTATATTTATTGCCAACTCATTTATGCCTTTGATTTATATTATTTTTAGAGCTTCGCTATATATGGCATAAATGACAAAATTCTAAGCTGTCGACTCATCCATCCACAAGCCCGAAGGCTTTAAACATAGACTAGAGTACCTAAATCAAGACTAAAGATATATTCGGGCCCCAACATTTTTATATAAAATGTTGCCAAAACACTGAAAAGTATGATTTCATTCGACACATTTTACATTAAGCCCTAAGGGCTTATTTTCTTTTAGAATTCTCTCACATTCTTGGTCTTTACCATATCAAACCATGTTTTGGAATTAAACTTTAGCCCTTGGCCTTCCCTTCAAGATCATGTGTCAAGTGGGTCTGCAATTGTGCATTTTTCCAATCGTTGGCTATATCGTTAGGTACCAACATTTCCTGGTGATTTTTTAGCCCAGATTTCCACTGCTCCACTCGCTTGAATTCTTTCGGGTTGAGGGAACGAGGATGAGGTGTCCCAGTGGATACCACTATAGATCTTGTGTGCTAATCAAATGCAAGTTAGGTTGAGTTGTCTTTGATAACTACCACATTTTCCTGGTGCTTAGTCAACTCGAAGATACCTATTTATGCACCTTATAATCTTCTGGGGTTGTTGGTTCAAGATGACATCAAGCTTACATCATTGATGCCACATGGTGCCATCTAAATGGTGACACATGTCACTCAAAATTGGCCTCTTTGACCACCTAAAAATGTCAATAATGCATGCCACGTATCCTCCCTATGAAGACACCATGCTAACATCATCATCCACGTATGCATCCATGAGCCTATCACCTTGCGCCATGTGTCTTCCTATGAGAAGAGAGAAAGGGATTCAAGCCTTTTTTTCGAACCAATTTCTTTATTAAATTTTATAAGCACAAAACCACCAGATTCAAGCTTTTACACTATCGACTTCCATGTTAGCTCAAGTCCCTGATCATTAGTTCTTCTCATTATTGTGCTCTGCCACACTAGCCCGAATACCCTTTTATTGGGCCAATGTTGCCATTTTGTCACGTCCGCGCAACATGACATCATCCTGGGCTTCCGTTTTATGCTTAACTTTAATTCTTTCTTGTCTACCTCCACGAGACTAAAGTGTTATGAGGGCTCCACCATAGACTAATAGAAATAATTTCCACCGTAATGTTGTCCCACCATCCTGTCTCGAGCTGACGTCATCCCAATTGTTCCCTTTGTGCTCAACTTTGAATCGTTCGGGATAAGACTCCCGGGATGAGCTGTGTTGTATGACCTCCACCAATGACCAATAAAAATTGCTTTTTTTGCTCCTCTTGTCTGCCCGGTCCTTTGAATAGTTACTCTGCTAACATCTCCACTACATTTGGCAACCCCGCCAAACTTAACTTGCTCTAAAGGGTCCTGCTCTAGTTTAACTCTACAACTTTGACTTTTAGGGGCTATTAACTTTGACTGGAAATAACTTATGATCCAGGAGACCATTCTGGAACTTCTATATACCACTGGAAAGCTCGTGCAGAGCTTTATCCATCTGAGTGGGTTCAAAATATATTTGAGGTGATATTCTATTCTAGAAATGGCTCCAAAGTCTCTGCACCTTAACCAATTAACTCCACCACCATTTTTCACCAATCTGCTTGGAAACATCTGAGCTTTGTCTTTGTAATACATGTGATGATCTTCCCTATTCTTAAAATCTTCTCTATTTTTTTAATTTCATTACCTTTGATCTGGATACAACACTATTTACATTGTGACATCCTCCTTGTGCCAGTATCCTCCTTATGCCGACAACACCTTTGACAGTAACAAAATATCAATACTTGACATCAATTACCTGATATTAATGAGCACCTCCTTTGCCAACATATTCTAACAAATTCTCGTCATCTTCTTTTCCTTTTCCATCAATGACAACATATTTCTAACACAATCCAATTAAAGTTGTTACATCCTTTGACACAGAATGGATGAAACAGCCCTAGATGTATAAATAAAAGGAGCAAAATCGTGCAAATCATATGATGTAGACATAGAATGGATTCATCACCATACCCTTTTTTGAAGCATCAATCCAATTAAAATCGTTAGCTGGAGGCATATATCCAATTTAAGGCATTAGTTGGAGCCATCAATCTAATTATTTTCCTTGTACAGTATACCAAAGGAAAATACACAGAAATTTGCAGAATTGATATTCGAGGTCAAAAATTAAATCGCAGCAGGAGAGACATTAATTAACATTAGTTTGTCATAATAAAGAGCCTTGCTGACGAGAAACCTCGTGCATTGGAGCCCTACCCTGGTGGTTGGGTGACGTCCACAAGAAATTTATATCCAAAACCAAAGTTAACATTACAAAAAAAACCAATTTTTTTTGGTATGGATGAACTAATTCAACAACATCATTGCTATATGTCATTGTTATGGCAGTGATAATAACTATGTTAAGTTAATCCACCTATCCCATGAGATGTAAGTCATAATCCGCCTATCTCGTGAGACGTAAGTCATAAAGTGGTGGAAAATTACGATGGTTTTAAACTTGAAAGTATAATAGAGTATATGGTATTACATTATATTGCATTACGTGATTCTTGCATTCAAAATATTCTAGTTATTTGTACAATAAAGTACAGTATTTCATTACATTACATTGTATTGTTTAATTTTTGCGTTCAAAATAAAGTAGTCTAATTATGTGATGTTATTGTAATTTGTTTTTTCAATTAGAGACTTTTATAATTATAAGTTTCGCCGAGATAACCTATATAATTTTAAAAAGTTTTTAAAAATATTGAATTTATTTATATATTTTAAATATTAATTTAAATAATTAATTATTATAATTTTACAACATGCATTCCAACACTTTTTGGCAAGGAGCATAATATAGCTTTACATAATTACAATATGCATTCCATAATTTTACAGCATTACAACGTTACACATGAATTTTACAGAATTACAACATGCGTTCCAGCATTTGTTAGCAAGAAGAAAAATACAACTTTGATGAGGACGATTTCATTCTAAGAAGTGGAGGATGTAATAATGGCAATGTCTTGAAACAAAGCACTTGGACCAAACAAGAACAATTCATACTTTTTCAATGCATGTTGGAGTTTTCTAGATAATGAGATTCATGAGGTGGTGGAGGAATCTAGAAAGTTTCAGTCAATGCAAGGAAGCTTGAATGCCATGCTTATTTCTTTAATCCCTAAAGGCTACAAAATATGAAGATCCCAGTAGATTTAGACCCATTTCATTATGCAATGTAATTTACAAGGTGATCGTTATTGTTATTGTTAATCGATTGAAACCATTATTGAAAGGAGATTATTTCACTAGAACAAATTGGCTTTGTGGAGGGTCGTCAAATATCAGACAGAATTATCACAGTCCATGAGATCATTCACTCATTGAAAATCCTAAAGAAACCAGGTATGATGATAAAGCTCAATTTGTCTAAGGCCTACGACAACTTTTGTTGGGGTTATTTATTAGGGGTCCTTGATTCTTTTGGATTCTCCTAACAATGAATTTCTTGGGTGAAATCTCTTATCTCTACATCCTTTTCTTCTCATCTGATTAACGGATTTCCTTTTGGTACTTTCAATATGTCTTGTGGGCTTAGGCAGGGAGATCTGTTGCCCCCCTTTTTATTTATTTTGGCCATGGAGGGGTTGGGTCAATTTTTAAAGATTATTGCTCTAGAGGGTCACTCAAAGCGCTATGTTTATTTGATGAAGATCTTCTAGTGACACACCAACAATTGTTGACAATGTGTGCCTATTCGGTCAACCTAGCCTTAGAGAAGTGAAATAGGTTTTTTCTTTGCTTTCAACCTTTATGTATGCTTTAGGTACGCTTATTAATAATGAGAAGACAAGTATTTTCTTTTTTAACTTTAACTGCAAAGGATCGATACATTGTCATTTAGTTCGAGTGCTAGAGTTTCGAAGAGCTAATCTTCCTTCTAAGTACTTGGGGGTGCCTTTGGTTTTAAATCCAAAAAGAACTTCCTGTTGGAAAGACCTTCTTATGAAGCTTACCCACGCCTTCTTATGAGACTTATCAATTGGCTAAAGAAGGTGTTTCTCTTTGTATCCTCATAATGTGTTGTCATTTCCTCTAAAAAAATTGACCAATTGACAATTTGTTTACAAGAGCAAAGCCATCGATACCATACAAATTGATTGGGTTCTAAATATAAAGTTACAATGTGTACCTTTTGTTTGTTTTGCACATTATGGAGATCAAAATATTTCTTTATTTGTAGTATCCATGTTACAGTATCCTTTCCATCAAATTTCCTCATATCGATTTTTGGAATATGGTGGGTCTTCAATCCAACATTAGAATCTATGAAATCATGATTAACAGTTCTTTTGTTCTCATCATGAGTTTCCTCTACTACCATTTCGCCATCAGGAAGCCTTTCTTGTAGCAACTTTGTTAAACCTTCGATGTCTTTCTTCAAACCATCCATCTTAGATTCTATTACTTTTTGTGAGAGTGAAATTTGTTGTACTTGGTCTCATAATTTTGATATATCATGTTGCATTTCTTCCTCTTCTTCATGTGTCATAGTAGCACTTTCTGGTTTATTACTAGGTGTTTCCATTTTATTTCTTTGGGGCATCAATTGATGATAATTATTCTTCACTATGCCCTTTGAACCACTTCAAACTATTTTTTCAAACAAAACTTATGCAAATTCTAAAAACTACACAATTTTTTTTTCGCTTTATAGGAGCTTGATATTGAATATGTTGTATCTCCATTATTTCAGATCTCCAATGTCTACAATTTCATCCTATTGTAGCCCTCTAAGTATTATTTCCAACACCACAAGTTATACCAATATTGGAGTCTTCAGGAAAGAGTTATTCCCGATCTCCCATGATGTCCTGATTATAGACTAGTTCAGTAGAGTGAACCTGTATGTAGTGCCACGTGTCACTGTTTCAACCTTTGACCCTGAAATTTCTACCCAACAAACTACATTCCATGCACTATCCGCCAAATTTTACAAAATTCAAATCCGATGCCTAAAATGAAAGTTATGACTATTTTCCCTAGGTCACCTGTTTGAAATAGAATTTTGGATCCTGCAAAAACCTTAACTTCCCTAGATCATATCTCCAAAAATATAACGAACCAAGATCTTAAATTTTTACATGAAGTTAATCAAGATTTAGAATCCACATGGTATAAGTTTTAGCTTATGAAGCCTCGTAAAAAAAAATGTTATAGCAAAAATTCCAATATGACCTGTTTGAAGAAGCGAAACCCTAGAATCCCAAGCTCTAACACCAAATGTTATGCAACGAGCTCACAAAATAGAAGAAGAGATAAATCAACAACTTCAAAATTACTCTCTTCAAGGGGGGGAACTCCTTTACATTACATAAATGAATAATTCTTGGATGATTCAAATGACAAAACCTCATTTCTATATATAGGAGTCTAAAGTGTCACAATATAATCAAAGCCGACATAATAATAATAATGTAATGGCATAACAATAACAATAATGGGCTTTTATGGGGCACAATAGTAACAATATGGGGACTACATGGGCACAAAAATAACAATAAGGGGGCTACATTGATAATAACAATGAGGGAGTACACTAGTATTATAGGGACATAACACGCTCAGCCACCACATCTCTACTCTGGGAACTTTCTGCCTTACAGCTCAAGGTTGCACATCCATCAACCTCCAATTTGTAGAGGCTCTCAATCCTAACCCCAATATGCTTGACTTGTCTTGAATAAAAATGCTTGAGGTAGGACTTCTCTTTTCTAAGTACAAGATCATACCCTTTTTCTTCAATGGATGCTACTAAGACAAGGTTTTTCTTCAATCCTGGAATATATGTCGCATTCTTGAGATGGAGAAGGGAACCAGACTCCCACTTAAAGCTTATTGCACCAAATCCTTTGATCAAGTATCTTCCAACATCTCCAAGCTTGATATACAATTGTATGTCTTTCTCCTCCAAACCATAGAACATATCTTTTTTCTCTGCCATGTGGATTGAAGCCCCTGAGTTAATGCACCACACATTACCTCGTACTAAGCTTGCCATGTAAGCTATCAAGGAGAAATCCAATTCAAACAAAGAAGAGAGTGCTTCTCCTGCTATTGTCGCTGCAACATGCTTGCTGGATTTATTGTTTGGACATTTTGTAACATAATGTCCAAACTCATGAAAATGAAAACACTTGATCTTGCTAAGATCCTTATTTTCCTTGCCTCCATTTTGACTAGACTTAGTTTTTCCTTGGGCCTTCTCACCCTTGGATTTCTTCCCTTTTCCAGCTAAAGCAAATTTCTCCTCATATTTTTTCCCAGATTAGACTCCATCCCTTGTGTTCTTCCTTATCTCTTCCTATACAAGATCTGACCACAGTCTCTCCCAATCAGGGAGCTTATCTCTTCCATTCACTGCATCCTAGAAACTATTCCAAGATTTGTGAAGCCCAAGAAGAGCAAGGCTCACAAGATTTGTTGGTGGAACTATCTCTCCAACACCTCCAAGTTCATCCGTCACTTGAGAAAACTTGGATAGATATTTAAAAATGGGCTCATCCTTTCCCATTAAATGTTCTTCAATTTGTTCTTCAAAACAATTTTTCTAGCATAACTACTACTTTCAAATAGATCAGTAAGGGCCTTACACATCTAGAATGGAGTTTCCTTCCCACTCAAATTTGGAACAATATGGTCTCCGACTCCTTCTCGGATCATCCTCCTAGTTTTGGCAATGTCCTTCCTCCATTGAGGCAGTTTTTGTGCATCTGATGTAGGAGGTTTAGGATTATCAATATTGATGTATTCCAAAACCCCATTATCATGTAACACGACCTCGATTTTGTCCTTCCATGCACCAAAAATTGAAGTCCCTTCTAGGGAATGCTCTATCCTCAAACCATAGAAAGACATGATTCCTGCACTAACTTATCTCCTCTTCAATGTGCTTTGAATTTGATCAAGGAACTCAGTTTCTGTCTCATTTCCTGCTCTGATACCTTGTATAAAATACTTGAAACCTTGCAACTTCTTATGAAAGCAAACTGATAACAAAATACATAATATTTCTCTACCAAAATTTTGCATAAAGAAAAAAACGAATAGAAATCGAATCACACATAGAACACAATGATTTATCTGGGGAACCTAACTAGGAAAAACCCCTCTTCCTGGTATTAAATCAAATGAGAAATTTGATATATTACATAGAATTTGCTTCAAGCCTTAGGCTCCATTTAATACTGATCAACTCTACACAAGACTTCCCCAACACTTAGACAAAATAAGGCTTGTTTGGAGCTCCTATTTCCTAGCATAATTATGGAAATAGGATTTTCTCCTATTTCCTTGCACAATTCCCAAGAGAATTTCTCTACTTGTTTCTTAAGCTTTGTACACAAAAAACTTGTATACCATAATAAATTCAATTTGTGCCTTCATTCAAACTCAATAGGAAATTCAAATTGCATGACATATTGGGGCTAATTTTAGTAGCTGCAACAAGTTAACTGAGAGTAATTTGAGTTAACAGAAAGTCAAATACTCAACTAGACTCAAATCTATCTCTATTCTAGAATTAGAGATTAGTTAACTGACAGACACTAGAGTTAACTCCACTAGATAGCTAATTTTAGCCATCAACTAGTCCACAACTCACTGAAAGCCATCTAACTCGAATTAATTGACAATAACTCAGTGATAGCCACATCACACATGTTAATTGACAGCTAACGTAAGCATCTATGAGATTGAATTTGAATTGGCATCTTTGACTAAGGCATAAGTCAAAGAAGCCATTCCTTGCTACATTTTCAACATCCTAACATTATGCATCTCGTTGCACCTACAACCTCTCACACACACTCCTTGGTTGCTCAAATTCTTCTTATAAAGAATTATGGATTGATATTTTTGGTTGAACTTTAGTTATCTCCAACTCTTTTCTTGCATCAATCTTTTAATTTTGCCTTTATCTTGGTTCTGCCAAGTCATCTAGATGTGCTCTTCAAGTCTTCAATCACTGCTTTGTTGTCTCTTTGAGAAAAATTAAGTTAAACTCTTCTTTTCCTCCCTTTTGGTAAGTTACAGGATTTAGCAGAGGTTCTTCTAAATTTGGCTTACTCCAAATTTAGCTACACTACTAAATTCCCCTTTAACTTTGGGGCCATGCCACTATATTTATTGCCAACTCATTTATGCCTTTGATTTATATTATTTTTAGAGCTTCGCTATTTATGGCATAAACGCCAAAATTCTAAGCTACTGACTCATCCATCCACCAGCCCGAAGGCTTTAAACATAGACTAGAGTACCTAAATCACGACTAAAGATATATTCGGGCCCCAACATTTTTATATAAAATGTTGCCAAAACACTGAAAAGTATGACTTCATTCGACACATTTTACATTAAGCCCTAAGGACTTATTTTCTTTTAGAATTCTCTCACATTCTTGGTCTTCGCCATATCAAACCATGTTTTGGAATTAAACTTTAGCCCTTGGCCTTCCCTTCGAGATCATGTGTCAAGTGGGTCTGCAATTGTGCATTTTTCCAATCGTTGGCTCTATCGTTAGGTACCAACATTTCTTGGTGATTTTTTAGCCCAGATTTCCTCTGCTCCACTCGCTTGAATTCTTTCGGGTTGAGGGAATGAGGATGAGGTGTCCCAGTGGATACCACTATAGATCTTGTGTGCTAATCAAATGCAAGTTAGGTTGAGTTGTCTTTGATAACTGCCACATTTTCCTGGTGCTTAGTCAACTCGAAGATACCTATTTATGCACCTTATAATCTTCCGGGGTTGTTGGTTCGAGATGACGTCAAGCTTACATCATTGATGCCACATGGTGCCATCTAAATGGTGACACATGTCACTCAAAATTGGCCTCTTCAACCACCTAAAAATGTCAATAATGCATGCCACGTATCCTCCCTATGGAGACACCATGCCAGCATCATCATCCACCTATGCATCCATGAGCCTATCACCTTGCGCCATGTGTCTTCCTATGAGAAGAGAGAAAGGGATTCAAGCCTTTTTTTCGAACCAATTTCTTTATTAAATTTTATAAGCACAAAACCACCAGATTCAAGCTTTTACACTATCGACTTCCATGTTAGCTCAAGTCCCTGATCATTAGTTCTTCTCATTATTGTGCTCTGCACACTAGCCCGAATACCCTTTTATTGGGCCAATGTTGCCATTTTGTCACGTCCGCACAACATGACATCATCCTGGGCTTCCGTTTTATGCTTAACTTTAATTCTTTCTGATCTACCTCCACTAGACTAAAGTGTTATGAGGGCTCCACCATAGACTAATAGAAATAATTTCCACTGTAATGTTGTCCCACCATCCTGTCTCGAGCTAACGTCATCCCAATTGTTCCCTTTGTGCTCAACTTTGAATCGTTCGGGATAAGACTGTCGGGATGAGCTGTGTTGTATGACCTCCACCAATGACCAATAAAAATTGCTTTTTTTGCTCCTCTTGTCTGACCGGTCCTTTGAATAGTTACTCTGCTAATAGCTCCACTACTTTTGGCAACCCCGCCAAACTTAACTTGCTCTAAAGGGTCCTGCTCTAGTTTAACTCTACAAATTTGACTTTTAGGGGCTATTAACTTTGACTGGAAATAACTTATGATCCAGGAGACCATTCTGGAACTTCTATATACCACTGGAAAGCTTGTACAGAGATTTATCCATCTGAGTGGGTTCAAAATATATTTGAGGTGATATTCTATTCTAGAAATGGCTCCAAAATCTCTGCACCTTAACCAATTAACTCCACCACCATTTTTCACCAATCTGCTTGGAAACACCTGAGCTTTGTCTTTGTAATACATGTGATGATCTTCCTTTTTCCTAAAATCTTCTCTATTTTTTTGATTTCATTACCTTTGATCTGGATACAACACTATTTACATTGTGACATCCTCCTTGTGCCAGTATGCTCCTTATGCCAACAACACCTTTGACAGTAACAAAATATCAATACTTGACATCAATTACCTGATATCAATGAGCACCTCCTTTGCCAACATATTCTAACAAATTCCTGTCATCTTCTTTTCCTTTTCCATAAATGACAACATATTTCTAACACAATCCAATTAAAATTGTTACATCCTTTGACACAGAATGGATGAAACAAAACAATAATAGCCCTAGAAGTATAAATAAAAGAAGGAGCAAAATCGTGCAAACCATATGATGTAGACATAGAATGGATTCATCACCATACCCTTTTTTTGAAGCATCAATCCAATTAAAATCGTTAGCTGGAGGCATATATCCAATTTAAGGCATTAGTTGGAGCCATCAATCTAATTATTTTCCTTGTACAGTATACCAAAGGAAAATACACAGAAATTTGCAGAATTGATATGCGAAGTCAAAAATGAAATCGCAGCAGGAGAGACATTAATTAACATTAGTTTGTCATTATAAAGAACCTTCCTGACGAGAAACCTCGGGCATTGGAGCCCTACCCTGGTGGTTGGGTGACGTCCACAAGAAATTTATATCCAAAACCAAAGTTAACATTACAAAAAAAAACCAATTTTTTTTTGGTATGGATGAACTAATTCCACAGCATCGTTGCTATATGTCATTGTTATGGCAGTGACATAATAACTATGTTAAGTTAATCCACCTATCCCATTAGATGTAAGTCATAATCCACCTATCTCGTGAGACATAAGTCATAAAGTGGTGGAAAATTACGAAGCTTTTAAACTTGAAAGTATAATAGAGTATATGGTATTACATTATATTGCATTAGGTGATTCTTTCATTCAAAATATTCTAGTTATTTGTACAATAAAGTACAGTATTACATTACATTGTATTGTTTGATTTTTGCGTTCAAAATAAAATAGTCTAATTATGTGATGTTATTGTAATTTGTTTTTTCAATTAAAGACTTTTATAATTATAAGTTTCGCCGAGATAATCTATATAGTTTTAAAAAGTTTTTAAAAATATTGAATTTATTTATATATTTTAAATATTAATTTAAATAATTAATTATTATAATTTTACAACATGCATTCCAACACTTTTTAGCAAGGAGCATAATATAGCTTTACATAATTACAACATGCATTTCATAATTTTATAGCATTACAACATTACACATGAATTTTACAGAATTACAACATGCATTCCAGCACTTGTTAGCAAGAAGAAAAATACGACTTTGATGAGGATGATTCCATTCTAAGAAGTGGAGGATGTAATAATGGCAATGTCTTGAAACAAAGTACTTGGACCAAACAAGAACAGTTCATACTTTTTCAATGCATGTTGGAGTTTTCTAGATAATGAGATTCATGAGGTGGTGGAGGAATCTAGAAAGTTTCAATCAATGTAGGGAAGCTTGAATGCCATGCTTATTTCTTTAATCCCTAAAGGCTACAAAATATGAAGATCCCATCAAATTTAGACCCATTTCATTATGCAATGTAATTTACAAGGTGATCGTTATTGTTATTGTTAATTGATTGAGACCATTACTCAAAGGAGATTATTTCACTAGAACAAATTGGCTTTGTGGAGGGTTGTCAAATATTAAACAGAATTATCATAGTCCATGAGATCATTCACTCATTGGAAATCCTAAAGAAACCAGGTATGATGATAAAGCTCAATTTGTCTAAGACCTACGACAACATTTATTGGGGTTATTTATTAGGGGTCATTGATTCTTTTGGATTCTCCTAACAATGAATTTCTTGGGTGAGATCTCTTATCTCTACATCGTTTTCTTCTCATCTGATTAACGTATTTCCTTTTGGTACTTTCAATATGTCTTGTGGGCTCAGGCAAGGAAATCTGTTGCCCCCCTTTTTATTTATTTTCGCCATGGAGGGGCTGGGTCAATTTTTTAAAGATTATTGCTCTAGAGGGTTGCTCAAAGCGCTATGTTTATTTGATGAAGATCTTCTAGTGACACACTAACAATTGTTGACGATGTGTGCCTATTCTGTCAGCCTAGCCTTAGAGAAGTGAAATAGGTTTTTTCTTTGCTTTCAACCTTTATGTACGCTTATTAATAATGAGAAGACAAGTATTTTATTTTTTAACTTTAACTGCAAAGAATCGATACATTGTCATTTAGTTCAAGTGCTAGAGTTTCGAAGAGCTACTCTTCCTTCTAAGTACTTGTGGGTGCCTTTGGTTTTAAATCCAAAAAGAAGTTCGTGTTGTAAAGACCTTCTTATGAAGCTTAACTACAAAATCAACAATTGGATGTTTCAAGCATTGAATTTGGTTGGGAGATTAACATTCACTAAGTTAGTGCTTCAGGTTATTCCACTTTATCAGATGTCATCCATGTCAGCACCAAAAGCTATCTGGAAGAATTTTATTTCAAAGTGGAGAGACTTCTTGTGGTAGTGCTCCAACAAGGCGAATAGGTGGTCTTTGGTGGCATGGGAGACACTAGTCCTGCCTAAGCTGGCTGGGGGGTTGATTTTACGTGATCCAGAAATGCTAAGTGTCACCCTAGGGGATAAATTATGGTGGTAATGGGTGTTAGGGGCAATGAATTATTGAAGCATATTTGGTTGAGGAAGTATGCCCCTCTCATTTCATAGGATGAAAGGCTCAAATATGATTCAAACATCTTTGGTTTGGTATTATGCATGTGGGCTCAGGAAAATCAAAAGGTTGTGAAGAGACATGCTTTTTGGGAGGTGCAGAAGGGAGAATTTTCATTGTTTTGGGATAATGCTTGGAAGAAAATCCCATGTCTATCTCAACGAGAAGACCTTAGTACTCTAAAAATGTTTACAACTCGATTGGGAGTTGTGAGGGTCATGGAGTAATGAAATTTACAGTAGGATTGTACACTTTGGAAGCAGTGGAAATTTAAGGAAGATTGGCCCTCATTGTCTCAGGAATTGTCTTGGGAAAGTCTGCAACATGAATTATTGGAAAGAAAGATAAGATTTTCACAGGACATGGAAATATTGTGTTGGGGTATGATACTTATTGGTATTTTAAGTTTAAAAGAAGTGTATTCCTTTCTTGCGGGTCATATAAGCATATAGAAAGAAATCATTTGGCGTAAGATCTGATTTGGAGTTCACTGGCCTAAAATATCATTTTTTATGGTTAGTGGGGAGGCACAAGCTACTCACCTAGGACCGCATCAGGAAGAAAGGTATTGAAGGACCTTCATGTTGTTTTCTCTATAATATGTTTGAAGAGAACATGGATCATTTACTTAATTCCTGTTTTTTTGTCAAGGAAGTGTAGCCCATTCTTTTATTCATTTTTGGTAAAGATAATCATAATCGATAGGATTCATTAGCATCAGTAGCTCAATGGAACTGAGTCTTTGTTTACAAACCACATAGTTAACAGAGCTTGGATCTTGGTAGAAGGTTTTATTCTTTGGAATTTGTGGAAGGAGAGAAATACCATATTTTTTAAGGATAAAAGAAGAACTGCATTAGCAATTAAAGAGGTGATTACACAAAACATAAGAGAAACACTTATTGTTGTCTCCTAGTCGATCAATGATTGGGTAGCCAATATTGAGGTAGAGATCCTGAAGAAAATGAATATGGAATAGAAGATGACTATTCCCTAAGAAAAATTGTTTAAGGATATGAATATTACATCAAATTCTTCTTTCTATCCTCCTCCAAGAGTTTTTATCAAGCTAAATTTTCACGGGGCATCAAAGGGAAACCTAGGTATTCCTGGTTTTTGAGGTGTTTTCAGGGATTGTAACTCTTCAACCTTGAGAGTATTTGCACAGAGTTGTGGATCGACTAGTAACAACATGGTGGATTTTTTGGCATTGGAAAAAGGTATTTGGATTGCTATTCATGAAGGGTATCTAGTGTGTACAACAAAATCGCTATATTCATATCATTATTCATCAGTGGGTATCTAGGGTTATCTAGACAGATTGATGGAGATTCTCATATTGCTATCTAGTGTGTACAACAACTTATAAATGGAAAACCTCTAGGTAAAATAGCAAAAATTTGGCGGTTGGAGGGTATAGTTGGAAGCATACATGATTTACTTCGAAATATGGATTATGTAATAGTCTTGCACTTCAGGAGATCAAATAACAAGGTTGTTGATTTCCTGGAAAATTTGGGTTGTCAATCTTGAGTTCTTAAGCTGGACACTAGTTGGCCTCTCACTTTTTCGATGGAAGGAACTGATCCTCTTCAGTGTTTGATGGAGAATGATAAGTCAAACCTTGATGGGGGTGTTATTTTGGATGTGACAGTTTTAGAGGAGGGTGTGCCATCCTCCTCCCAAGTGTCCTTCCTTATTTAAGACATTGTAGGTGTTGGATGTTGGGTGCATGTAAGATCATAAGTGTGAGTCACTTCCTTAAAATGGCATTCATGGTTTTGGTTTTGACTTATTACGAGGTGAGTGTGAGTGGAGGTGAGGGAAGACCCTTGACCTCCATATATTGTTTCCCAGTTGATCTGCTGGTGGGTAATATTTATTAGTTTGAAGAACTCCAGTTGAAGTATAGAATTCACGTTGGTATTTGCATCTAGGGGTACGACCTCTGGCATTTCTTTGTACTCATGTGTGACCTTAGCTTTCTTAATTCTTTGGTGAGAACACTATCACTTGTTATGGGTATAAATTTCTAATTGATGGTCTTGAGTCACTAGTTTGGTAGATTTTCCCAATTTTTATGTCTAACTATGAAATCATGGGTTATTTCTCAGTCCTTGGTGTTAAACAAGACACACAAATAGATAGACAACAGATTAAGATAAGTGTTGAATTCATTATTTTTCACAAAGATACACATATAAATGCATTTTTCATGATTGTTGGATTCATCTTCCAAGGTATGTTGGACTCCAATGACCTTTCAAATTCCACACCATAACCCTTAGCGAATTATGCGTCCAATATCCCCCCCCCTAATCCGAAGGGGTATATATGAGTCTAAGAATATGAGATTTATATTACAAAAACACAATAATGCATGACAACAATAGGATGAATGTGGTCTCTGAGATGATGGTATAAAGTGGGAGAACTCGAGGTCTCAACCGGTGGTGGTTTAAGGATGACCACCGACACTGGAACACTTAATGCAGTTCCTAGAAGTACTCTTCAAAATATGGCTAGAAGTTGAAGTCTTTTGCTATAGGAAGTGCTCCCTAATGTTGTGAAAAGGGAGACCATTGAGGTCTCAACCATGAACACTTAGTGCAGTTCCCAGAATAGTTCCAAATATGGAGATAAGTTGTTAGTATTTTGCTAGATTAAGTGTCCCTAATGTTCTAAAAAGGGAGACCATCAACCTAGAAAAGGGAGGTCTCAACCTATGGAAAAAGGGAGAATCTCAACCTGGAGAGGGAGGTCTCAACCTACGATTTAAGGAAGGCCACCAACCGAACGCATACTGGGGAGCTTCTCTGTCTTTGGCTACAACTTTGAATCTGGGTATGGCTGACTCTAGCTCTAGGCTTAGGCACTAGGTTTAGGATGTGGCTCAGGCTCACTAGTTTTATCTTTGAATCTTGTAAATAACCATTAATTCCCCCCTATCAGATATAAGGTGAGAAGATGAAGAAAACTCAACTGTAAGACTTTTCAATACTCGAGAATAAATTATGTGATATAATCAAAATATCTTCTTGGTTGTTGAAGCCCATTTCCAAGAATCGATCCATCCAAGATGAATCTTCGTTCTTACAAGAGGCTTGTTTTTGAAGCATTTGTTTGAATGACAAGTGTGATGACCACAATGCTCACACAGATGAAGATCAAAATAGTGATCTTTCACATGGCCAAATTTGTCACAATGTTGGCATTTGACAATCTGCTATGAATGTGGACAAGGAGCAGGTACATATGAAGATGAACCGTCCTGAAGAAATCTAACACTTTGAAACTGAATGGGCTTGGAGTATTCTGGAATATGAAAGGACATTTCCTTGTCATATCCAACACTGGTTTTGTTTCTGTTGTTGGCAAGCTCTTCCCAAGGTTTGATGATCGGCTTAGGAAGTGCAGCCTGAACTTCTGCATCTATATGCACATCTTCTCCTGAAATGGGCACTGACTCAATCTCAAATTTGTTGATATGATTAGTTTCTGGCAGCTGATGGGAGTCAACTTCAAACTCAAATAGGGGATTATTGTGAACAAAAAGAAGTTTAGAATGATGACTACATTATTGTAGCTCATCTTGTTGTAGTTGTGACTCAAGTTGCAAAAAATCAATCTAGTCTTATGCATTTTGTAAATAGATTCTAATGTCAAAAAAAAGTGTCCTTGTTGATGTTTACCATGCCATCAATAGTGGAATGTATTAGAGTATTCAACAACTCTAATACATAATCAAATATAGCCATTTTCTCCAACCTTACAATGAATATCTTAAATTAGAAATTGCAGAAAACTTGTTGGCCTATAACTAAACACTAAATCTTGATAATAAAAAAACATGAATATGCCAAAAAAATTCAATGCATCAACTAACGTAGTCGACTAATATATATACCATAACATTCCTCAAATATGAGCCAACTCAATTAATATACCATGCCATATATACAATCGATGCCAATTTGAACCCACACATTCACCAACGCATATTACTCACAAATTTAAAGCACAGAGCTGCACATATGGAATTTCACATATAAACTCAACACACCAAATATATGATATATATGCACGGTATTCAATTCATGCACCAATGGTATTATATTCCCCTAACATATGATATACGCTCTTAAAAAAATATCAATGCATACCATAGACACTATCTCCACAACATAGAACGTACAATTCAAAACCATATGACACGTCTCCAGAGAATTCAATTTACATTCCATGCAGAGGCATATGATATGTCACGGTATGGAACTCACCACAATACGTTGCTTCAACACTCAAAAGACTGCCCGGAGAATGCACCAGAGTCTTCAACGCACAAAGTGGAGCACATGGTCTTCAACAAGGAGCGCACACATAAAAGTTGTTTAACACACATTTCACACCATACCATGCAACTTCAACACATGTATCATATATCATAAAAACATACGGCCTCCAATTATCTGTGTAACCCAACCAGATTTTGTGGGCTTCTACTTCACAAGTCTGCTTTCACAACCATATATTATATGCCATATGATCCATTTCAACATATATAGCACACAAAAAATCATTCACCAACTATTATATTGTTCACGGCCATACCGATTTCATCACATATAAATTTTTCATCTCTTACAATGTATCCAATATATAAATGGACCATTGTATATACCATACAACCTTTTTTTAAAAACAAATGCTTAACGCACATATAAAGTCAACAAAGGACCAACGCAACACATATCAAATCAATGCTCATATAATACCAACATAGTTCACTGTCACGACCTTCAAAGAATGGGTTAACGAACATAAGGTTGGGTTTTCACGGCATTCGAGCAGTTAAAAGCTTCACACCACCGATGCTAATGCACCATCACTTCTTTCACTAACGCTCACATCTCGGACTCACTTCTCAAATTCGCATCTTCGCTCAAAAGGTCGAGAGTTGGCAGGTACTTTGGCTGCCATTGTTTCAACGCAGAAATGAATTCCAACCTTTGGGATAAGATTTGCAGTGATAGGTGCAATGAGGGACTTGTAGTGGTTAGCACTTTGGACTTGAATTTAGTGACCTGGAAATGAGGGAAGGATATCGATTACCAAACATTATCAAAAGGGAGGTCGACTACTAGAAAAGAGGTCGATACCAAACATTATTTTACTATGTGAGCTGTTATCACTTAGAACTAAAAAATTTGATGCATATAATTGTCTGTCCTAGTCCGATGACAAAGGTCTGTGTTAAGTTGATTTCATTTTATTTTTCCTCACTTAGGATTTGGAGTTTTAAAGGTTTTTAACTCAAACCATACTCGACTTCCATTGGTTCTCCTCCACCTATCATTGTTCCATAGTCATATCTTGTCTTATCCGAGTCACCGTGTCTTTTAGTGATTTCGCAGCGTAATCCCATTTGCCAGTTTCGCAGCGCAATTATGGTTAAGCAATTTCGCAGCGCGTCATGATTAGGCCGTTTCGCAGCGCATCATTAGAATTTAAAACTAACAGCGCTGCGAAATCATGGATTCGTGCATTTTGCAGCGAATCTTTCCCGAAATGTCAAGTCCGTTAGGTGAGTCACCAGTTGTGTCCACTCATGTCAGTTTATGTACCTCTCATATCACGTTTGAACGCTCATTTGCCACTATCCCACCACTAGATCTGTTGATATGCATAGAAATATCATTCCCAAGGGATTTTACCGTGCATAGACCTTAATGATAGTCGTAAGTGCTACATGAGTGACGAATCTGCCTGATTATGTATTGAAGCGTTTTAAATGAAAGAATTTGAATTTCAAGCGAGGCTGATTTCAAGCGAGGCTGAATTAAAAAGGAGCTGAATCACCATTTCAACCAGAGTTGTTAGACTTTGTGTGTGAAGATCTCGAAGAAAAAATGGAGAAAAAAGAACACAGATCCGGTAAATGCCAGAGGACTGAACCTGAGGGCTTAGACATAACACTGAGGGATGAAGGTGTGAAGAAAGCGTTCAAAGATGCTGGGTGCTGGAACTTTTGTAAAAAGCTACAAGGAGGACATGCGCAGGTAACTAAAGAATTTGCGCTAAACTTCACTGGTTTAAATTCGAAGGTAGCCATGTTAGAAGTACAGGTTTCTCCAGAAGCAATATCTGCTGTGACAGAGATCCCAAGAGGACGAGAAGAGTGGTTTAAATTTTTTAAGTTTGACATGAATCCTTGTAAGGAGTTTTTAAAGGAGGCATATGTAAACGAAGATTTAACAAAAGCAGTACCCAAGAATTATGTCAAGGAACATTATGCTCTTCTTCTCACCTGCATACAAAAATATTTGACCTATGAAGGAAGGTACAATAAGGTGTATTCTTACCATTTTAAACTGCTTTTGCATTTCACGGGGAAAGTCTCCATAGACATTCCTTTTTATTTGTTTCGCAGTTTGAGTAAGATGTGTGATAAGGTGCAGCTGAGGAAAGAGGACTGTGAAACCTCTTTGTTTCATCATGGTTTGATCAAGTTGCTAGTTTTAGATGGCCTCCAAAAGATAGGCAGAGACTGGAATTCGTTTATTTTCATGGCTGGATTCCAAAGCAAGACTGGCCTTACTCCACAACCAGCCAGAGAATTCACAATAGCTGAGCTCCAAAAAGAGGCAAGAGCTAAAAAGCAAACCAAGTCACAGCTAAGAAAACCAGTGAAGCCACTAATCATTCAAGATCAACCTCAGAAATCAACAAAGGAAAAAACTCATGATAAGAAGACTATACCTGAAACAAGCAGATCTGAAGCAGTCTCAAGGGTAAGGACAAGAAGCCAGATAAATAAGGAAAAAGGTAAAGCCATAGCAGTTGAAGAGAGTCCAGTGTCTAAGGCGAGTTTGAATGATTTATTACAGGCCATTGAATTCGAGCAGTGTGAACCAGTCCATATTGATTTAACACAGTCACCGCAAGAAGGTACCAAGAAGTCTAAGGCCTCAAAAAGGCTTAAATTCGATGAGCCAGGTGAAGAATTTATTTTTAAACCCAGAAGACCTATTACAAGGAAGCAAGTAAAGGAAGCGCTGCCAAGAACAGAGGAAACCGGGAAAGTTAGGCAAAAAGATACAAGCAGAACAGTCATCACATCTCAAGGAGATAATATAGCAGCCATAAAGAGCCAATTAGAAGCAGCTAAATATGAAATTGCTAAATTGAAGAAAGCTGCTAGAAAACGTGTAGTCATGTATGCAAATTATCGTAAAGCTCTGTGGAAAGGGAGTGAAACCCTAGAAAACCAGTTGAATTCAGTAGTTGATGGCCATGCACAATTTCACACATGGACAGTACTAGCAATCAGAGAGGCCAGGTACATTAGAAGGATAAATATGCAACTAAGAGCTGGGAATAAAGCAATGAAGAGGAAAATTGAAGACCTGAAGGCACAGCTAGGCCAGTTACTTGCTAAATAAATTTTCTTTTCAAGAAAGGTTTTGCTCCAAATTTTGTCAAAATTGCTTAGGTTTATTGTTCTGAAGAAATGTACATCCCTGTTATACATATGAAAAGTTGAAGGGAGTTTTTGACAATCAAATGTTTGGGTGATAAAGATCTCGGGTCAAAGGCAAGCTGTTTCAAATAATTCAGCAGTTTCGTAGCGCGCTACGAAACTGCTGTAGGTGCTGATTTTAACACAGACAGGCAGTTTTGTATTATGAGTGGGAATTTTGAAAGGGAAACGCCAAAAGGGTATGCAAGACATCAGCTGGAACAACAATAGTCAATCAGATCAAGACAGGTGGATGCTTTAAAAAGGTGGAATATTTCGACCCAATTGTAAATTTCTGTTGTAAAGTCCCTTTATCACCGTTCAAGAAGAATCAAACGGTTTGCATACAAGGAACTTTTGCCTGCACACATGTCCACCAACGCAGCTTACAACACATCAAGAACGTGGCATTGTTCCATATTTTGGGTTATTAAAGGCTAGAAAACATGCTTCTGTACATTCGAGCATTTTGAGGAAAACTGGAGCCGAGAAGCAAGGGAAATCTCCTAATACTTCTGAGCAGTTAAAAGATTCAGCGTTCAAGGTAAATATGGAGTATTAAACATCCAGCTCAGCCAAATCGAAAGAGGACCAGGTGTCAAAAAACAAGGAGAAGCCATTATGCATGGAAAATGGAGTTAGAGTCATAGTTAATTTAGAACTCTTTAAAAACTCCAGTCAGCACTTTATTGTATTTATTAGTTAGTTAAATAGCTGATAGGTGTCATTAGAGGTAGTTATCGAATTCCCCTCATGCTGGAGGAGGAAGCTCGAATTAGTTAGAGTAAGGATTCTATATATAGCTGAAACAAAAATGTAATGAGGGTTGGAAAACTTTATGACATAGCACTGTATTTGGCTTATGTAAAGACAGAGTTTCAGTAATATAATTTGGCTGCTTTACTTCTCAGGATTCATGAAGGATTTCTATGTTCAGAATGTGTGATTTTATCCTTTCCCTAATGTTTTTTTTTACAGTTGTATAAATGCATAATCACTCAGAATTCACTGATTGTGCTCTGATTTCCTGTATGCATTTGTAAACTGTGGTTCCATATGAGTTATGTTCTGAATATTCAAATGCAGAATGCCCTGACTTCTATGTAAAGGCAAGATCATTGTTTATTGAGGTGTTGTTGACTCCATAGGCCCAATGGAAACTTGCTTAGTGTTTTTCCAGCATCTATATTTGTTACAGTTATTTCACAAGAGTTAGCCATCTTATCTTAATCAAAATCATTAACCCATCTAGAGAGAGCCCTCTCAGGTTGAGGAGGCTAAGCCTCAGCCTAAAGTAGGTTTGAAATAGTTACTTGAAGTCTTCCTGGTCAGCAGCCTTCCAGGGCCTGATTTTGAGATAACATGAGCACTAGAAAAATTGTTATGAACTATCAGGTAGATGCATAAACAAATATGACATGCCCATGTGTGTTTGGTAGCGAGGATGGATGGGTGCGTTTGGTAGCCATAATAGGAAAACTCAAGCAAAAATGGCAGATTTGGCAAGTTGAGCAAATGACAGGAATTAGATTTGAGTAGGGCAGGGAAACGTTCGTTCGGATACCATGTTAAACAATGCACAAATAGATAAACAACAAATTAAGATAAACATTGAATTCATTGTTATTCACAAAGATAAACATATAAATGCATTTTTCATGACAGTTGAATTCATTTTCCAAGGTTTCTTGGACTCCAATGACCTTTCAAATCCACACCATAACCCTTAGTGGATTAGATGTCCAACACTTGGAGGTGATTTATGTTGGTTGGGCATCATTGGGTCCTAATTGTTTTGAGACGTTGAGTTATTTAGATTCCGTTGGTCTAAGTTCTAGTAAGTTTGTCCTATTATAATATTATCAATTTTTTTTACTTTGGTGTTTGTTGGTGGTGTTGCACTTTCAGGGCTTGGTATCTGGCTCTTTGTGTCATGTTTGTGCATAGGGAAGTTTTACTGTGTGTGAGGGTATTCTAGAATTTTGTGTCATAATTCCAGACTATGGTGAGTTTGAGAATTTGGTGGAACTTGCACCTATAGTGTGGCAATTGGGTGATGATATAGTGGTTTCCAGGTCTGAGGCTCACGGTTTTGTGTATAGTCCTTCTTGCTTTATAGGTCGACTTTCAGTTGTTGTCATCAGTGTTCCCTTGCAGTGGTGCTCATGCCTCTAGACAGAGAATGAGTAGCAGGAGAGGTGGAGGAGGCAATGTTACTATAGGGCAGAAAAGAGTCTGCCCTTTTGCTTATGACTTTGTGGCTACTTTATTTGATGTAGTTCCTCTAGAGGTGAGGAAAAAAATTCTATTGTTGGAATGTAAAGAGGTAGGGGATCACCCTTATCATTCATATTCTGAGTTAGTGGACGATGATATGAAATGGGATCCTGATCCTGGTAGATTCAGGAATAGTTGACTTCATTGTCTAAATTCTTTGGCTTTACATCAACAAATGGCTACCCTATTGTGATTGATTTTCAAAAACAAGAAAGTGGAAAATTACAATGTATTCTCCTCATTAGAGGACAATAAACACATGATCCACAATCAAAGGTTTTGCTTAGATAATTTGGATTCTTGTTTGGCTTGTGTTGAAGGCTTTCTTGTGAGTGATTCTGCCTTTGGTGATCTCACAAACCCTCTAAATGATAGTGCTCAGGCACCGACTACAATATCTTTTGATCATGACTAGAGATGGTGGGTTTTCATGTCTTTTTGTCATCAATTTTGGTGTGCATCCTCTCAGGTATGGCCTGTTCATGGGTTTCCTCATTATATTTTGTCTCAGAAGTACATTGTTTAGGAACATACTATTGGTTGACAGTCTTGTTTATAATGTGGAGGGTTGTCTAGTTTCTTTATCATGTTTTTTTGTTATCACTATGGAATAGCTTATGTTATTGATGGCTCTGTGCGTCTATGGATGGACTTATGTTTTAAGGTTGGCCCTTTATCTTGCTGTCTCTCTGGGCTCTAATTTTGGGAGGTGTGATTATGGCTCTTGATGTTGTGTTTTTGAATTGTTTATGGATACGATCAATGCTTTTGTGTTGGATGAAACTTTGTTTCTATGGGCTTCTTGTTTGTTTTACGAAACACTAGCACTGTGGTTATTAATGACACACCTGTGGTTTACCTTGCAATTGGATATGGATCTGTGTGTTTTTGTTGGATGACCCTATGTTCATGTGGGCTTCTATGTGTTATGAATTTTTCGGTGGTGGATCTGTTTATGGCTCTGGGGGCACTGTATTATGAATCTCTCAGCAGAGGATCTTTTTATGGCTCTGGGCACATTATAGCTATTTCGTGCTTGTTCTCGGGATCACTAGCACTATTGTTATTTGGTTAAGCTTCGAGATTGTGAGCATATATGGTTTTAGAGAAGAAGGGCGATACCTAGTATTATATTTTTTAAGCTTTGTTTATGTATATGTAGTGAAATTAACCTCTATAAGATTTGTGGTGTTGTGACTTGTTAAACTAAAGAGAACAATGTTACTATGTGACTTTGTTTTATGTGAACATTTAAGATCTTTTGGTTTCTTATGTACTTATGACTAAGATCTGAAAAAGAAAACATTGTAATATTAATGAAATCCAAATGTTTTAATTTAAAAAATATATATGTATAGAAAATAATATTATAAAAAAATAAATAAACCTTATATAATTAAATTGTTATTTAAATAAATACACTTAACCATAAGAAAGTTCATATATTAAATGGACGCTCCACCTATCAGAGCGAGTATCAACGTATACACGAATAAAAAACAACTATATTTTGCAGACATAATTGCTATATGCAGGCTGACATATTTGAATGTAGAACCACCGCAAGAATTCGTGGCCACTTAGCATCTCTTGAATTTGGCGCATATGCTTTTTCTTTTTGCATTATAATTAGCCTACGAATTTGGTAGAGACGTAGATGGTCGCCTGCTATTCAATTTTATATGGATTGACAAATCAAAATAAAAAAATTAGGTGCTTCTGCAAGACAAAGTCTGGAGTTGTCGATATAAACTGTAATTAATTAATTCTTGACTGGTGTAATGCTTCCAAGACCAGTACAGAAGAAGGGAGATTGCTTTCCAGGATGCCTTGTGGGGTGTTGAGCATATGCCAGATATGTTTAATGATGCTGCAAATGAAGACTTCATAAGGCCCATCTCTGAAGATGAACTTCTTAAGGCCATGAAATCCTTCAAAAAGGATAAAAGCCCGGGGCCTGATGGCTGGCCAATAGAATTCTTCCTTCATTATTTTGATCTCTTCAAATTGGATTTGCTGCGTATGGTGGATGCTTCCCGGATGGCTGGAAATATACACTCTGCAACTACATCTACATTCATAGCGCTTATTCCAAAGAAACATAGGGCTGATACCTTTCAGGACTTTCGGCCAATCTCATTATGTAATATCATGTTCAAAATCATATCTAAAATTGTTGCAGAACGTATGAAGCCTCTTCTATCCTCCTATATTTCCAGAGATCAGCACGCCTTTTTAAAGGGCAGATTAATCTTGGACGCGGTTGCCATGACCCAAGAAAGCCTCTTTAAAATTATATCGAAGAATATGGACGCTGCAATCCTCAAAATCGACTTGCAAAAGGCTTATGATTGTGTCGATTGGGGTTTTTTGAGAATCCTGTTAGCAAAAATTGGACTTAAATCCCAAGGGGTTAATTGGGTCATGTCTTGTGTGGAGAATGTTAAATACTCGGTGATCGTGAATGGCATTCCCTCGGTATTTTTTCAAGCTGAGAGGGGTCTTCGCCAGGGATGTCCCCTTTCTCCATTGCTGTTCATTCTGGTGATGAATTCTCTTAGTATTCAGATCAACAAAGCTGTTGCGGAGAAGAGATGCCTTCCGGTCAAAATCTGTAAGAATATCTCCATCTCTCATAGTCTTTTCGTTGATGATATTCTCATCCTTGCTATGCTCTGTAGGGCTTCCTGGACCTGCATAAATGACATTCTCTCAAGATTTCAGAGGGCTACCGGCCTGATCATTAACAAGGAAAAATCCTTCTTTTTCCATAATGATGTGAAGTTGGATATTGTCAAATGGATTTCAGACCTGCTGGGTATAGCTCCATATTCACTACAGCACGGAATCAAATACCTGGGATTCTCATTAAAGGCTAAAGGACATACTATCAGGGATTGGCAATGGCTACTAGACAGATTCTACAAGAAGATTGCTCGATGGGAATACAAATTCCTCTCACTTGCTGGCAGGCTTATATTAGCACAGTCAGTCCTCTGTCAATTGTCAGTCTACTGGGCTCACATTTTCTATCTTCCTAGCAGTATTATTAAGCAGATGAACAGGTTGATTGCTAACTTTCTTTGGGGAGGTCATGCATATCAGAGTAAAATCCATCTCGTTAAGATAGCGTCCATCGCTGTTCCAAAATGTAGGGGTGGATGGGGCTTGAAAAACATTCGTTCCTTTGGAAACGCACTTCTCTGCAAATCTCTCCACAGAGGCATATTTGGGGACGGGCCGTGGAGTAATCTCATAAAGACAAAATATCTCAAAGGAAAATCTGTAGAATTTTGGTACAGAAAGCGGACCTTGGGAACCAGAAATGGCTCGTTGATATGGAAAAGCTTACGAAAAGTTCAACCTTTTTTCATGGGAAAATTTAGCTGGACTCTATATTCTGGATCTAATATTTTTATTGCCTTCGACTCCATTTTATCTGGCAAGGGTTTCTCAATCCCTCATCCGCTGCTTCATGAATTTCATAGGCTGGGGATCTTTACGTGGGACAAGCTGATCAAGGGATGGTCAGGTGCCTCACCGATCTGGAAGGACGGGGAGGAGCTTCATCTGCCTCGACAGACGCTTCCTCTATGGCTGTCGGCAAAGGAGAGACTTACCTGCTTGGGGGTTTCCAGGACAGGCACTCATGATAGCTTGGTATGGTCCATCCATAAGCCTGTCAGCGTTAAGAACATATATGAAGACATGATTTCTGTTGTTTCTGGGAATCCACATCCATTTTTTCCTACGTGTTTTTGGAAAGCTGCTTGTCCGATGAAGATGGTTATCTTCTCCTGGTTGTTATTTTGGAACAAAAACCTTACATGGGAGACATTGCAAAGGAGATGTTGGCAGGGTCCAAGCAGATGCTCGATGTGCCTGAAAGCTTCGGAAACAAACCTACACATGTTCTTTCAGTGCCCATCGTCCCTTATAATCTGGTATGATTTGTCTACATATTTTGTTTTCCCTCACATCTGTTTCTCTTCTGTTCAGGAAGGCTTTCTTTGGTGGAGTGGGCAACCCCCCTCTAGGAGATCGCTGTTCATAATCACCTGCTGGCATCTATGGAACTGGAGGAATGCGCACACTTTCCAAGACTCTAAGGAGCCTATCCAGGCTATCTTCCAGCGTATTCTGGCCTGTCATGAGTCCTACCATTAACAACTTTCTGCAAAAATATGTTTCTCTTTTGATGTCGTGATTTTAGATCTGCAAGCGGACTCTGTTCCTGAATGTCACTTGCTCTTTTTGAACATGGTTCCTCTTACAGTAGGCTGGGCGTAACTGTTCTCATCCTATTGTACTTGATGGATTTTCTTTTTTGGTATAGTTTGTAAAGTTTTGGGTCACAACTCTATTAATCCGGGAGAAGTTTTAGTCTCTTCTCATATGCTCTTCTGACGCTCTCCTGATCCGGGTCTTTCTGAAAATGATGGTAGGCATTAGTTTGCCGGTATGGAATTGTCATGCATCAATATGAATGAGGTCTGGGCATCCAAGCCGTATCAGTCTTTCTGAGTTTATGTATCCAAGACCTTTATATATCCTTAATATAAAGCTATGATGTTTTTTTCTTCTAAAAAAAAAATGTATGAATCAAAGTCGAATCATATCATCGCCAATTACGCCACCCGATCCTGAGGTTCTTTGAACGATTTCGTCTTCGCAATTAACAAATGCTTAAAGCCGTACTGAAAAAAAACAAATGCTTAAAGCCCCGGGAATAATACATTGCACGTGAATGAACCAAAATTTTCGAAAATTTTGCAAGCGAAGATGTCAGAAGGAGAAGAAATTAGTTTGAAATGTCAGCAGTACGGTTTTTGTAATTTGATTATTTTTGGCATTATCTGTTTAGACTAAGTCATTAGAACCATGTCATTTTTGTAATTAGATTATTTTTGGCATTATCGGTTTAGACTAAGTCATTAGAACAATGGCATTAATTTTCTCATGATTTGATTATTTTTGGCATTATCTGCTTGGCCGTTTGGCATTATCTACTTGGACGAAGCCATTCTATTCCTGTTGTGTATTCTCTGGCCAAGTGCACTTAATAAGTTAATTGTATAGTTTTTTTTAATAAAAAGGACCAAGAGCAGTGGTGTGTTCGTGGAGATTTTTTTTATAAAAAAACAATTTTTTTATTTTTTTTTTATTTTATTTTTATATATTAAATAGAGAAGTTACATATTTCAGATTTGAGGATAAAAAGATCATACAAAAAACACTTCTAAGAACAAAGATATTATAGATAAAATACTAAGTGGCTACACTATTAATAATATTCGAAAATTTAGTTTACAGAAAGCCAAAATTATGAGAGAAAAAACAGAGGAACATACATCTAGTAATCAGAACTCAAAAGAGCCCTCTTGTGAGATGGATCCATCAATTAGAAGTACGAAAAACATTCTGTCAAGCAAAAGGGAAACCCCTCTTTTAGACAAAACATCTGCTTCCATATTTTGCCCCGATAGATATGGAGAAAAGAAATGTCGCAGAAAGAAGAACAAAGCACGGAAATGATCCATCCAATGGAATAGCAGAGGAACCTAGAGGGCATTCCGCCCCTGCATCCACTCAATGACAGACAATGAATCGCCAACCACCTTCAAGGAGTCAATATCCAACCAGACAGCACTTTGGAGTAACCCCCATTGTGCCACCACCTCTGCCCGGCAACTTGAACCAACTCCACCATTCCAAAAGAAATGGTAAGTCTTGTTGGGGAAAATTTTAATGACTGCCCCACAACCACAGTCCCCATCAGTAGAAGCCCCATCAAAATAACCTATTGGGAAAAAAATCCTAAGTCCTGGAGTTGGACTGAGAATCGAGAAGGTTTGGGGAACCAAGGGCCGATCTCAAGGAAATAGCCCACAACCTTGACATTGACAGAATGATAATCTGGAACCCGGTCCTCAAAGATGAAAGCATTCCGGGATCTCCAAATCCCCCAAAAGACATATAAGGGAAGAGCACGAAAAGGCCTATGACAAGAAGCAGGCCTGGAATTTGACGTCCTACATGACGTATTTAGCATTTCAAAACGTATTTGACGGTTACCAAAAATTTTCCCACGTCAGATTTGACGTGTCTTGTAGAGGAGCAACTCGTCAAAATGACGTCCAGTTTAGAATTGAAGTCATTAAAATATATAATAGGGTACATCCTTTACAGTGTCAATTTCGTGAATTCTAAATAAGTTTGTCAGTTCATTTGTAGCCATTAAAAGCTTTGCAATAAATTTTGTCAGGGAACCTGCAGTGATTACAAACACAGAAAATTAAACAGTAAGCAGTTTATCTCAATATTACCTGCTAAAAGCAGCAGACTACCTTTGGACAATGTCACATGATAAGGGGAACTAACCCATTGAAGCCTAAAGAGAAAACAGTAAAGAATGTAACCCGTGGGCCAGATTGGTAATATAGACTAAAGAAAGTGTGTTTTCCTGAAAAATGCGAACAATGGTGAACTCATTTGCTTGCAGTTTCGGGGAAGGAATTACAACAAAAGTGTTGGCGTTCACGGTAACTGTAAAAATGGAGAAGATTGCTGCCATGCTCGTACACCAAACTAAGGTATTCTCCATGCTTTGTCGCAAGAGGAACGCATCTCTCTCCAATATTAATTTCAAATTTAATGAACTCCCCCTCTCCTCTCAAACTACTGCTTTCGAGGATAAACCATTCATGGAGTCCATGTTGTTTCTAATTCGCAGTTTGTTGCAAACCATTATACTTAAATTGAAATTGAGTGTCCTTTTGGGGATATTTACAAGGCGCTGATCTACTTGATGGGATAAAGGTCAATGACGATAGCAAGAACAATGATGAATATCAACATTCCTATTGGCAGATCCATCTCTTACCGGGTATTTTGCACTTTTGCCCTTTTCAAGGTTTTTCATATAATTTGTAAATTTTGACATATTCATTTAAATTAAGAATTTGAACTTATTTTCACATAAATTCATACATTTTGTATTGTTCTCCGTGAAAAATTTAATTGTTTTTAAAGGTGCGTGGGATTTAAAAACTGAATCTTAGATTGGTTTTAATTTTTATTTGTATGAAATTTGAGTTTATTATTGGTGATCATGTTAGTTAAACTCAGTTAAATTAGGTATAATTATGAAGTGTATAGTAAGGATTTAATTTTAGTAATATTAGACTATTTTTAGTAATATAAATAAATCAAAGACTGAAATTTATTTCTATAGTTAATTTTTTTCACTTTTTTAATTAAATTCATTAATTAAAAAAATGTCATATGAATGAGTGACTGTTAAAGAAGTTATGGTTTTTTGGGCATGCGGTATTCATGAGTCATGTATTGGCCCATGGTATTGTAACAATGTCTACTTACATATTAAGAATATCCATGATAAAGTGGGGGTGAATCTCCATGGTTAAAAATTTGTTACATGTTTTTTTTAAATGTATATATATTTAATTTATATATTAATTTTTTTACCATTAATAATAACAATAATAAAGTTGTAATTTAATTAGTTTTTATGTTTTTTTTTTAACTTTTAATTTTAACAACTTGAGATGTATCATGAAGTAAGTGTTTTGATGATTGTTATGGATTGATGTTTATCGCCATTTACTAGCCATTTAATTCATATAGCTATGCTAGTAATAAACATTTTAATGCAAGGTTGTAGAATTTCATAGTTACACTATTTTGCGTGGAAGCCATTCAACACCACTTACATGTCATAACTATGATATGATGCAACTCATTTCACATGGTAGTGGTTCAAATTTCTAGTCGAATTCATCAGAGGTTGAAAATTTGATTTTAATTTTGAGTTGGTAATGGTTCAATTCTCAAGTTAGATGGATGAGATCGTTACAAGTTAATTTTGATTTGAATTTGACCACAAAGATACAAGGTACAAATTGAATTCCTTGATCCATGTTTACACAGTGGAGGTGAGTGGCATATGATGTGAAATTCAAAAGTGAGGGTATAGATAGCGAAAAACAACTATAAATTTTTTGAATCCTTAACAAATAGGAACATTGTTGGTTAAAGTTTAATTGTGTGGTTCCTAGTGAGGAATGCTCCCTAGAACTAGGACGAAGGGATAATTTCTAACATACATGATTGAACCAAGGAAAGAATAAGAGGACCTTGACTAATCATTGTTTCTTCGTTAGAGGTTTTATTGGTCATAGCTTCTTCATTAAAGTTCTTGTTGACAAGAGTTCATGTTGTTAATGGTTCCTTGTTGGGCACAATTCAATCTATCATATTAAAATTTTCTAGCTAAGAAAGTACATTAAAACAATGACCAATAGGATGGGAAATCTATTCAATAAGAATATTAACTAATTTCTTATTCTTTTTCCTTAGTTAAAAGTTCCTTCGTGACTTATGGTTCCTATGGTTATATTTTTTGTTGACTAAATTTCATTCATCAAATTTCTTATTGGTTGTAGTTTCTTTATCAAAGTTCCTATCTATTACAATTCTCCATCCTTTTTTTCGTTAAGGTTCTTAATCAAGAAATTCCTTAGAATTATGATCAACATGAATTTTAACCAATAGGACCCAACATCAATACGACAACTTAGATCAATTAGGGAACAAGACAATCATAGTTCATTGATCGTAGTTCCCTGGTCAAAGTAATTATCTAGGAAAGTTCCTTCCAAGTATCACTAGCATGACTTCTCATTAACAAGAACTCAAAAAGAAGGCATAGAGATATAAGCTTGGTCAAAGTTCTTCTTTGTCACAATCACTTTTACTAATAGGAACACTCATCATAATTGACCAAAAAATATTTGTTAGACTTCTTGGCCAAGAAGAACTTTGACTAGGAAACTATGAGGACTATGAACTTTAATGAAAAATAACTTTGTTTATTAGAGTTTTATTGGTCTTAATTTGAGGTCATGAAAATTCTTTTGAAATATAACTGATGGGAACTCTAACTTACATTAATGTTATTACTAGAGGATTAAATTTTAATTGTGTTTGTTAGAGATAGTTGAGATATTCTCTCAACTTATCTTCCTAAGTATGGAATAACTTGGATCTCACAACAATTCAAAAACCCTGTATAAACCTATTGTATTTGTACCACTTTTAATATAGTATATCAAGCATGAAGAATTTTGTGATTATTTTATTTAGATCAGAGCAAGGTATCGAAACACATATGTTAACTTAGGAAAAAACAAGGCACTCTTAGAGGGAGATTAATGAAAGTTGAGATGCAAGAGTAGTTGAAAGAGACTTTCCAGGTAAAGGGAGGTCGACACTCACAAATTTTCCTAGAACGTAAAATGAAAGGCATGAAAAATGCAAAAACGTCATCAAATTTTCATTTGACGGCAGAGGAGATTTGAAATTCCAAGCCTGACAAGAAGGCCAATACATTAAGCAGTCGAAAATGGAGGACCAATCCCTGACAAACCAGATATTTCACAAATCTGCCACGTGAACCCAAATGGCCTTCGCAAAATAACATTCAATAAAAAGGTGGAAAGCATCTTCTAGAGCGGAGTGAGAGAGATGGCACCATCGGGGACTTCGAAATCCCCTTTTCTACTGATTACCTGACAAATTTATTTGAATCCTTTCTATTTTAAAATAAATTACATTAGAGATAGAATACTATTAATAAAACTATAAATTCTGGAAATTAAAAAAGACAGAATAAACTGTTTTTACTTGAAAAAACAATTACATTTTATTTTCCCACTCAATAAACTTTTCAAATGATTCAAGATTTTTCCATATCAAACCCATTTATCTCAAAACACTGATTATATTTAACTTTCTCAACTGATAAACTTTTCGGGTGATAGAAGTGCATTTAACTATAGAGCTTTAGCCACCGTTGACTTTAACTGAATATTTTAGAAAAATTAATGTACATAAAGAAATCAAACAGTTGCCTTCCTCCTACCATAAGATTTCTTGAATGTTTTGGAATCTGCACCCACAATCAAATGTGACACACTTAACTCACAACTGTAATTGCATTTAGTTTTCTCAACTGATCAAACCCACTTAGCTCACAACTGTAATTACATTTAGTTTTCTCAAGTGATCATCTTTCCAAGTTATTCAGAAGCAGGCCCAACTGTAATTGCATTTAGTTTTCTCAACTGATCAAACCAACTTAGCTCACAACTGTAATTACATTTAGTTTTCTCAACTGATAAACTTTTCAAGTTATTCAGAAGAAGGCCCTCTAGGTTGCTCCAAAGTCAATATGTTCTTGCGACCAAAACCTTCAATTGCATTCGGAGGAACAATATTTCCACATGGCTGCTCCTCCAATCACTCCAATCATACCCATTCTTCTTCACCTCTCATCCTATAAATCAGCAGACCTGCCATGCCCAACTGCATCAACCTTCTATCATAGTAGTGATAAGGCCATCAGAGAGCTTAGAGAGTTAAAGTGGGAAGGAGGACCATGGAGAACCAGGTAGTATATCATGTCCACTCGCTGCTGATGATATTTTGTTGGTTAATCTGTTGTTATGTCTGCGTTCACTAGATCCTAGTGTAAGTGCAAACGGTGACAAACAGTGATAATGAGGATTTAGTGTCCCAATTCCTTGTACCACAAAACAAGGCAAGAGCCCAGGTTGGGGATCCTCCCCTTGTGTGGGATGCCAATGTGGCCAGCTGGGGAAGTCTAAACCTTTGGTTTGAAACATAGGTTGGAAGAATTCATATTTAACATGAGTAGCAGTAGTGCGTGCAAATTTTTCTCAAATATGGGTCCTTCGGTAGGTGTGGGTGAAACCCTTTCTCAAATATTGGCCCCTCAATATATTTAGGTTTACGCAACAAAAACTTGTAATAAGATTTATCGTTGTTTTAAAATAATTGTGAAATTGTTATAATAATAAAAGCTTTGTTATTATATAAATTTTGATAAATTGAATATAGAATAATTTCATAAATTTAATTTAAATTTTGATAAGTTGGATGATTAAATAATTTGATGGTTGGTAACATATATATGATTTCATTTACCATAGTTTTGAGGATAGTTGTTCATATTTATAATTTTTTTTTACATTAAATATTTACAATCTCATACTGCCAAGGCTTAAGTATGTGATATTCTTCATTTTAATATGAAGAACTATCTGTGAGACTAAGTATTTTTATGTATTTTTCAAATGTTTCTCTTTTAAGTGGTTTCGTGAACACATATATAATTTGGTCACTTGTGGAACAACATATTAATGGTATTGGCCTCTACGTGATGTCGAAACAAATGGTACTTTGTGTTGATGTGCTTGGTTCAATCATGGAATATAGGATCCTTGGCCAAGTTGATTGCGTAATTGTTGTAAATCCAAAGTGGGGTAGCATTTAGTTGTTCCTACTACAAATAATCTAATATATTCCTGAGCCACACTATCTCCTTTGTTATGTATGTAGCAACCACATATTCTACCTTTGTAGTGGATATGTTGGAACAAATTATTTCTGTGATCTCTAAGATAGAGTTGTTGATCCAAGACACATGAAGTATCCTGAAGTAGACAATCCATTCTCCTTATCTCCTTCAAGGTTTGAATCTATATGTCCAACTAGTTTGAAGGCATCCACCTTAGAGTATTTGATCCCAAAGTTTTGAGTTCCTTTTAAGTACTCTAGAACTCTCTTTGCAACATAGCAATGTCCTTCACAACATTTTTACATGAAGCTGAAAAGAATTTGAACTACAAAACAAATCTCTGGTCTAATAGTAGTAAGGTAGATAAGACTCTCTGCGAGCTATCTATATTTAGTTGCATCCTTAAATTCATTCCCTTCTTTTGATGTTAACTTTATATTTTCTTCCATTAGAATAGAGAGAGGATTATGACTAGCCATGCCAAATTTGTTCAATAGTTCTATATTGTACTTCTTTTGGGAGATGAATACATGCTTTGGATTCTGAGTTATATACCCAAATAGTAGTGAGGATATCCCCATGTCTGCCATCTCAAAACCCTTCTTCATTCTTTCTTTATGGATGCAATATATGTTTCATTGCTCCATGTTATCGAAAGATCAAACATATACTGCAAGATATATGTGAAAATTTACCAACTTTCTTAACAAACAATGTTGCATCATCAAGATTAAAATGCTTAAAATTGATCTTCAAAATAAACTTAGTTAACTTTTCATATCATGCATGAGGTGCTTGCTTTAGGCTATACAAAGACTTGACAAACTTGCATACCTTTTGTTCTTGACCCTTCACAACAAATCCTTCTGATTGAAACACGTAGACATTTTCTTTCAAGTCTTCATTCAAGAAGGTTGCCTTCACATCCATGTGATGAATCATCCACCTATTCTAAGTAACCAATTTTTTTATGGGGGGAGCTAAAGCCAAAATTGCACGAATGGTAGCCCATTTTTTGTGGGATAAAAGTATCTACATAGTCTATACCTTCTTTATGTGCAAATCCTTTTACTACAAGCCTTACTTTATGATTGTTGAGTGAGCCATCTAATTTGTACTTGTTTTTGTAGAATCACTTGTAGCCAATTGGTTTGGTTCCAAATGGAGAATCCACTAGCTTCCATGTCTCATTCTTGATGAGAGCATCATAGTCCTTCTACATGCCTTCTTTCCACTCATTATAAGAACTAGATTCTTTAAAAAAATTAGGTTCAAAGTTTGTACATAAATTTGATTCACAATCGTATGAAACATCCATTTCATTAACATCACATGAATCTAAATTATCTACATCACCTCCATCTTATTTAGTTTAACTTCTAGTTCATGTCTTTTCAAACTCATCAAGGTGAACACTTTCAAGTGTCTTTATGAGCCACTTTGGTGAACCTTTCTAAGATGGTCTAGGTTGCTCCACTTATTGAGATGGTGTTGTATTCCCATGAAGGTTCAACCTTTTAATCCTCTCAATCACATCATCCAATTCAACTCCCTATTCTGATGAAGTGGCTAGATATTCTTCATGAGGGGGAGGATGACACTTCAAAAGGAGATTCAAAAGACCAATCCAAGATAAATATACCCCTTGAATATGTAGAATCTCATCATCAAACTCATTATGTGTCTTCATATGAGTGAATCTATATAGATGATCAAGTTGTTGCTCAATAGTTTCGTTGTACTTGGTGGATTCAAGAAAAATCAAATATCTGGAATGAACTTATTATTTACCTCATCAAAAATATGATATGCATTGGTTGCATATTTGAGTACCTCAAGAAGATGCACTTTCAACTCCTTGCACCAAGTTTTTTTTTTTTTTTTTTTTTTAATATATATATTTATTTTCTCCTTAGAAATTGATTGATAAACAATAAGTCAAACCAAAACCCTAATATGCCTCATTGAAGGAATATTGTCATACCAAATTTCATGAGTCTTGTTCCCAAGGGCAGGAGATGGACTCTTATTTTTCACATATATTGCATATAGAAAGTTTCATCGGCCCAAGACATCAACTTCATTCTTGAAAAATAGTATTCAATGTACTATACTCAAGAGTGTCCAATTCATTGTTTCTACTACACCATTCTTATGAGGATTATATGGAACAATGGTTTGATGTTTGATTGGTTGTTGTTGAAGATATATTTTAAACTCATTATGGGTATATTCCCCTTCATTATTAATGTAAAGAGTAATAATACTATATTGTGCTTCATTTTCAATCCATACATGAAGTTTCTTAAATGTTTCAAAAGCTTGAGACTTATATTTTAAGAAAAATACCCAGCACATCCTAGTGTAGTAATTAATAAAAGTAATAATATTTTATTATCAAAAGCAATTGGAAGAGGCATGAGGGCACACAAAATATTATGTATCACTTGTAATTTTCGACAAGCACTCAAAGTGTAATCATGAAAAGGTTTCTTGTTATGCTTCCAATGATATAAGCCTCACATTGTTTCAGGTTCCTTGGAATGGTAAGCAAACCAAAAATATCATTGTTCTTCAACATAAGAATACTATCATTGTTGATGTGTCCAAATATAGCATGAAATAAAAGACTGGAAGACGATGTACCTTCATAATAGTGAGAAAGATGTATAGAATTTTATGCCTATGTGAATGCCCTTTTCAACTTAAACACTTTGTCATCCTCCCATCACGCCATGACAACTTTGTTGTCAAAATACCTCCTTATTTAAATTGTTCCATCAAACATGTGAATGGAATGTTCTTATTATCGAATATGTACAAGAGATAATGAGTTAGTAACTTAGGAAGATAAAGACACCATTCAAAAGAAAATCTAGGAATTTGAGAAATTTAAGCTTGATGGTGCTAATTTCTACAAGTTTAAGACTAGATATATCTAAAAAGCACACTACACCTTCTTCACTGTCATTTAATTCTTCAAAGAAATATTTCTAAAATGTCATGTATTAAGTAGTACCAATTTCAAGCAAGAAAACATCTCTCCAAGAATCAAATGAAGCTTTGAACAAATATTCATTTATGCAAATATTACAATGAACAACAACCAAGTGAGCATATTTAGGTGCTTTACCTTTGTCTTCTTCTTCATTTCTACTTGTATTTTATCTTATCCCATGGGATTATGCATGTATTTTCTTCGTGATCATTCTCACCACATCAAACATGATGAAGGTCATACTCTCATATTGATTATTCCTATTACACTACCTTTGAAATTATTCTCTTTGTGTCCTCTCTTACTACCTTCTCTTGTAAAATAATCATGCAATTGATTTTTCTTTCCTAATCTAGGGACACAGTCTTCTACAATTTCTATCTTCTTTCTACAAAGCACACAGTCTTATATCCTCTTTCTGTGGTAAGGGCTTCTACAATTTCTACTTTGAGAATAGACTGGACAGATATTTAGTGTTCAGGAGTGGCCCATACTTCATGGGAGCTCAGGGGTTGTATTTAGATAGATGGAGTCCAAGATTTAACCCAGAATGTGATGTTCCCTCTTCGATCCCTATCTGGGTGAAGTTTCCTTACCTTCCTCTTCACTGTTGGAACGATGCAACATTTAAATTGATTGGAAACTCCCTTGGAAAGTATATAGACTGTTCTGAGCCAAAGGATGGTCTATTCTCCTGTGCAAGGATTTGTGTGGAAGTAGACCTAGAAAAAGGTCTCCCAATAGCAATAAATCTATGTATGGATAGTTGGACTCATGTGCAGGAAGTGGACTATGATCAACTCCCATTCAAATGTAAATTATGCCATGAATACAGGCACTTTGCAAAAAGTTACCCAAAACATCAGGACATTACGAAAAATCAACCAGGAGAAACAAATGAGCATTGGCAGCAAGTAAAAATAAAAAAGGGGAACTCAAAGCAGAATAATGGGCCAACAACAAATCCTAAGTCCGCCCCCAAGAATGTTGGTCCAAGTAATAGTGCACCTACCCCTCCTTCGGGCGCTCCATTGGAAGGTGGGGAAGGCCAAGAAGAAGAAAATAGGTATGTTGTTCTAGCTTTAGTCCAAGAGGATGGATGCTCTTCCCTCCCCCCAAAGAATTTTGGGGCTTAACATCCCTGAGGCCACCATTCTCTCCTCGACCTCAAAAAAACAAAAATAAATAACCTCGAGTCCAGAAAATTCTAGTAGCATAGAAGGCTCTTCGGATGAAGAAGAGGAAGACGAAGGTTTCCTATCCTCTAAGGAAGCACCAGGAACAACAAGAACAACGAGCTCAGCAGATGAGAAATCAAAAGGCGCAAGAGCTAAGGAAATGGATAGAAAGGTCAGAAGATTAGGAAGGAAATCAAACAAAGAAATAAGGCGGGAAAAAACGGAGATAAAGAGTTGGTTTTCCAACACACAATACCTCGCCATCTTGTGGGTTTGGGGAATGAAGGTAAGAAAGGAAGTATAATGGGCCATGTGAAGGGGGCGGCTTCCACAAAGAAGTAAATTATGAATATAATCTCTTGGAATTGTAGGGGACTAGGATCTGGTAAAAGAATATTGGAAGTGAAATCTCTAATTTAAAAGGAAATACCAGTAGTCACTCTCCTTCAAGAGACGAATTTGGGTGAGTTAGACCTTCACTCACTACACCCAAAAATTTGGGGTCACAACAACCTGGTAGCAGCAAGCTCGAGAGGAGCCTTTACACATTGTGGAATCCTGCAAAATTACAACTGGTAAGTATGATAAAAACCACCCATTGGATTGCAACTACATTTAGAATTTTAGAAATGCAGCAAAACTTCATTGTGATCAATGTTTATATGCATGTTCATTTTCGAGAGAAGCGGGAATGTTGGAAATCATTGATTGAGCTAAAAAGTTCTGAGTTTGGTCGAAACTACATTTTTGGAGGGGATTTTAATACCACAATGGGTAATAATGAGAAAAGGGGAGGCTCAACAGTCAGAGATTCCTTCTAGGAGAATATGGAAGACCTTATTCTTAACCTAAACCTATTTGATGTTAAGCCTTTGAAATTTCTCTACACTTGGAATAATAAATGAATAGGCCTAGGCCATATCGTTGCTAGGCTTGACCATTTTTTAGCCTATGATAGTCTCCTTATCTTAACCCTTTTCCTAAAATCCTTTACTCTTATGTTGTGTGGCTTGGATCATCGTCCAATTAGCCTTATTCTCTCCCTGTCCCTCAACCCCGGTCCCATCCCCTTCTAGGTCTCCCCTTTCTGGATAGATTCTCCTAGGTTCCTCGATTTGGTCTCCCTCTCTTGGTCGTATTGGGTCAAGGGCAACCTAATTACCATCTAGGAAACAATTTTCAAAAGTTTAAAAGGAGATATTAAAAAATGGCTCAAAGAAAATAAGCCTGGAAGGCAATATGACATAAGGGAAATGGAGGAAAACTTAGCCTCATTGCAGGGGAAAATGGAGAATACTCAGGTAAACATATCAGACTTCCAAAAAGAAGTTGAAACCTTCAAGGCCCTTCACGCTAACCTCAGAAGAGAAGAAGAGTACTAGAGATTAAAATCGAGAAACAATTTGCTCTTGGTTAGTGATAGAAACACTAAGTTCTTCCATAAGCAAGCAAAGTTCAGGGAGATCAAAAACAATATTTCTCAGATCAATTATGAGGGGAAGACTATAAATAATTTTGAAGAAATAAAGAAAGCGACAGTGGATCACTTCACGAGTCTTTACCATGGAGACCCTCTGATAGATATTGAGAGTGAGGATTTCCTCCTGGAGTGTGTCCCCCCAATGGTTTCATTGAAAATGAACATGTCTTTGATATCCACACCATTTCTAGATTAGATAAAGTTTGTTGTTTTCTCCTTCTCCCCAGACAAGGCCCCTAGTTTGGATGGGTTCTTGGTCTACTTCTATCAAAAGTTCTGGGAGGTGATAAAGAAAGACCTTTGTAGAATGGTTGGATACTCCTTCAAGAGTTTTATAATGGGCAGGGGAATTAACACCTCCTTCTTAGCGCTTATCCCTAAGGAGTCAACTCCCTCTTCCTTCTTAGCGCTTATCCCTAAGGAGTCAAATCCCTCCTCCTTCTCTAGATTTCGTCCTATCTCTCTATGCAATGTCTCTTATAATATCTTCTCGAATTTGCTTGCCTCTAGACTCAAACCTCTTATGCCCCTTTTGATCTCGGCCAACCAAGGGGGATTTGTTTCGAGGAGGAAAATTTTTGATAATATAATTCTGCTCCAGGAGGCAATTGACTCGAGCTGGAGAAGAGGAGATCAAGGAATGATAATAAAATTGGATATGGAAAATGCATTTGACAGAGTCAGGCATAGTTTTTTGTTGAAAGTTTTTAAAAAAATGGGGTTCGATGAAACCTTTATAAGGTGGACTTCCCTTTGTATTTCTTCTCCTTGGATCGCTCCTTTGGTTAATGGCAGAGTGGTTGGCTTCTTTAAAGCCTCCAGGGGGTTGCGCCAAGGCTTCCCTCTCTCCCCTTTTCTCTATATAATGATGGCAGACACGCTGAGTAGAAGATTGGAGAAAGATCGGGACTCGCACCTCCTCCCTGGGATCAGATATAAAGAAGGAATTAGAAGTATTAACCATGGACAATTTGCAAATGATACAATTTTTCTTGGAGGGGCCTCTACTGTGATCGCAAGATGATTCAAATGGAATCTTAACTGGTTCCTCAGTGCCTCGGGAGGAGCCATAAATGACAGCAAAAGCCATATTTACAACTGGAATATATCCCCTCAGAAAGAAAAAAAAATAGAAGAAATCTTGGGCTTCAGAACTGTTAGGGATTGGAAAGACTTTAACTACTTAGGAGTCCCTATATTCCTAAAAAGAGATTCTCCCTATGCTTGGAAAAAATTCCTGGAAAAAATTAAATCCAAAATTGTGAATTGGGGAGGAATCTGGCTTAATAATGCAGGGAGGACAATTCTTGTGAAATCAGTGCTATCAACTATCCCACTGTATCAATTCTCTGCTCTCCAAGCTCCTAAGTATGTTCTACATCAACTTGGGATTTATATTAGAAAAATTCTTTGGGAGGGAGGAAAGACAAAAAACAAGAAATTCCATTTGGTAAATTAGAAAACTATCAGAGTGCCAAAACAGCATGGAGGACTAGGAATAAGAGACCCTGCTTTTGTCAATATGGTAATGGGGGCCAAGCTCTACGGAGCCATGACCACGAAGCCTGATCTTTGGTGGGTGCAAGTATTGAGAGCAAAATATATAAATTAGCATAACAACAGAGAGGTGTGAATGGAGGCGACTCAAGGTTCTCCAGTCTGGAAACTCATGAGAACATCCTTGGACATCATATTGAATAATTTAAGTAAAATTTTGGGTAACGGAGCCTCAACTAATATTTGGTCAGACTCTATCTTGGGTCTTCTTCCTCTAGGTTCAAATTCCTCTCTCATCCCTCTTAGGAATCATATGATGCAGACTGGGGTGATCCATTTGGATCAAATATCATATTGGAATTAGCAGGGACTATGGAAGGGGTGGAAATTGGAAAATATCCCAAAAAATATGCTCCCATCAAGAGAAATTCTAATTAAAAAGCTAAGTGGATGCGCCCCCATTGAGCAAACAATGGTGGACAGGGGGATGAATGAACTCCATTTTCATGGTCAAAGAAGGATACCCTCATATGCTTTTCAATTCCCAAATCCTCCCAAAGTCCTCAATATGGAACAAAATTTGGAAAACGAATGGTATCCCCAAGGTGAACTTCTTATGCTAGTTGTTAGCTCATAAAAAATTTCTCACGGCAGATAACCTATAGAAAAGAGGTTTTAGTGGACCCTCCAGATGTCCCCTATGCAAAAATTTTGAGGAAAGCATCCCTCATCTCTTCCTCCATTGTCAGTTTTCAAAAGAAGTTTGGTCAGTGGCCCTTGGTCCGCTTTTCCTCAGAACAAGATGGCCTGATGATCTCCTTCAGTTCTTCAACTCTTGGCCCATATTTTATGTGGGCTCCCTTTAGGCCAAAAGCATCTTCAAGGAGCTATGGATCACTCTTCCCAAGTATGTTTGTTGTCATATATGGTTATCAAGTAATGAAACAATCTTTAGAGAGACTTGCTCAACAACTAGAATCACAGCTCTTAAATACCTTTCAGAAGGAGGAAGAACCGCGAGGTTATCCCTTCCCCTACCCCCCGACTAGTATAACCTTGCGGAATCACCCGAACCCAGGCCTTCCTATCTTGTATGGAATTTCACACACTAATTATGGAACTCTCTTTGGATCATGAAGAATTCGCATGGATCTCTCCTTGGGTATGCCCCCAAGACTCCTTGCCCTCCTCAAAATATCCCCCCCCACCTTTGCCCCCCTGGATCCTTAGAATATCTCCTGAGCAGCTTGTGGATTGGATACAAAATTGGAAAAAGTTGATGATGGAGCTTCAAAAAGAAATTATGGGGTGGCAGAGGGGGAGGGATTCTCATTAATCCTGAAGGAATCATAGAAGATAGATATGCCTAGGGGTTGGGAGAGAAGACAAACAATCAAGTCGAGGCTTATGGCTTGTCTCTTGGTCTCACCTTGGCTTAGAAAAAAGGAATCATGGATATGAATATAATAGGGGACTCCCTTCTGATCATAAAGCATATGAACCACAACTCGACTGCTCAAAACAATAAGTTGAATCAAATCCTCAGGAGAGTCCAAGGAATGCTTCCTCACTTTGGACAATTAAAGTTTTTCCACATCCTAAGAGGGAAAAATAAGGAAGCTGACAAGCAAGCCAACTTGGCATGCAAGATGAAAGAAGAAAGCAGTGAAGTGAACAGGGTAGTGGGTCATTTTCCTATCCCCTAATTGCTTATATGAAAATCCAATTCTTCAGAGTTATTTTTTATTCCTACTTTAAAAATGGAAATAATTAGTTGGAAATGAGGGAGTTCAAGTGGTTTTTATCTCCCTTCATACCCCACATTTCTCCCTTTTGGCTCCCCCTTGGCACCTCCCTCTACCTCCTCTCGTATTTCTTCACCCTCCCTCCCCTCTTCCACCTCCTCCGCCACATCACCCGCCTCTCCTCGTCACCTCGGCCACCTTGGTTGCTCATTCCTCTTCAACCCCCCGCCTTCCCTCCCCTCCCCTGTCACATCTTCCCTCTCATCTCACGCCCCTCCTCCCTGCCCCGTGGAGGCTCTCCTCAGCATGATGTGCTTTATCCATCGTCGTGTGCTCGTTTTCCTCAGAAGATGGTAACACTTGGAGTCGGCTTGTGCTCAAGTGTGGGAGATCTGGTACTCAATTCTTGGATCAGGCTCCGTAGCAGTTGCATTCAAGGTGATAACAAGTGAATTCACTTAGAACGAGATTGGCATTTAATCCATCCAGGCTGGTGCAAACTGTTCGCGCGGGGGACGATGAATTTGGACAAGCTGCAAGTCGTTTCAGTACTCAGGATCATAATGGAGGATCATTGGGGTGCAAGAGGTAAGTGCATATTCCATCATTTCTGCATTTGGCTAAGGCTTAGGAATTTCTATTTAAGGAGGAATAACGGTTTGAACTTCTTCCATAAGAGTGGGTTTGTCTCTATCCTAGAGGTAATAAGCTCTGGGAGCCTATGGCAGGGTCTATAATACTAGGGATCCAGGGGTTTGTCACGACTATGGGATCAGAGGGTAGAAACACTTGGGTGTTTAAGCTAGTGTTTGCAGAGGGGGGCTTCAGAACATTTGATAAGAGTGAGGCATTTGAGAAGCTCTTTGTTTTTCCTCTCTGTGTGGTCTTTGTTGGGCTCTAGGTTTATACTAGTTGTGGTCTTCGCAGGGAAATTGAGAGGCTCTGGATTTATCCTATTTGCGTTTATCATTTTGGGAAATTGAGAGGCTCTATCTTCATTGGGCTCTGTGTTCATCACTATGGTCTTCACTGGGAAATTGAGAGGCTTGGGGATTATCCTTTTTGTTCGGGTAATTTGGTTAGAGTAATCCCGGTTGTTAACATGTCGATGCATTGAGTCACTCTCACGAGGTTGTCTCGGTTTCGGGTTCCTGGGGCCATTGTCACCCTCGTTCTAGTAGAATGTCGGGGCGCTCGGTGAAGGATCGGGAGAGGTGCTCTCCACAGACGGAATTCCCAGCTTCTGATTGTGGTAGTTGTGTCAAGGAACATGTTGAATTCAAGGAGGGGTTGGTGGTGATGAAAAGGTGTCTCCATCAACAACAGAAGGAGGCATACGAAATGCAGGAGAGGCAGATAGAAAAGAATCTGAAGATTCATCAATTAGAGGATGAAGTGGATGCTTTGAGAATGCAAATTGAAGAACTCCAACTCAAGCTGGAAGAAAAGAATGCTTGGTCTGATGATGACACTACTGGAATTGATCTCAATTATCCAGTGCAATGGAGGATTAGTCAGTCCCCTGTGTTTTTGTTTTTTGATGTTGAAACATAAATGTATTTTGTTGTTGAAACAATATTGTAGGGTATATAGCAGTAATCAAGTAGATAGGTGGAATTTTGTAATTTTGGCAAAAAAAAATGGAATTTGGATGAACAACCTTAAAATATTGCTACCATAGATGACATTATAAACAATCTATAATTTTCTCAATTTTTGACCATATATGAGCGCTCATTAATTTAATTTATCTACTCTTTTTATATATATATATAGTTTTATATAATAAAATTTTAATAATATAATTTATGTAATAAAGTTTTACATTAATTTTTAATATCAAATCTTATATAATAAATTTATATATAAAAGTTTATATAATATATTTTAATATTAAATTTTATATTAAAATTGATAAATTCGAGAGATAAATGAATTCCTGTGGTGTTCTAATTTAAAATATGTTAGGCTACACATGACAATTATTTTTGCAAAATAAAGTTGTTTTTAACGAGGATAGATTTATATCAACCATAGTTATTATTATAGTTGATATCTATCAAATTATATAAATTTAATATTAAAATTTATTGATATCAACTATAATAATAACTATGGTTGATATAAATCTATCCTCGTTAAAAACAACTTTATTTTGCAAAAATAATTGCCATGTGTAACCTAACATATTTTAAATTAGAACACCACAGGAATTCATTTATCTCTTGAATTTGGCGCATATGTTTTTATTTTTTGCTTTATAATTTGTATGCAAAGTTGGTTGAGATGTACATGGTCACCTGCTTTTCAGTTTATGCGAAGTTGGTTGAGATGTGCATGGTAGCCTGCTTTTCAGTTTTATATGGATTGAGTTATTAGAATGAAATAATGGTGTTGAGGTTGGTGAAATTATTTTTAAAGAAATTAATTTTAAAAGTGTTTGAATCAGATTTTTTTAATAGTAAAAAAAAAATTAATATTATTAATAATCGATAAAATTTAGATAATCCAAAATATTGAAAGTTGAATTTCCAAAAAATTCCGCCCAATTTTCTCAAATTCATGCATAAATTACCCTATTTTCCAGTAAAATTGTGGCAAGTTAGACTACGGCTAAAATTAGGTACTTCTGCAAGAGAAAGTCTGGGGCTGTCGATGTACTTCGTGTATAAATCAAAATCGAATCGCTGATGTGCCACTTCTGTGGTCATCAATCACGCCACCGGATCCTGAGGTTCTTTGAATGATCTCGTCTTCGCAATTAACAAATGATTGCAGCCCGGATAATAATGCGTGAGACTTACCCTTGTGGCGGCGGAAAATCCTCAATCTATTAGGCCGCATTTACATTTAAATACAAGCGAAATCATTGCATAAATTTTTTGTTCAACTTTTGTACACTAACTGCACGTGAAAGAACCGAAAATTTTGCGTGCGAAGATGCCGGATGTAGTAGAAACTGGTTTGAAATGTCAGCAGTCCCGGTTTTTGTAATTTAATTCAATTTTGGCATTATCTGTTTGGACTCAGACATGTTATCCACTATTTGATTAATTTTATCAGAGTGAGATTGAAACAAATTAAACTAAATGATATTACTTTACGCAGTTACATATCCAGTTATCGATAAAGTTCTGTTCCAATAGCATTCCATAAGTTAATTGTAGAACATATATATTTTATTTGTAAATCCATTCCAAATATCAAAATTTTAAAAATTTATTTAACCCACAATAATAATTATATTTAAACGATACATATTCACCATATTCACCTAACAGTAAATATTTTTCTATATCGAACCCATTTATCTCACCTTAGTGAAATGTATTTAAGGATATTTTTAAGGATAAAACTTTCAAAATATACGGCCACAATCAAACCTACTGAACTCACAACTATAATTACATTTAGTTTTCTTCAGTGATAAACCCCCTTAGTTCACCACTATAATTACAGTTAGTGTATTCAAGGGTAGAGCTTTGACAATTACATTAGTTAATGTATTCAAGGGTAGAGCTTTGAAAACTGTATTTGTGAGTTGTATTTGTGAGTTGAATATAATTAGATTGTAGATTTTTGAAATATGTTAAAATTTTTATATATAAATAAATATCTAAGTCAAATGGTTGCATTAGCTTCCATCGATAAGATTTCCAAAAAATCCAGAATATACACCACAATCGAACTATAATTATATTTAATTTGTTTAATTGATAAACTCTTTTAGGTCACAATTGTAATTACAATTAGTACATTTTAAGTATAGAGATTTCACAACTGCATTGGTGAGCTGAATTTCACTACATTATAGATTTTTAAAATATTTCAGAAATTTGATGAATGATTAAGTAAATCAAATAGTTGTCTTCACTTCTATCTTTGAAATTTGCCAAAATAAAATTAAAATATATACCTACAATCAAACCCATTTAACTCACAAACTCTAATTACATTTAGTTTTCTTAACTGATAAAGCCCCCTTAGCTCACGATTGTAAATACAGTTAGTTTTCTCAACTGATAAACTTTTCAAGTTATTCAAAAGTAGGCCCTCCATGTTGCTCCAAAGTCAATATGTTTTTGCGATCAAAACCTTCAATCGCATTCAGAAGAACAGTACTTCCACATGGCTCCTCCTGCAATCACTCCAATCACACTCATTCTTCGGCTCCTCCTGCAATCACTCCAATCACACTCATTCTTCTTCACCTCTCATCCTATACTCTAATTACATTTAGTTTTCTTAACTGATAAAGCCCCCTTAGCTCACGATTGTAAATACAGTTAGTTTTCTCAACTGATAAACTTTTCAAGTTATTCAAAAGTAGGCCCTCCATGTTGCTCCAAAGTCAATATGTTTTTGCGACCAAAACCTTCAATCGCATTCAGAAGAACAGTACTTCCACATGGCTCCTCCTGCAATCACTCCAATCACACCCATTCTTCTTCACCTCTCATCCTATAAATCAGCGGACCTGCTATGCCCAACTGCATCAACCTTCTCTCATAGTAGTGATAAGGCCATTAGAGAGCTTAGAAAGTTAAAGTGGGAAGGAGGACTATGAAGAACCTGATAGTATATCATATCCGATCGCTGTACTTGATCCTTTTGTTGGTTATTCTGTTGTTATGTCTGGGTTCACTAGCTTCTACTGTAAGTGCAAGAGGTGACAATGAGGATTTAGTGTCCCAATTCCTTGTACCCCAAAACCAGGCAAGAGCCCAGGTTGGGGATCCTCCCCTTGTGTGGGATGCCAATGTGGCCAGCTATGCCCAGGCATATGCCAGTAAGAGACGAGGAGACTGCGCTCTGAAACACTCGAATGGGCCATTTGGCGAAAATATTTTCTGGGGAAGTGGAAGTGGTTGGCAACCCAAGGATGCAGTGGCTGCGTGGATCGGGGAGGACCGTTACTTCAACTATCATACTCATTCGTGCAATGGGTTTCAGGAATGCGGGCACTACACTCAAATTGTGTGGAAGAATTCTCGAACGGTGGGCTGCGCTAGGGTCATTTGCAACGACGGTGATACCTTCATGACCTGCAATTACAATCCCCCTGGCAATTATGTTGGTCAAAACCCATACTAAAATTGCATCCAATATGCTTCATTGGCTCCTCACTCTTCCTTGTAGGTAGAGATGTCAATGCTAGAACTGTTGAAGTCAATGTAATTCATTTCATTCCAATAAGCTCTTAGAGTATGCCTGAGAAATTCCATTAGCTCACTGGAAACTGCTATTGTTTTAATTATTCCAATTTTCGATCTAAAGTGATGGGATCATATCAAAACCAAAACATCACTCCCTGCACATTGACTTTTAACTCTTTCATTTTGTATTTAATAATTTGCCGATAGAATCACTACTAATGGGTTCAGTAATGCAAGGGGTTCTATGGAAGGATTGAGCTTGATGTACTCGCATGCAATACTGACATTTTTAGATTTGATCATTTCGTCGTCTGCAGGTAGGTTAGCTGGATTTAATTATTAAGAAACGAAATATAATAGGAAGGAAGTTGGAAACGAATACGGGTAAGATTATTGTAAATCTATTTTAAATATCAAAATTTCAGAGGCAAGAGTTGGTGATGGGACTTACTTTCATATTGAAAAAATAAAATGTAATATTTCTTTTATTTCTCTATGAAAAACTGCAAATGCTTTCCTAATTCTATTTCTCTATGAAAAACTGCAAATGCTTTCCTAATAAAAATTATATTGAAAAATCTAATGATATTTAACATTTTCATTTATCATCATGCCAATCTTAATTTTGGACTGATAAAATTGGAAGGGTAAATCTTTGGTTTGAAACATGTATGTTGGAGGTGTTCATATTTAATATGAATAGGTGGTAGTGGGTGCAACTCTTTCTCAAATATTGGACCTTTGATATATTAAAGCTTACACAATTTATTGTTTTTTTAAATGATTTTGAAATTTTTATAATAATAAAAAGTTTACTTGTTATATAAATTTTATAAATTTAATTTTAATTTAAATTTTGGTAAATTGGATATTGAATAATTTTTTTGAGTAATATTATTGAAATGAAATAAATATGTATAATAAAAATGATTTTTAATTTTTTTATTATAGTTTTGAATTTTTTAATCAGATGGTTGTTCTTATTTATATTTTATTTTATATTAAATATTTATAATGTTATAATGTTAAGAATTAGGTATGTGATATTTTTTTTTTAATATAAAGGGGGGTATTTGTAAGTTTAAGAATGGGTATTTGTAACTTATTTTTCTTGATTTTTAAAAAATTTTTCTAAATGCTTTGGTGAAGAAGTCTGCAATCTGGTGGCTTGTGGAATAAGATATTAGTTGAATAGTCTTGACCTCTTTATGATGTTGAATTAAATGGTACTTTGTGTTGATGTGCTTGGTTCGATCATGGAATCTAAAATTATTAGCCAAGTTGATTGTAAAAGTGTTGTCAATCAAAAGTGGAATAGCATTTAGTTGTTTCTCCTGCAAAACATCTAATATCTTCCCGATCCACACGATCTCCTTTGTTGTTTTTGTAGCAGCCGCATATTCTACCTCTAAAGTGAAATCTACTTGATCAAATTACTTGTGTGATATCTAAGACATATTTGTTGATCCAAAACTAATGAGGGATCTTGAAGTAGACAATCCATTCTCCTTTCCCCCATTAAAGTATGAATCTATATGTCCAACTAATTTTGAAGTCTTCAACCTTGAGTATTTGAGCCGAAAGTCTTGATTTCCTTTTGAAGTAGACAATCCATTCTCCTTACCCCTATTAAAGTATGATATATGTCCAACTAATTTTGCAGTCTTCCACCTTGAGTATTTGAGCCCAAAGTCTTGATTTCCTTTTGAAGTACTTTAGAACTCTCTTTGTAGCACCATAATGTTCTTCATAAGGATTTCACGTGATCTTGGAAAGAACCCCAACTACAAATGAAATGTCTAGTTTTGATAGTAGTAAGGTAGGTAAGGCTCCCCACAAGCTATCTATATTTAGTTGACCCTCAAATTTCCCTTTTTCTAATGTTAGCTTCAGATTTTGTTCCACTAGAGTAGAGAGAGGATTACAATTAGCCATGTCAAAATTGTTCAATAATTCTCTATTGTACTTATTTTGGGAGATGAATACATGCTTTGAATTTCGAGTTAATTCTATACCCAATTAGTAGTGAAAATGTCCCCATGCTTGTCATATCAAAACCCTTCTTCAATTCTTTTTTTATGTATGCAATATATGCTTCATTGTTCCCTATTATCAAAGCCAACTTTCTTAACAAACAAAGTTGCATCATCAGGATTAAAATGCTTGAAATTAATCCTCAAAAGATGCTTAGTTAACTTTTCATACCATGCATGGGTTGTTTTCTTCAAAATATACAAATGCTTGATGAACTTATGTACCTTTAATTCTAGACCCTTCACAACAAATGCTTCTAGTTGAAACATATAAGCATATTATTTCAAGTGCTCATTCAAGAAGGTTGTGTTCACATCCATTTGATGAATCATCCACCTATTCTAAGTAGCCCATTTTTTGTGGGGGTAACCAAAACCAACAATGCACAAATGGTAGGCCATTTTGTCTTGGGAACAAACGTCTCTGCATAGTCTATGCCTTCTTTATGTACAAATCCTTTTGATATAAGCCTCACTTTATGCTGGTCAAGTGAGCCATTTAATTTATACTTTTTTTGGTCGACACACTTATAACCAATTGGTTTAGTTCCAAATAGAGAATCCACCTTTTGGATGGCTTCTTTCCACTCATCATGAGAAGTAGTCTCTTTAAAGGAAGTTGGTTCAAAGTTAATAGATGAATTTGATTCACAATAATAAAAACATACATTTCATTAACATCACATGAATGTAAATTATCTACAACACCTCCATCTTATTTAGTTGAACTTCTAGCCCCTATGTTTCCAACCTCATTAAGATGAACACTTTCAAGTTTCCTTATGAACCACTTTGGTGAACATTTTTTATATGGTGTAGGTTGTTCCACTCACTGAGATGGTGTTGCATTCCCAACAAGGTTCATCCTTTTAATCCTCTCAATCACATCATCCAATTCTAATGAAGTGGCCAAATCTTCTTCATGAGAGGGAGATGTCACTTCAAAAGGATATCATAGAGATTGATCCAAGATAGGAATACCCCTTCAAGATGTGTAATCCGATCATCAAACTCATGATGTGACTTTACATGAGTGAAACTATCTAGAAGATCAAGCTATCACTCAATAGATTTTCTGTTCTTGGTGGATTCAAGAAAAATCACATCTCTAGGATGAACTTTTTATTTACCTCATCATAAAGATGATATGCCTTGGTGGTATTTGAGTACCTCAAGAAGATGTAATTTCGACTCCTTGCACAAAGTTTGTTTGTTTTTCTCCATAGAAACTAATAAATAGCAAGTGGAACTAAACCTCCTGAGATGCCTCACCGAAAGAATGTGGTCGTACCAAATTTCATAAGGATTCTTATTCCTAATAGTATGAGATGGACTCCTATTTTCACATGTATTGCACATATAATTGCATCGGCTTACAACATCAAATTCACATGCTTGAAAAATAACACTCATTGTACTATATTCAAAAGTGTCCCATTCAGTCCCTGAGAGGGAGCTCAATTTGTGACTGTCGTCATAATGAAGTATTATGTACCAATATATTTGACGTTTAAATGCCTCCAATTTATCCATATATGCAAAAGGGGTGTACATAGGCACCTAGAGGTTATAGTGGTACAGTGTAATTGACTCTGAATTGTGCAAATACAAACTAGTCGAATTGTCAATTCCATTAGTTACAAAAAAAAGTGTCTCGCTCATTCTTTCTGCTACACCATTTTTATTAGGGTTATATGGAACAATGTTTTGATGTTTGATTAAGTGCGTGTGAATACGTTTTATATAGATTTCAAACTCATTAGAGGTATATTCCCATCCATTATCAATATAAAGAGTGATAATTCTAGATTGTGCTTCATTTTCAATCCATACATGAAATTTTTCAAATGTTTCAAAAGCTTGAGACATATGTTTTAACAAAAAAACCCAACATGTTCTAATGTATTCATGAATAAACGTTGTGATATATTTATTATCACAAGCAAATGGAATAGGTATGAGGGAATACAAATCGATATGTATCACTTCTAATTTTCTACATGCTATGAAAGTGGAATTATGAAAAGGTTGTTTCCTTTGTTTCCCATGGATACAAGCCCCACATTGCCTCAAGTTCCTTGGAATGGTAAGTAAACTAGAAAACCATTGTTCTTTAGCATATGAAGACTATCATAGTTGGTGTGTCCAAATTTTGCATGCCAAAAAAGACTAGAAGATGATGTGCTTTCATCGTAGTGAGAAAGTGATGTGGTTTCATCCTAGTGAGAAAGATATATAGTATTTTATGCTTGCATAGATAACCTTTTCAACTTCAACAATTTGTCATCCTCCGGTCATGTCATGATAACCATGTTGTCAAAACATCTCCCTATTTCAATTGTTTCATAAAATGTGTGAATGGACTGACCTTATTGTCAAATGTGTACAAGGTACAACAAGTTCCTCATTAACTTAGAAAGATAAAGAACATCATTCAAAAGAAAATCTAGGAATTTGAGTAGTTTAAGCATGATGGTGCCAATTCCTGCAAGTTTGAGACTAGATCTATTTAAAAGTACAATGAACCTTCTATATAGTCATTTAATTCTTCAAAGAAATATTTCTAAAATATCATGTAGTAAATAATACCAATGTCAAGTAACCAAACATCTCTCTAAGAATCAAATAAAGCTTTGAAAAAAATCATTATCTAAGGCAATATTGCAATGAGCAACAACCAATATTTAGGTGATTTACCTTTGTATTCCTTTTGTTCCTACTTGTATTTATCTTCTCAAGCGTGATTATGCGTATTTTTCTTCATGTCGATTCTTATCCCATCAAACATGAGCTAACATCTCATCTTGATTGTGTATATCCCCTTTCATTTGAAATTCTTCTTTTAGTTTCCTCTCTTACTTCCTTCTTTAAAATGATCATGTGATTGATTCTTCACTTCTGAGCCAGGCACATAATATATCTAGTGGGATGAGCTATCTTCTTCCTAAATTCCTTCTCACATTCTTTAATATTGTTCATCAAAAAATCAAAAAAGTTCTCGTCTTCCCACTAGCTTGAAGCAATTCAAGATATTGAGAATATGTAAAGTAAAGGGCTTTAAAGAAGGTCATGAGAGTATATCATAATGGTTGTTACATTAATTTTCTAAATTGATCAAACCCACTTATATCACAACCGTGATTACCTTTACTTTTCTGAACTAATAAACTTTTCTTGTTAGAAGTAGGCCCTCCAGGTTGTTTCAAAGTCAATATGTTTTTGCAACCAAAACCTTCAATCGCATTCGGAGGAACAGTACTTCCACATCATTCATCGTGCAATCACTCCAACCATTCCCACTCGTATTCACCTCTCATCCTATAAATCAAAAGCCCTCCCATGCCCAAATGCATCAACCTTCCCTCATAGTAGTGATAAGGCCATTAGAGGGCTTAGAGAGTTAAAGTGGGAAGGAAGACCATGGAGAACCTGATAGTATATCATATTATATGGTTGTATTTGATCCTTTTGTTGGTTTATCCATTGTTATGTCTGGGTTCACTACCTTCTACTCTAAGTGCAAGAGGTGACAATAAGGATTTAGTGTTCCAATTCCTTGTAACCCAAAATGAGGCAAGAGTGTTGGAAAAATTTTATAGGGGCAAAGGAGAGGAGCCTCACTCAGAAATCAGTTGCGGCAAGTCAATTCTCTAGTTATGGAAAGCAAATCACAGTTGGACAGAAGCTTAATTAAAACACAGAGTTTATTCATGGGAAAACAGAGTAAAAACAAAAATAGTTGTGGTAAAGCTAGACGTGAATGTTTAAAGGCATATCGCAACAAACTAAACTTTGGATTATATTATAAAGCATATGCGAATACATTTGCATAACAAATTGGAGGTCGTTTCTCCAAGTATAAACACAAAAGACTTACTGTGATTTACGCTTCACTGGGGTTGCAGAGTAACTATCTGTAAAATTCTGTAAAACATTTTTTTACTCACCCACCAATATTTCCTCCACAATTTTATCCTCACTAGCTCTTAGACTTACACACTCGACTCCTCTCTACTTTATCAACCATAGAAATGACTTTTTGCTTTCATATTTATCTCAACATACAAATTTGACATTAATACATGACAGAGCCAATCATTAAGACACAAGATGGACAATTTTACATAATAAATGGTTTTCTAAACTTGCAGGTGTTGTGGAGTGTGGGTAACAGTCGCGGAGTGAATGTTTTCCCATAAGTATTTACCAAAATTCATTAAGTGCCTTAAACTCTCTGTTGTGTTTCAGAATGATCAACATTGTACTTCTGCTTAGACTTTAGTCCTTCTACCTGTAAACAAAATCCCAAGCCTGCAATAGTTGACTGGGCAAGCATGGTGTTTGTCAGTGTGTTTAAGGCAGTGGTTGGGATTAATATTTCCAACACCCCCCCTTAATCACAATTGTCACCATTGAGGATTCCCAGACAGTCTCTGAGATAAACAAAACTTTCACATGCTAATGGCTTTGTGAAAATATTAGCAAATTGTTCCTGTGACCTGCAGTGTTGCAACACAATTTCACCATTGTTAATCAACTCTCTAATAAAATGATATTTAGCATCAATGTGCTTGGTCCTCTTCTGAAAGACAGAGGTCTTTGACAGTGCAATTACTGATGTGTTGTCGTAGAAAATAGTTGTCGTTCCCTCTTGGTCGTGGCGAAGATCCCTCAACATCCTTCTCATCCAAACTGCCTGACACGCTGCTACTATTACAGTGACATATTCAACTTTTGTTGTTGACAGTGACACTATTGGTTGCTTCTTGAAGGCCCATGAAATGGCTCTGAAACCAAAATGAAAAACATATCTTGACGTGTTTTTTCTGTCATTGACATTTCCTGCCCAATCACTGTCAGTGTAACCAACCAGCCTGAAATCATTTGTTGCGGTGTACAAAATACCATACTATTTTGTCCCATTGACATACCTTAGAATTATTTTGGTTGCTTGCCAATGCATCTCCTTGGGTGTCTCCATGAACCTTGACACCAAACTCATTGCATACATTATATCTCGCCTAGTGGCAGTCAAATACGTCAATCTTTCTGTCATGCTTTTGTATAATGTCGGATTGACATTTCTGTTGCAAAACTCTTTGCTCAAATTCAACCCCATGGAAGTTGGAGTTGGTGTGGGCTTGCTGTTTTGCATATTAAACCTCTCCAAAATGTCTACTATAATTTTCTTGAGAAATAAAAATTCCATTTTCTATTTGCTTCACTTCTATGCCAACAAAATATCTTAACGACTCCGAGTCAGTCATTTCAAATTCACTTTTCATGACTTCTTTGAAAGCAGCGATGAGGAAATCATCACTGCATGTAAAGATTATATCATCTACACATAAGACAACAATAAGAATATTTCCATCGCTCTCTTTGATGTGGAGAGTAGGCTCACCGTCACATTTGTCGAAACCATTATCCAACAAGTAAGCATCTATCCTACTATACCATCCATGCAGTGCTTGCTTCATCCCATAAAGAGCTTTCCTCAATTGATACACTTTATCTTCTTAGCCTTCTACCTCATAACCAAGTGGTTGTGCAACATACACTTCCTCTTTCAGCACTCCATTCAAGAATGTTGATTTTACGTCCATTTGATACACTTTCCATTTATGTTGTGCAGCAATTGCCACAACTATATGCATTGTCTCCATCCTCGCCACTGGCGCAAATGTCTCTGCATAATCTCTTCCATGTTGTTGCTTGTATCCTTTGACAACTAGCCTCGCTTTGTGCCTTTCAATCTTATCATCGACATTTCTCTTGGTCTTATAGACCCACTTCACTCCAATGACTTCTTTTCCTTGCGGAAGGTTCACTAACTCCCATGTGTCATTCTTTTCTATTGCTTATATTTCTTCCTCCATTTCCGCAACCCATTTTTCTTCTTTGACTGCATCTTCAAAATGGATTGGGTCATCTACATGACAAAATAATGCAAATAAGGAATTTAGACCAACGCTACTACCAACTTCATCTTGCTCATAAATCTCATTTAAATTTTTTAATTTTGGTCTTCCTGTTCTTACTGAAGATGGGCTTGTCATGTCACTTGGTGTTGCGCTTTGCGGCTTTCTTGGAGAAGCACTTGCTTGAGTACGTGGCGTTGTCCTATTATTTGTTGACGATGTTACTTGTTTCTTGCTTTGTTGCGCTTGAATAGGAGTAGAGGGAGTCTATTGGGTCCCTATAATACTAGTGATTACCCCATTACTATTGTAGTTATAACCCTTATTTATATTGTTGTGTGCCTATTACCCACATGTTGTTATTTATGTGCCCCATAGAATCCCTCTATTGTTATTTTTGTGGCTTTATATTATTATTGTTAGGTCGGCTGGATTATATTGTGACTCCTTAGACTCCTATATATAGAAAGGAGGTATTTTCATTTGTATCATCAAAGAATTGTTCATTTATGTAATGTAAAGGAGGTCTTCCCCTCGAAGAGGCTGAATTCTAAGGCGTTGATCTATCTTTTCTTGAGCTGCTTTCATAACATTTGGTATCAGAGCTTTGGATTCTAGGGTTTCGCTGCTCCAAACAGGTCATCGTGGAATTTTCACTATAACTTTATTTCTGTGACGTTTCAGTAATCACAAAAAAACCCATTTGAGAAGAAATTGCTCTGAACCTTGGGTCCGAATTTCAGAGCTTTTCGCGCGATATTTGCGGAGATATGATCTGAGGAAGTTGGTCTTTTTGAAGACTCCTAAATTACATTCAAAACAGGTGACCTGGGGAAAATCGTCATAACTTTCTCTCTGGGGATTGGATTGAAATTTTGTAAGAAGGTACAGAAAGAGGACGGACTGTAGTTTCTTGTATGTGTGTTTCAGATTCAAAAGTTGAAATAGTGACTTGTGGCACGTCGTACAAGTTCGCTCTACTGAACTAGTCTAAAAGCAAGTCACTGTGGGAGATTTCACATAACTCTTCCTTGGAGAATCCAATTTGGGTCAGACTTGTGGCATTGGAAAGAGGACACAGAAGGCTACTACAGGTTGGAATTTCAGAATTGGATGATCTGAAATTACAGAGATACATCAAATTCAATATCAGGCTTCTATAAAGTGAAAAAAGGTGTGTAGTTTTTTTTAAATTTTTGTGTAAGCTTGGTTTAACAGAATTCAAAGGGCATAGTAAAGCATTATTATCGATAACTGATGCCCCGAGGAAAGAAAATGCAAACACCTAGTAAGGAACCTGAAAGCTCTAGCATGACTCATGAAGAAGAAGAAGAAATGCTACATGATATATCAAAATTACAAGAACAAGTGCAACAAATGTCACGCTCACAAAAGCTAACAAAAGCTAAGATAAGTGGCGTGGAATCTAAGATAAATGGCGTGGAATCTAAGATAAAGGGCATGGAAGCTAAGATGGATGATTTGAAGACAGATTTGAGGATAGATTTGAAGGCAGACATGGCAGATTTGAAGACAGATTTGACAAATTTTCTACAAGAAATACTTACTAATGGTGAAAAGGTTGTAAAGGAAACTCATGATGTGAACAAAAGTAATGTTAATCATGATTCCATAGACGCTAATGTTGGATCGAAGACCCACCATATTCCAAAAATCGATATGAGGAAGTTTGATGGCAAGGATCCCGCCACATGGATATTACAGATGGAGCAGTTCTTCGATCTCAATAATGTGCAAAACACACAAAAGGTACGTATGGCAACTGTATATTTGGAACCAAATCAGTTTGTATGGTATCAATGGCTTTGCTCTCGTAAAAATTTATCACTTGGGCAATTTTTACGGAAGAATTGATAGCACATTATGAAGATACAAAAAGCAACACTTTTTTTAGCCAATTGATAAGTCTCAAACAAAAGGGTTCAGTAATGGAGCACATTGAGGAGTTCCAAAAATTGAACATAAGGGTAAAAGATATTCCAGAGGAGCATAGGATTGATGTGTTCATAGGGTCTTTAAAGGATAATATCCAACATGATGTTCGCCTTTGGGAACCTGATTCATTAGAGAAGGAATTCAGGTTAGCAAGAAAAATGGAAAGCAAAATTATGGCAACCAGGAAGCATACCACTCACAACTATAAAGAAGAAAAGGAGCAAGAAAGGTCAAAAGAAGAAGATATACTCCAGGAACAAAGCCTAGATGAAGAAAAAATAAATCCGACCATATCTTGTAATGCATTGGCGGGAATTACCACTCCTCAAACCATCAAGATAGAAGGACAAATCAAGAAGAAAAAGGTAATAGTGTTGATTGATTCAGGAAGCACCCACAATTTTATTCATTGTAGGGTAGCAAAAGAATTGAATTGCTTCCTATATCCAGCACCAGAGTGTCAAGTGATGATTGCAAATGGAGGAACAATAAATTGCTCTGGAAAGTGCCATAATATCAAGCTATCCATGGGAGAATATGTATTGACTAGCCCAATGCTTTCCATTCCAATGGGAGGTGCTGATGTTGTACTAGGAGTCCAATGGCTACAATCCTTGGGTACAATAGCTTTTAATTTTCAAGAACTTTTCATCAAATTTTCTACGGAAGGAAAGGAAGTTGAATTAAGGGGTATTGCAGGGAAACCAGGAAAGATAATCAGCTCTAATGGTATGACAAAGCTTCTAAAAAAGGAGCAAAGAGGTGTAATTGCACAATTATGTTCGCTAGATGTTTCCACATTGGAATCATCTATTTCTCCAGATCTCCAAAAAGTCTTGGACAATCATTCCAAGGTATTTGAGACTCCCAAAGGTCTCCCACCTATGCGTGATCATGATCATGCTATTCATCTGATTCCAGGAAGTGTTCCTCCAAACATCAGGCCGTACAGATATCCCTATGTCCAAAAAAGTGAAATTGAACGTATGGTTGCAGAAATGCTAGAGGCTGGTATAATTCAACCAAGTCAAAGTTCTTTCTCTGCTCCAGTAGTATTGGTGCACAAGAAGGATGGATCATGGCGCATGTGTCCGGATTATAGGGAGCTCAACAAGCTCACTATTAAAGATAAGTTCCCCATTCCTGTCATTGATGAATTACTGGATGAATTGCATGGATCAATTTACTTCACCAAGTTGGATCTTCGTTCGGGATATCATCAAATCAGAATGAAGATTGAAGACATTCCGAAAACGACATTTAGAACTCATGAGGGTCATTATGAATTTTTGGTCATGCCTTTTGGCCTTACCAATGCACCTTCAACATTTCAAGGTTTGATGAATTCAATTTTCAAACCATTCCTTAGAAAATTTGTGTTAGTATTTTTTGATGATATACTAATCTACAGCAAGTCTTGGAAGGATCATGTTGAACATGTTGACAGGGTGCTACAACTATTGGAGGAGAAACAATTATATGCAAAAAGATCCAAATGTTTCTTTGGAGTCCAGGAGGTGGAATATTTGGGTCATATTGTATCTCATGAAGGAGTTAAGGTAGACCCTAGCAAAATTAAAGCCATTAAGGAATGGAAAATCCCCACATCCATAAAGCATCTGCGAGGATTTCTTGGGTTGACAGGGTATTATCGCAAGTTTGTTAAGAATTATGGGAGAATAGCAGCACCTCTAACAACATTATTGAAGAAAGATGCATTTTCATGGACTCCGGAAGCAACAAAGGCCTTTGAACATCTTAAAGAGGCAATGTGCCAAGCACCGGTCTTAGCTACACCGGACTTCACAAAAACCTTTATTGTGGAATGTGATGCTTCAGGAAATGGAATTGGTGTTGTTCTAATGCAAGATGAAAGACCCATTGCTTTTGAAAGTCGTCCAATCAAGGGAAAGTTTTTAAGCAAAGCTATTTATGAGAAGGAAATGTTGGCAATACTCCATGCACTTAAGAAATGGCGACCCTACCTAATGGGAAGACACTTCAAGGTAAAAACGGATCATGATAGCCTTAAATACTTTTTAGAACAAAGATTATCCTCTGAAGAGCAACAAAAGTGGGTCACAAAGATGTTGGGTTATGACTTTGAAATCATCTACAAAAAAGGGAAGCAAAATGTGGTGGCAGATGCACTCTCAAGAAAGGATGAGGATGTGGAAGCATTGTTGTGCGCCATTTCTATTATCCAACCAGATTGGATAAACGAAGCAAGGGAGGAATGGAAGAATGACGAAGAAGTGTGGGCACTTATTCGAAAGCTACAACAAGATTCCAGTACGTCTGATACATTTAGCTGGCAAAATGATTCGTTATGGTACAAAGATCGCTTATACCTCTGTAAGAATTCCCAGCTAAAACAAAAGATTCTTATGGAATTGCACACTTCTCCCTTAGGAGGGCACTCAGGATTTTTAAAAACTTACCACAGGGTTAAGAAGGATTTTTTTTGGGATGGCCTTAAATCAGATATTCAAAAGTTTGTGGCGGAATGTTTGGTTTGCCAACAAAATAAAGTTGAAACAATTAAGACACCGGGTCTATTACAACCTTTATCCATTCCAAGCCAACGTTGGGAGGAGGTTTCAATGGATTTTATCACAGGTTTACCCAAGTCTGAGGGAAAGAGTGTCATCATGGTGGTAGTTGACAGACTTACCAAGTATGCACACTTTTGTGCATTATCACATCCATTTAAAGCCAGTACAGTTTCTACTGCATTTATGGAAACAATTCAAAAGCTACATGGAAACCCAAAGATTATTGTAAGTGACAGAGATCCCATTTTCACTGGAAATTTTTGGACAGAATTATTTTCTTGTCTTGGTACTCAGTTAGCTCATAGCTCATCTTATCATCCTCAATCTGATGGGCAAACTGAGATAGTAAACAAATGTTTGGAAGGATATCTTCGTTGCTTTGTATCTGATAAACAGACACAATGGGTCAAATGGTTGCCTCTGGCTGAATGGTGGTATAACACTTCCTTCCATACAGCAACAAAAATGACCCCATTTATGGCACTTTATGGGTATCAACCACCATCCATCACATCATATTTAAGAGAAAATTCTAAGGTTCAGGCAGTGGAACATCACATCGAACATCAACAACAAGTCCTCCAACTCTTAAAGGATAACCTCGTGTTGGCACAAAATAGAATGAAACAACAGGCAGATCAACATCGCAGTGAAAGAAGTTTTGATGTAGGTGATTGGGTATTCCTACGGCTACAACCATATAAGCAAATGTCCCTAAAGCAAGCTAAGAAGGATAATAAATTATCACCAAAGTATTATGGTCCGTACAAGGTGTTGCAAAAGATTGGTACTATGGCATACAAATTGGAGCTTCCTGCAGCTTCTCGATTGCACCCAGTTTTCCATGTTTCATGTTTAAAGAAGGTTATAGGCGACAAGCTCCCAGTTCAAACAATATTGCCAGAACTTGATGAGGAAGGAAAAATTATATTGGAACCGGAAGCAGTCACAGAAACAAGAACTCGACAGCTACAAAATCGATCAATTTCAGAGTATCTTATCAAGTGGAAGAACTTATCCGCTGAAGATTCCACATGGGAGGATGAGAATTTTATGCAAAAGTATCCAGAACTACTCAAGCGTTGAGGACAACACTTTTTTGAAGGAGAGGGGCATGTTGGGTCCCTATAATACTAGTGATTACCCCATTACTATTGTATTTATACCCCTTATTTATATTGTTGTGCCCCTATTACCCCCATGTTGTTATTTCTGTGCCCCATAGAATCCCTCTATTGTTATTTTTGTGGCTTTATATTATTATTGTTAGGTCGGCTGGATTATATTGTGACTCCTTAGACTCCTATATATAGAAAGGAGGTTTTGTCATTTGTATCATCAAATAATTGTTCATTTATGTAATGTAAAGGAGGTTGCCCCCTCGAAGAGGCTGAATTCTAAGGTGTTGATCTATCTTTTCTATCTTTTCTTGAGCTAGTTTCATAACAGACTCACCATTGATGAATTACTTGATGTTGTCAATTCCTCTTTTTCCTCGTGGTTTACATTCTTTCACATTGAATGTCTTCTCTAAATTTCTATCCCGTGCTTCCTCCTCTATGAAATACACATCTCTGTTGATTATGACCTTCTTGGTTGATGGATTGTAGAGCTTGTATGCTTGTATGCCTTGGATTCATCACTGTATCCAACAAATATGCATTTCTCCCCCTTGTTGTCCAACTTCTTCCTCAAAACATCCGAGACATGTGCATAAGCCACACATCCAAAGACTCTCATGTGAGTGATATTATGCTTTCTTCCACTCCATGCCTCTTCAAGATCCACATCCTTGACACTTTTGGTTGGACACCTATTAATGATATATGTTGCACAATCGACAGCTTCAGCCCAATAATCATTTGGAAAATGCTTTGCCTTGATCATACTCCTTGCCATTTCGATAATTTTCCTATTCTTCCTTTTTGCAACACCATTTTGCTGAGGTGTATACCTTGCTGTAAATTGCTTGTGAATTCCATGCTCCCTGCAAAATCGAAGGAAGTCATTTGAGATGTATTTGTCACCTCTGTCAGTCCTAAGGACTTTGATGTAGCTTTCGCTTTGCTTCTCAACAAGAGCTTTGTATTGACGGAAGCGCTCAAACACTTCACTTTTCTGTTTTAGGAGATAGACCCATGTCTTTCTTTTGTAGTCATCTATGAAGGTCAATAAATAGTGGATGCCACCAATTGATGGTGTCTACATTGGTCCACATAAATCTGAATGGACAATCTCCAAAGGTGCCTTTGCCCTTATTGACTTTCCTACTGGAAATGTCTCTCTATGTTGCTTACCCAAGATGTATCCTTCACATAGGTTGTCCAATTTTTCTATGAGCAACAACCCCTTCACCATGCCTTTCCTATGCAGCAAATTCAAACCTCCAAAGTTGAGATGTCCAAATCTCAAATGCCATAACCAATTTTCATCTTTGACCTCTGCTTGATAGTTCACTTGTGTAATAGGTGCAACTTTTCTTCCATCCTCTTGTGAATTCATTGACATTTGTGCTTGTGCACCTTCTTCCTTCAAATATGACCTTATTTTTAGTGGAAACATTCTATTGTTTGTCATTTGAACCTTTGCAATCAACTGTCTGCTTGGAGGTCTATCCAAAATTGTGCACTCATCATTTTTGAAAAAGACATTGTATCCTTTTTGCATGAGTTGTCAAATACTTATGAGGTTATGCCTCAAACCAGGGACAAAGTAAACATCTGAGATGTACTTCTTCTCCCCCTTCTTTGTTAAGATATTAACTCTTCATTTTCCCACGACAGAGACTTTGCTATTAGTCCCTAATGTCACTTCAGATTTCACACTTTCATCTAGATTGGAAAACATTTCTATGTTCCCTGACATGTGGTTGCTACACCCTGAATCTATATACCATACATCACTTTGTTTTTCTTGTGTTACATTACAAGCTAAAAACATTCTATCATGGTTCTGATTTTCCTTTGTGAAATTTATACTTGGTTTTTACTAATGTCATATTTCTTCTTTCTACATTCATTTGCATAATGACCATACTTCTTACAGTAATGACATTGGACTTGAGGTTTATCATACCTCTCACTTTGTGCTTGATTTTGGCTTGGGCCTTGGCTTGGATTTTGATTGATGCCCCTTCCACTTGAGCTTGAAGGGCTGCTTATTCCACCTCCGTGTTGGATTCTTCCTCTTCCTCTAGCATATGATCTTCCTCTGCCTCTACCTTGACCAAATGAAACTTGTGTCTTGAAGGCATGCTCCAATGAGGAGCGTGTTTCTCTATTCAGTCTATGTTCATGAGAAGTGTGCGTGAAGCTCATCCACTAAGAACTCTGAGAGATCCTTTGTCTCTTATATGGTGACAACAATGGCATCAAACCTTGCTGGCAGACTTCCCAAAACTTTCTCAACTATTCTCTTTTCCTTAAGTGTCTCACCATGAGACCTGATTTGAGTAACTCATGCAATTTCATGTGTAAAAAATGAGTCTGCATTCTCAGACTCTTTCATACAAAGTGTCTCAAAGTCACTCCTTAGAATTTGTAGCTTTGTTGTCTTCACTTTTGCCATGCCTTGGTAGGTTGTTTGGAGGGTGTCCTATGCTTGTTTGGACTTTATTGCTACTGCAACCCTTGGGAGAATACTTTCATGAAACGCTGAAAAATGAGGAAGAAGGCTTTTTTATCCTTCTTTCTGTTGTCCCTTAACAAATCTTTTTTTGTTTGAGACAAGGCATTGTATGCTGATGCATATGCTATTTTTTGAAAACCATTTGTACCAAATCTCAAATGTCTTGAGAAGAAAACAGAGTATTCATTGTAATAGTCCAATAATCATAATTTTTGCCATTAAACTGAGGTATTCGAGGATTAGTCAAGCTTGTGTTTGATGTGCCATTTCTGAGTGTAAAAAAAAAAAATTCTAGCTACTGATAAATACTCTCCAAAGGAAAAAACAATCTGCCCTCAAGACAAAAAAAATTAATTGATAGTAAAACCACTTGTTTTTACACTAACAAGGTTTAACCCGCTCTACCATGTTGGAAAAATTTGAGTGGCTCATTAATTGGTTGCCGCAAGCAAATCTCAAGTGGAGAGAAGCTTAATTAAAACACATAGTTTATTCACGGAAACTGAGTAAAAACAAAAATAGTTGTGGAAACACATAAAACTCGGTTAAACTTATTTTCACTTGCCCACCAATATTTCCTCCACAATTTTCTCCTTACTACCTCTAAGACTTACAACTAGACTCATGTCTATTTGCTCAACCATACAAATGACTTTTTACTTTCATATTTATCTCAACATACAAATTTGACATTGATAAATGACATAGTCAATCGTTAATACACAACATGGGCAATTTTACACAATAAATGGTTTTCTAAACTTGCAGGGGTTGTGGAGTGTGGGTAACACTCGCGGAGTGAATGTTTGCCCATAGGTATTTACCAAAATTCAATTTTACACGATAAATGGTTTTCTAAAGTCGCAGGGGTTGTGGAGTGTGGGTAACACTCGCGGAGTGAATGTTTGCCCATACGTATTTACCAAAATTCAATTTTACACAATAAATGGTTTTCTAAACTTGAAAGGGTTGTGGAGTGTGGGTAACACTCGCGGAGTGAATGTTTGCCCATACGTATTTACCAAAATTCATTAAGTGCCTTAAACTCTCTGTTGCATGCGGAGTGAATGTTTGCCCATACGTATTTACCAAAATTCATTAAGTGCCTTAAACTCTCTGTTGCATGTTGTAATTCTGCTCAGACTTTTGTCCTTCCACCTGCAGACTAAATGGCAACCTACAGTGATTGACTCAGGAAGCATGGTGTTTATCAATGTGTTTAATGCCGTGGTTGAAATTAATATTTCCAACAAAGACCCCAAGTTGGAGATAGTTCCCTTGTGTGAAATGTCAATGTCACCAGCTATGCCAGGCATATCCTGTCAGAAACGAACGGCACTTTGTAGCCCTCGAATGGGCCCTTTGGGGAAAATATTTTCAGGGAAAGTGAAAGTGGTTGGCGACCCAAGGAGGCAATGGCTGCGTGGATCGGGGAAGACCGTTACTTCAACTACACTCAAATTGTGTGGAATGGGTGTCAGGAATGCGGGCACTACACTCAAATTGTGTGGAAGAATTCTCGAACAGTGGGCTGGGCCAGGGTCATTTGCAACGACGGCGATATCTTCATGACCTGCGATTACAACGCCCCTTGCAATTATGTAGGTCAAAACCCCTACCAAAATTGCATCCAACTCAAACACTATGCTTCATTCGCTCGTCGATCTTTATTGTACGTAGAGATTTCAGTGCCAGAACTATTGAAGTCAATGTAATTCATTTCATCCCAATAAGCTCTTAGAGTATGCCACAGAAATTCCATTGGCTTACTGGTGAATGTTATTGTTTTACTTTTTCCAATGTTGGATCTAAGCTGATGGGATCATATTAAAACCAAAACATCACTCGCACATAAACTTTTAACTGTTCCATTTTGTATTTAATAATTTACAGATACAATCACTGTTAATGGGTTCAGTCATGCAAAGGGTTCTATGGAAGGATTGAGCTTGATATACTCGTATGCAATGATGATATTTTTAGGTTTGATCGATATGTCGTATGCAGATAGGTTAGCTTTAATTAAGGGAAAAAAACAAAAACATTATATAATATAAAGGAAGCTAGAACGTAAAAATGTGATGTTTTCTCCGTGACGAGTACAGAGCACGAGGAGAAAATGCAAATGCTTTTCTGGTTTACAGCGAGGATTACAACGGAAAATCCAAAAATGTTAGCTTTTTAATATTAAGGATTTATAATCATGCCAATCTTAATTTTGGACTGATAAAATTGGAAGTCTAAACCTTTGGTTTAGAATATGGGTTGGAGGAATTCATATTTAACATGAGTAACAGTAGTGCGTGCAACTTTTTCTCAAATACGGGTCTTTAGGTAGGTGTGGGTGAAACCCTTTCTCAAATATTGGCCCTTCAATATACTTAGGGTTTGCTCAATCAAAACTTGTAATAAGATTTATTGTTGTTTTAAAATAATTGTGAAATTGTTATAATAATAAATTTTTTTTTATTATATAAATTTTATAAATTTTGGGTGTGGAGTATGCTCTAAAATTGTTTTTTGGTTAAGAGTTAGTCTTTTTTAAATTTACGGAAATATGTTAACTGCTCGGAGGTATCTGGCACAGTGAAAGTCTGCCCTTAGTTTGCCCCTTTATGGACCACCACCACCACTAGCACTTGGGTAGGTGGTGTGGTTTTCCTTGAATAATGGTAATGAGTGAAAATCTGCCCCTTAGACTGCCCCTTTATGGACCACCACCACCACCACCACTGGGTAAGTGGTGTGGTTTTCCTTGAATAATGGTAATGAGTCAGCTTGCATTGCAGTTAACAGCTAGAAATGGACAAGAGTTATGATAGGTTTTCCCACTTGTAAAACAGTAAATTTTATAAATTTAATTTAAAATTTGATAAATTGAATATAGAATAATATCATAAATTTAATTTTTAATTTGATAAGTTGGATTTAAATAATTTAATGGTAGTAACATTATTATATATATATATATATATATATATATATATATATATATATATGATTTCATTTACGATAGTTTAGTTTGAGGATAGTAGTTCATATTTGTAATCTTTCTTTTTTTATATACTAAATATTTACAATGTCATACTATCGAGGCGTAAGTATGTGATATTATTTCCTTTAACATGAAGAGTTATTGGTGAGTCTAAGTATTTTTATGGATTTTTCAAATGTTTCTCTTTTAAGTGGTTTGGTGAACATGTCTATAATTTGGTCACTTGTGGAACAACATATTAGCATAATGGTATTGACCTCTATCTGATGTCGAAAAAAATGGTACTTTGCCTTGATGTGCTTGGTTCAACCGTGGAATATAGGATCCTTGGTCAATTTTATTGCATAATTGTTGTAAATCCAAAGTGCAGTAGCATTTAGTTGTTCCTACTACAAATCATCTAATATATTCTTGAGCCACACAATCTCCTTTGTTATGTTTGTAGCAACCACATATTCTACCATTGTAGTGGAATTTGTTGGAAAAAATTGTTTATGTGATCTCTAAGATATAGTTGTTGATCCAAGACACATGAAGTATCCTGAAGTAGACAATTCATTCTCCTTACCTCCTTCAAAGTTTGAATCTATATGCCCAACTAGTTTTAAGTCGTCCACCTTAGAGTATTTGATCCCAAAGTTTTGAGTTCCTTTTAAGTACTCTAGAACTCTCTTTGCAACATAGCAATGTGCTTCACAACATTATTACATGAACTTGAAAAGAATTTGAACTACAAATCAAATGTTTGGTCTAATAGTAGTAACATAGATAAGACTCTCTGCGAGCTATCTATTTTTAATTGCATCATCAAATTTATTCCCTTCTTTTGATGTTAACTTTAGATTTTCTTCCATTAGAATAGAGAGAGGATTATGACTAGCCATGCCAAATATTTTCAATAGTTCTATATTGTACTTCTTTTAATGAATACATTCTTGGATTCTGAGTTATATACCCAAATAGTAGTGAGGATATCCCCATGTTTGTCATATCAAAACCTTTCTTCATTCTTTCTTTATGGATGCAATATATGTTTCATTTCTCCATGTTATCAAAAGATCATAAACATATATCGCAAGATATATGTGAAGTTTTTCCAACTTTCTTAACAAACAATGTTGCATCATCAAGACTAAAATACTTAAAATTGATCTTCAAAAAAACTTAGTTAACTTTTCATACCATGCATGATGTGCTTTCTTTAGGCTATACAAAGACTTGATAAATTTGCATACCTTTTGTTCTTGACCTTTCACAAAAAATCCTTTTGGTTGAAACATGTAGACCTTTTCTTTCAAGTCTTCATTCAAGAAGGTTTCCTTCACATCCATGTGATGAATCATCCACCGATTCTAAGTAACCTATTTTTTTATGGGGGGAGCTAAAGCCAACATTACACAAATGGTAGCCCATTTTTTTGTGGGAGAAAAGTCTCTAGATAGTCTATGCCTTCTTTATGTGCAAAACATTTTGCTACAAGTCTTACTTTATGATTGTTAAGTGATCCATCTAATTTGTAATTGTTTTTGCAGAATCACTTGTAGCCAATTGGTTTGGTTCCAAATAGAGAATCCACTAGCTTCCATGTCTCATTCTTGATGAGAGCATCATAGTCCTTCTACATGCCTTCTATCCACTCATTATAAGAAGTAGATTCTTTAAAAAAAAGTAGGTTCAAAGTTTGTAGATAAATTTGATTCACAATCATATGAAACATCCATTGTATTAGCATCACATGAATCTAAATTATCTACATCACCTTCATCTTATTTAGTTTAACTTCTAGTTCTTGTCTTTTCAAACTCATCAAGATGAACACTTTCAAGTGTCTTTATGAGCCACTTTGGTGGACCTTTCTGAGATGTTCTATTTTGTTCCACTTATTGAGATGGTGTTGTATTCCCATGCGGGTTCAACCTTTTAATTATCTCAATCACATCATTCAATTCGACTCCCTATTCTGATGAAGTGGCTAGATCTTCTTTATGAGGGGGAGGATGACACTTCAAAAGTAAATTCAAAAGACCTATCCAAGATAGGGATACCCCTTGAATATGTAGAATCTCATCATCAAACTTATTATGTGTCTTCATATGAGTGAATCTATATAGATGATCAAGTTGTTTCTCAATTGTTTCGTCGTACTTGGTGGATTCAAGAAAAATCAGATATCTGAAATGAACTTATTATTTACTTCATCAAAAATATGATATGCCTTGGTTGTATTTGAGTACCTCAAGAATATTTAGTTTCAACTCCTTGAACCAAGTTTTTTTATTTTCTCCTTATAAATTGATAAACAATAAATCGAACCAAAAACCCTAAGATGCCTCATTGAAGGAATATGCCCATAGCAAATTTCATAAGGAATTTCATAAGGAGTCTTGTGTTGGAATTATGATACAAGTGTTGTCCTTGATGGCAACTCACTCAGAGGCAGGTACAGGTGATGGCAACTTAATCAGAGGACAGATCTTAGTACAGCAGGACAAGAAAGAGATATACGCAGGTTCATTAAGGAAAATCGACGTATACACGCAGGTTGGCTTCAGTAAAAGCGCGTACATGTGAAAACGTACCTTTGGTCCATGGCGGTTAGTCCTTGGAAGTTGTGCCTATGGTTTTGGACCATGGTGTCTCGACGGGCGTGTCGATCCCTAGTTTTGAAGTTGATGGTGTTGTGTTACTATGGTTTTGGACCGTGGTATTGTGAAGGGCCTAAGGCTATATAAGGAGAAGATCATTAGGCAAAGTGAAGGAAGCAAGGTGTGAGTGTGTGTGAGTGACGAATATCTGATGAGGTGAGAGATCCAAATGTTGGTTATGGGTTGGTGATCTGAACCAAGGTTTCACTCATGTGGAGGATGATGATGAACGATGGAACGGGATCTCAAGGCTTGGAATGATTATCTTCATATGGTTTGACTGTGAATAGACTAGATCTATTGATGCATGTTTATTGTTATGATCTGGGTATGTTTTGATGTCTGATATAGCTGCGGAGTTTTAAGTTTGAATTTACAGATCTGTACGCGGGTTGTCTTTGTTAAAAGAGCGTATACACGCAGGTTGGGTTTGTCGAAGTAGCGTATACAATGTGAAGTATGAAGATGGAGTTGGATATGGTTGTTGTTATGTTGTCTGTGTTCTTGACAGGGTTTCAGTGATTCAGTATTGGGTGATTCAGAGATTGATGATGCAGGTTGTACTACAATGGTGATTGTTTCATGGATCCAGTATGAAAATGTATGAAACGTGGTCCCGGGAAGATAGTAGGCCGGCACCTACGTATTGGTAAACATATCAGCCAGTACAAGAGCCAGGGGGTTGTAGCTCCCTTCCAGGAGCAGCTGGAAAACGAGTAAAGGTTGGAGCATTCTGTAGGTAGGCACCTACGTACTAGTAAATGGATCGGCTAGTACAAGAGCTATGGGGGTTGTAGCCCTCTGCAGGTTGTAGTCTGTGTACTGGTAAAGGACTGCACCAGTACATTGTAAAAGAAGTTTCTTATTAAAGGAAGATAGAAACAAATTGCAGCAGGTGGATTTCACCCACATTGGGTTTCCACCTTATATCATGGTGTTCATGTGTGTGGCCTTTGTGTGATGATCTATTCTGTTATACTGCACCTGTTTACTGTTAATATGGTTAATAATGTTTTGATGCATTTACTGAAGATAAGCTAACTGAATCATAAGATTTCTGGATATACGCTAGTTGCTTTAGACACAATAGCATATACACGCGGGTTCACTTAACGGAAGTAGCGTATATGTTTCTGAGTATGAAATTGAAAAAGTTTTATTGACCTGATAATACTGATTCACCCCCCCCCTCTCAGTATTATTTTCAACAATTGGTATCAGAGCAGGTCCTTCAGAGAAGCTTGATCGCTTGAAGTAGATTCGTAGAACAATGGGGAAGAAAGCGCGTCAGAAGAAGAAAACAGCTCAAAGGAACAATGACAACCTGCCGTTGAGTGGAAGCAAGAATTCAGATCCTGAATCACCTCAGATTGAAGATGGACAAGCAAATGAAGCATCAGATCAAATCATAGATCAGCAAGATCTACCTAGAAAAAGGGAGAATGCCCTCAAAGAAGTGTTTTAATCCTAACTTGATGATGATGTCTTGATGCTTATTACTGGTGTATGCATCTAACTGAAAACAGATGGCACAAGCTCAGGGGGAGCATATACTTCAAATAATGCATTCTTGGCATTATGGTTAGAAGTTGTTAATAAAGTCTATGAAGCTAAATGATACATCTTGTTGTTTGATCAAAGGAATGGTATTGCAGGCTGATGCTTATGGTACATATCATATATGATGAATAATAGTCATGAATGAATGGCTGGTCTTAGAACCTGCATCTGCTCAGGGGGAGCATGGATGGATTGATAGAACTTGGCATATACAAAGGGGAGCCAAACCAGAAACTTCAGCATGTACTCAAGGGGAGCATGGACAGATTGGTACACTTTGACATATACAAAGGGGGAGCACATTTGGAGATTTCTGCAAGTACTCAGGGGGAGTATGGACAGCAGAAGGTATACCAAAGAAGAGAATATCCTGGTCCGCCCTTTGCCCTTGATGTCAAAGGGGGAGAGTGACTTGGTGTGGTGGTTGCCATCAAGTCCAAAGGGGGAGATTGTTGGCATTATGATACAAGTGTTGTCCTTGATGGCAACTCACTCAGAGGCAGGTACAGGTGATGGCAACTTAATCAAAGGACAGATCTTAGTACAGCAGGACAAGAAAGAGATATACGCAGGTTCATTAAGGAAAATCGGCGTATACACGCAGGTTGGCTTCAATAAAAGTGCGTACATGTGAAAACGTACCTTTGGTCCGTGGCGGTTAGTCCTTGGAAGTTGTGCCTATGGTTTTGGACCATGGTGTCTCGACGGGCGTGTCGATCCCTAGTTTTGAAGTTGATGGTGTTGTGTTACTATGGTTTTGGACCGTGGTATTGTGAAGGGCCTAAGGCTATATAAGGAGAAGATCATTAGGCAAAGTGAAGGAAGCAAGGTGTGAGAGTGTGTGAGTGACGAATATCTGATGAGGTGAGAGATCCAAATGCTGGTTATGGGTTGGTGATCTGAACCAAGGTTTCACTCATGTGGAGGATGATGATGAACGATGGAACGGGATCTCAAGGCTTGGAATGATTATCTTCATATGGTTTGATTGTGAATAGACTAGATCTATTGACGCATGTTTATTGTTATGATCTGGGTATGTTTTGATGTCTGATATAGCTGCGGAGTTTTAAGTTTGAATTTACAGATCTGTACGCGGGTTGTCTTTGTTAAAAGAGCGTATACACGCAGGTTGGGTTCGTCGAAGTAGCGTATACAATGTGAAGTATGAAGATGGAGTTGGATATGGTTGTTGTTATGTTGTCTGTGTTCTTGACAGGGTTTCAGTGATTCAGTATTGGGTGATTCAGAGATTGATGATGCAGGTTGTACTACAATGGTGATTGTTTCATGGATCCAGTATGAAAATGTATGAAACGTGGTCCCGAGAAGATAGTAGGTCGGCACCTACGTACTGGTAAACATATCAGCCAGTACAAGATCCAGGGGATTGTAGCTCCCTTCCAGGAGCAGCTGGAAAACGAGTAAAGGTTGGAGCATTTTGTAGGTAGGCACCTACGTACTAGTAAATGGATCGGCTAGTACAAGAGCTATGAGGGTTGTAGCCCTCTGCAGGTTGTAGCCTGCGTACTGGTAAAGGACTGCACCAGTACATTGTAAAAGAAGTTTCTTATTAAAGGAAGATAGAAACAAATTGCAGCAGGTGGTTTTCACCCACATTGGGTTTCCACCTTATATCATGGTGTTCATGTGTGTGGCCTTTGTGTGATGATCTGTTCTGTTATACTGCACCTGTTTACTATTAATATGGTTAATAATGTTCTGATGCATTTACTGAAGATAAGCTAACTGAATCATAAGATTTCTGGATATACGCTAGTTGCTTTAGACACAGTAGCGTATACACGCGGGTTCACTTAACTGAAGTAGCGTATATGTTTCTGAGTATGAAATTGAAAAAGTTTTATTGACCTGATAATACTGATTCACCCCCCCCCCCCCCCCCTCTCAGTATTATTTTCAACATCTTGTTCCCAAGGGCAGAAGGTGGACTCCTATTTTTCACATATATTACATATATAAAGTTCATCATCCCAAGAAATCAACTTCATTATTGAAAAATAGTATTCAATGTACTATACTCAAGAGTGTCCAATTCATTGTTTATACTATACGATTCTTATGAGGATTATATGGAACAATGGTTTGGTGTTTGATTCATTGTTGGTGAACATAGATTTTAAACTCATTAGGGGTATATTCCCCTCCATTATCAATATAAAGAGTAATAATACTATAGTGTGCTTCATTTTTAATCCATACTTGAAGTTTCTTAAATGTTTCAAAAGCTTGAGACTTATCTTTTAACAAAAAGACCCAACACATTCTAGTGTAGTAATTAATAAAAGTAATGATATTTTATTATTAGAGGCAAATGGAAGAAGCATGACGACACACAAAATAGTATGTATCACTTTTATTTTTATACAAGCTCTCAAAGTGGAATCATGAAAAGGTTTCTTGTTATGCTTCCCAACGATATAAGCCTCACATTGCTTCAGGTTCCTTGGAATGGTAAGAAAACCAGAAATATCATTGTTCTTCAACATATGAAGACTATCATAGTTGATGTGTCCAAATCTAGCATGACACAAAAGACTAAAAGACAATGTACCTTCATCATAGTGAGAAAGATGTATAGAATTCTATGCCTCTGTGAATGCCCCTTTCAACTTAAACACCCTATCTTCGCATCATGCCATGACAACCTTGTTGTCAAAATACCTCCTTATTTCAATTGTTCCATCAAACACGTGAATGGAATGTCCTTATTATTGAATATTTATAAGAGACAATGAGTTCGTAACTTAGGAAGATAATGATCCAGGTTCGGGTGTGAAGAAGGACCCTTCCAAGACCTTTTACTTTCGTGATGTGTTAAATTACACTTTAAAAGAATATTAAATAATACATCTGCATGTGGAAAAGAAGAGGAACATAACAATCATCAACACATGAAAACTCAAGATGTGATAACGGAGTTTGTCCAGGAGGGAGTACGTCTCCGTGCCCCGGTGTCAAGATGGTGTAGGCAGTTGCATTAAGCACTATCAATAAAGATGATGTATAAAAGAGATGATGTCGCGATCATACAAGGAAAAATTCCCTCACGCAAGAGTGGCTCTAAGAGATATTCCACAACTAGAACTCTCAATCAAAAGACTCCTATCAATATGACACAAAAACATGCATGGTGAGCATCCTGCCAACATGGCACAAAAGGGATGTCAAAAAAACAAAACACATGCATGACAACAACAAGAGTATCCCCGCAACATACAACAAGGGATCTCAAAGCATAACATGATGAGTTATGACAATAAGTACATCACATAAAAGATTCCACATAACATGAATCAAGGAATCATGACAACATGTAATAAACAAGATCCTGCATCAACATCAATCAAGGATCTGTAAAACATAATGCAGAAAGAAGAAATACATGAACAATAATCATATACCTCACACCACGGGCCATCTGAAGAACTAAGGCAATGCCTCCTTTTTCAAAGGAACTAAGACAAACCCTCTCCGCGATAACTTCATCATCCGGACTTAGATTGGAGTGTCATTCACACCTCCACGATCAGGACGATGAGATCTACGCTCTAGTCCTGGGCCAACATCATTCTGAACACTTTGATTTTTGAGCCCTCTTTGTCTTGTGTGTCTCTCTATAGCCACTTGGATCAAATAATGATATCATTCAAAAGAAAATCTAGGAATTTGATAAATTTAAGCTTGATGGTGCTAATTTCTACAAGTTTGAGACTAGATATATCTAAAAAGTACATTGCACCTTCTTCACTGTCATTTAATTCTTCAAAGAAGTATTTCTAAAATTTCATGTATTAAGTAGTACCGATATCAAGCAGGCAAACATCTCTCCAATAATCAAATGAAGCTTTGAACAAATATTTGTTTATGTGAATATTACAATGAGCAACAACCAAATGAATAGATTTAGGTGCTTTACCTTTGTCTTCTTTTTTTTTTCTACTTGTATTTTATCTTCTCCCATGGGATTATGCATGTCTTTTCTTCGTGATCATTCTCACCACATCAAACATGATGAAGGTCTTACTCTCATATTGATTATTCCTATTACACTACCTTTGAAATTATTCTCTCTGTCCTCTCTTACTACCTTCTCCTGTAAAATAATCATGCAATTGATTCTACTTTTTTGACCAAGTTACATAGTTTATCTAGTAGGATGAGCCATCTTCTTCCTAAAAACATTCTCACATTCTACAATGTTCTTCGTCAAAGTGTAATTCTCACTCCCACCACCTTGGACTCTCGAAACTCAATGGGAGGTGCTACTTTTAATTAACCTGGCTTCCATGGTCTCCTCATGAAGATGGGGTTATAAAATTCTTCCTTTCCTAAATTTATCTAAATTATATTTGTATATCACCATCACATCTAGTTCATTGAGAGCGTTCTGGTGATATATATATTTCCTCAATATGGCCTCTAGATTGAAAGTTATGCCCATTTAAATTTTGGGCCCATTAACCCTTGCCACATTAGCAAAGATCTGCCACATGGTACCCACGTGGAATTGATACCTCACACGAGATCCAACATGGTTCCTTCCATGCCACAACATCACCATTCCATCGCACCACATCCCTGAGGGTATTCTACTCTAATGTTTGTGGCATGATGTAATTTGTTTCTAGTTAGGTAACAAAGATAATATTCGTCTTGTGGCTTACGTCTCTTCTGCAACTTATGTCTACTCCACGCCCCGTGGTAGAAAGGAACCACAAGACTTCTCTTAGGGCCCATGCTCCATAGTGATGTGGCTCTTGGCCATGTCAACTCCTCGTCGACACCAAGTAGCACCCCCATGCTAGGTGGCACCACAAAACACCACCATGTGTCACATAATGACATGTTAGCATAGGCCCCCATCTCAACCACTTCTGTATTGTCTTGATGACATCACACTGACATCAAGGTGACATCACTCTACCATGTGGCATCCCCTCATGATGCCATATGTTACCCAAAACCCTACCACTTTACCATCTAAAAGGCTAATCATTCCTGCCACGTGTCATGTTGGCAGCATGTCATGTCAACATGTTTACCACATCAGTAATCCACGTCCTCTAGATTCTCTTATGTGGCTCTCCATATCACCACATTTGGCCTTCATGGCATCTGCCACCTTAGCATAAGACCTAGGTGCCACCAGATTCAAGCCTCCATGCAAAATAATGTTTTTTGTTTAATTATGAGGAGGAAATTCTATCCTTCCCTCCATCAATAGCGCCAATGCGTCTTTTGTAACATTATTTGGTTTTGATAAGTTAGTATATTTGTCAAAAATAAATTCAAAATGTTAAGTTAGGATATGGATGAAAAAGAAAGAAAAATAAAAAATGTTAGGATGTCCTGTATATTTTATATGCATCCATATCAATAAAATGTTACGAGTTAGTTTCCCTAAAGAAAGAAGGCAAAAGAAAATAAAAAATGCTAGGGAAGCAAAAAGAAAATAAAGGCTTCAATTTCAAATAAAAAGAATAAATGTAAAGGGTGCTAGTTTAAATGCGCCACATTAGAAATGTTAAATTTTTATTAATTAATGATTAATTTCCTTAATAGGGATTAAGTTTTGTTGTAAATCTTTGACATTGCACCTTATGATATATGGCACATATATATTTGATATAAGCCAAAGTCACTAAGCAACAAAACATCAGGTCGGATTTACATAAAAGGAGCGCATCATTAGACGGTTGATCTACTCCTCGCCCAGATCAACGACATGGAGAGACTTCGCACCCCCCTTAACTGTTTTTCATTAACGCGATGGGTGGGGGTCCGCAAAGTGGTTTTAATGGTGGACGCCCCAACCTTACGTGTCACCATCCTATAGCTTTGCACCCCCCCCGGCCCAAAACCATAAGCCATTCCCTACCCCCTCCGCAATCTGCTCATGGTTTTCCCTCTGCCAACGGTCCTCCATCTCATGCCTTGACTGTTATCCCTTAACCAATCCAATGTCACCACTTCATTTTTTCATTACCTCGTCATCCTACCTGTTTCCACCTCACGTGCACGTCACCCTGTTGTCATACCCGTTTTCGCATGTTGCAGCTCCACTCCTATGCATTAAAACCGTTACGGTCATAAATAAAACCATTAGCCTTTCCTGAAAACTATAAATAAACCCATACCCGTATTTTTGTCACATTTCTCTGACTTTTTACTGTTATTTGGAGGTCAAACAGTTCCCTGCTCATAACTTCTTGCTATTCGACCAATCCATTCAGTTGATCACTCTTTCTTCTATCTGTCAGCATGGCCCCAAAAGGGAAAGCTAAAAAGTAGAGTGCAGAAGAAAGCACTGTTACTACCACCCAACCCGATCTTGACCATGTTCCCCTTGTCGATTCCTTGTTCAAGATTGCAGATGCCAAGTGTGAGTTCGACTTCCATGAACTGCACCTATGGCTAAAACAAAAATACCTTGATCAGAAAGACCTAATCAAATTATGGGAATCTCTGTTACCTTTCTTCAGCTTCCCAAAAACACATGATTTCCCTGACCTAATTACTTGGTGCCAAGCCAAATATGACCCTGTAAAAAGAGTAGTGGTGGCTCAGAATGGAGACATTCTGATCACCATCTCTGTTGAAACCATAAACCAGATGCTCCTAATCCCTCAATTAGACTCTCTCAGCCATTTTTCACCAACAACACTTATGGATCTGTACCATAAGTTAACCTTTCCACAGAGGGCCCAAATCTTTGAAATCTTTTTATGTGAGGATGCAGAATTACCAAAAAGGAATCCACCCTACTCATCTTCCATGTTTCCTGAGGCCTCTAGACATTGTATTTCTCTGCTTTCATACTTGTTAGGATATCCAGATGACTAGTCTGTTGATGAAACTATCCTTGGATTCCTTTCCATCTTTAACAAAGATCAGCAACCAACATTCATGTATAATTACAGCCAATTCTTGGCTGATAATATACATGAACAATTCATGAATTTTACTATACAAGGAGTGTTCAGTTACAACGCTGTAATTGTTCACATGTTTCTTTTTCATCAGGGATATATTTTGCCTATCAATCTTAGCAAACAGGATGAACAAGGGGTGAACCAATCAGTGATTCATTGGACCAAAATAGTCAGGACAACTTCTATTAGTTCTTCATTTTCAGATTTTGTAGATACATTCATACATCCAGTGGCACAACTCCTCAATAGTCAAATAGAGCCAAGGATTGGAGATGAAATAAAAAGGATTTTACACTTAAGTGAGTAGACTAAAACTGGTGACTGGTATTTATACTAGAATTACACAGAGATAAGAGTATATGGTTGTGAGCTTGCACCATATAAGTTGCCCAAGTATGTTCCCATGAGAATATTTTCTCTGGAATATATTAGGCAGATGATCAACATGGATGACCTGCACTTTGTGTCAGGAAAAAGGAAATCTCAATTCAAGATCAAGGCAAAGATTGGATCATTCATTTGAAACACCAGATCAGTTGGTGTTGAGGCAGATACATTGTTAAAGAAGATGAATTTCCAGCCTAACTTTACCTGGTCTTATGACCCTTTTGGTATTATTTTTGCCTTGAGAGTTGAATTAAAAATGACTCCTTATAATCATACTCCAAGACCAGAAATAGAAAAGTTCATGAATCAAGAGCAGTGGGTTGATGGGACACTTCAAGAGGCAGATGAACAGGTTGTACCCACCCCCACTAAACAGACTCCAGTTGCTTAGAGCAAGCAACAGAAAATGGTAAGAGAGTAGACTTCATCTATTGAGGAATTATGAGAGGACTCATTTTTCAATAGAAGAAGCCAAAGGTTGCTTGGTCACATCAACAGAAGAAACTCAACCAGTAATAAATGATCTTGGAGATTCATAAGTTTCTACATTAGCAAGAGAGAGTGTTTCAACAACTCCTCCTATATCTAGTGCTTCAACAACTCCTACAACTTCACCTTCTAGGGAGCCTCTAGAAATCATTCAGTGCACAGGACCCAGTTCCTTAGATGATTAGAACATCTTCTCAAGGTTCCTTGATATTAAACAGAAAAATGAGACTTTTAATTCTAATGTGTACAACCAATTCTAGAAACAAACGTCAACTTCCTAGCATTGTCTTCTTTATGCTTTTGACAGTGAGAAAGGAAGAATGCAAATGGCTTTCTTGCAAGCTCAAATTCAATTTCCTAAGTCTCCGTCAGATTATAAAAATACTGTGTTCTCTTTTGATACCAGTCAAATTCATTCAATTGACTAGATGGATATGCACAAATAGACTCGTGAAATGTTGTTTTCTACCATGACAACTACAACTATGTCTCTTTCTAAACTTAGGACCGCCCTATCCAATGTTCAGTCTCAGTTCAAGTTAGAAATATTTCTTCATTAGAAAAAGATAATAGAATAAAATCATTGGAGGACTTTGTAATTAAAGTAGGATATGATCCCAAAATGTAAAAGTTGCAGAGTTACTCCTTAAAAAGAAAGATACAGACATTGCTGCGCTCAAAAAACAGTTGAAGCTGCCTTCTACAGAAGATCCTCTAACAAAGGACATAGCATAAAATGAACAGCAAAAGGGGGATATTCTCAAGCTTATTATTGAGAAAAATATACAGCTAAAGAAAATGGAAGAGCATATTAAAGAGTTACTAAAGGAGAAAGAAACAACACAGCTTGCTATGGTTTCAGTCACAGCAATCCCAATATCAGGTACAGAGCCTAGGTCGTCATCAACAGCCATTGATTCTACATCAACAATAGTTGATCCAGCAAGACAAGAATTGGTCATACAAAAACAGGAGAATGAAAAGTTATTGCCAAATTTCCAAAGTTTAGAATTGTAGAAAGTCAAGAATGATGCTTTTTATGTATTCTCAAAATCATGCATGAATTACCTTATTTTCCTAGTAAAATTGTGGCAAGTTAGACTATGCTAAAATTAGGTACTTATGCAAGAGAAAGTCTGGGGCTGTCACTATACTTCGTGTATAAATCAAAGTCGAATAGCTGATGTGCCACTTCTATGGTCATCAATTACGCCACAGGATCCTGAGGTTCTTTGAATGATCTCGTCTTCGCAATTAACAAATGCTTGAAGCCCGGATAATAATGCGTGAGACTTACCCTTGTGACGGCGGAAAATCCTCAATCTATTAGGCCGCATTTACATTTAAATACAAGCGAAATCATTGCATAAATTTTTTTGTTCAACTTTTGTACACTACCTGCACGTGAAAGAACCGAAAATTTTGCGTGCGAAGATGCCGGAAGTATATCAGCGGTCCCGGTTTTTGTAATTTAATTCAATTTTGGCATTATCTGTTTGGACGCAGACAAGATATCCACTATTTGATTAATTTTATCAGAGTGAGATTGAAACAAATTAAATTAAATGATATTACTTTACGCAGTTACATATCCATATATAAGTTATCCAAATATAAGTTATTCATAAAGTTCTGTTCTAATAGCATTTTATAAGTTCATTGTAGAATATAGATATTTTATTTGTAAATTGATTCCAAATACTAAAATTTTAAAGTAAAAACTTTTTCCACAATTAAATTTATTTAGCTCACAACAATAATTATAATTAATCCTATATGTTCACCTAATAGTAAATTTCTATATTGAACTTATTTATCTCACAATAGTGAAATGTATTTAAAGATAAAACTTTCAAAATATACACCCACAATCAAACCTACTCAACTCACAACTATAATTACATTTAGTTTTCTTAGTTCACAACTATAATTACAGTTAGTGTATTCAAGGGTAAAGCTTTGACAAGTACATTAGTTAATGTATTTAAGGGTAGAGCTTTGACAAATGGGTGAGTTGAATTTAATTAGATTGTAGATTTTTGAAATATTTTAAAAGTTTTATATATAAAATAAATATCTAAGTCAAATGGTTGTCTTAGCTTCAATCGATAAGATTTCGAAAAAAATCCAGAATATACACCACAATCGAGCTATAATTATATTCAATTTGTTTAATTGATAAACTCTCTTAGGTCACAATTGTAATTACAACTAGTATATTTAAATATAAAGCTTTCACAACTGCATTGGTGAGCTGAATTTCACTACATTATAGATTTTTAAAATATTTCAGAAATTTGATGAATGATTAACGAAATCAAATAGCGGTCTTCACTTCTATCTTTGAAATTTCTCAAAAAAAGTTAAAATATATACTCACAATCAAACCCATTTAACTCACAACTCTAATCACATTTAGTTTCTTAACTGATAAACCCCGCTTAACTCGCGATTGTAATTACAGTTAGTTTTCTCAACTGATAAACTTTTCAAGTTATTCAGAAGTAGGCCCTCCGGGTTGCTCCAAAGTTAATATGTTGTTGGGACCAAAACCTTCAATGAAGAACAGTACTTCCACATGGCTCCTCCTGCAATCACTCCGATCACACCCATTCTTCTTCACCTCTCATCTTATAAGTCAACGGACCTCCCATGTCCAACTGCATCAACCTTCTCTCATAGTTGTGATAACCTTTTCTCATAGTATTGATAAAGCCATCAGGGAGCTTAGAAAGTTAAAGTGGGAAAGAGGACTATGAAGAACCTGATAGTATATCATGTCCGATCGCTGTATTTGATCCTTTTGTTGGTTATTCTGTTGTTATGTCTGGGTTCACTAGCTTCTAGTGTAACTGCAAGAGGTGATAATGAAGATTTAGTGTCCCAATTCCTTCTACCCCAAAACCAGTCAAGAGCCCAGGTTGGGGATCCTCCCCTTGTGTGGGATGCCAATGTGGCCAGCTATGCCCACGCATATGCCAGTAAGAGACGAGGAGACTGCGCTCTAAAACACTCGAATGGGCCATTTGGCGAAAATATTTTCTGGGGAAGTGGAAGTGGTTAGCAACCCAAGGATGCAGGGCTGGAGCTAACCAGCCATATATTGGGTATTTAATGTCCTCAGAGCAGCACGCAACTTAGCCCGATAACACGGGAGTGGGCAAATATTATTTAATGCCGAATTTGCCCACTCCCGTGTTATCGCGTTAAGTCGCGTGCTGCTCTGAGGGCATTAAATACCCAATATATGGCTGGTTAGCTCTTTCCAGGATGCAGTGGCTGCGTGGACGGGGGAGGACCGTTCAACTATCATACTCATTCGTGCAGTGGGTTTTAGGAATGCGGGCACTACACTCAAATTGTGTGGAAGAATTCTCGAACGGTGGGCTGCGCTAGGGTCATTTGCAACGACGGTGATACCTTCATGACCTGCAATTACAATCCCCCTAGCAATTATGTTGGTCAAAACCCCTACTAAAATTGCATCCAATATGCTGCATTGGCTCCTCACTCTTCCTTGTACGTAGAGATGTCAATGCCAGAACTGTTGAAGTCAATGTAATTCATTTCATTCCAATAGCTCTTAGAGTATGCCTGAGAAATTCCATAAGCTCAGTGATTGCTATTGTTTTAATTATTCCAATGTTGGATCTAAAGTGATGGGATCATATCAAAACCAAAACATCACTTCTTGCACATTGAATTTTAACTCTTTCATTTTATATTTAACAAGATGAGCTGCGAGGCAGCAAGTCTCTGCATTAAGTTGAGCCTGAGAATGCACCTGTAGTTGCATTGAGTGGGCAAGTCATGAAAATCGTACTAGATGCTGAGAAGACGCTAGAGCAAGAGAACGTTGTTCATAAGTACTAGGGTAGGCTCTTTCCTTTCCTTCCGCAGAATATTGTCATGTTGCTGGGGTGCCTATCCGGGTAGCCCAATATTCCGCAGAATATTCGAAATAGCAGGAACCCTCCATCTGGTATAAGTACTCTGCGCATTCCTTATTCAGGACCAAGGTATACCGAGCCTGTTCATTATGCAGGAGCGTGTTGGATCATATTTCTCATCTGACCTCAGGAAATAGAAGCTTATTATATCAATCCCACTTCGTTCAGCTGGCGCAGCATTAAGGAAGGGCCCAACCGAGGGCCATATAGAGAGAGGGAGGGCATGTAGCGTCCGTTTGTGGGAGGGCAGAGCATGTAGGCAGTAAGTATCTGGAGTAAGGCAGGGCAGATAAGATACTTGGCTTGAGGGCCACTGTTAGTTCTAAAAAGTTCGTTAAGTGAATGCACTCCATCACATATTGAATCTCTTTCTCGATATTAAAGCAAGGCAGTAAGCATGTTGGGAATGCACATCCGGCGCTGTATGTCCCCGCCCTTCTAGCAACTACAGGAAGAAGTACGGTAAGTAAATGCACATACTGACCAGTCAAATACAGCTTAAAATTAATAAGTGAAATCAAGAAATACCAGTCCACTGTAGCTAACCAATACAAGATTAATCGGTTGCTGGTGTATTTTCGCTTTCTAGAGAAGCGATGGTTGTTCCTTCCGTTCCTTTATTTTTCGACTTTGAATAAAGGGCAGAATTCAAGCATGCCATGTAGCATTCAATAATGCTCTGTTGTGCCTTCGTCAAATCTGATATACCAATTCTACCATTAAACTATGCATTTGGTACACTAAATCGGATTTGTAATAATGTCATATTTTTATTTTAATAAACTAAATAAAAAATTTTAGTGACAATTTTGTTGGAATAATCGATTTCACTGCCTAGAACGTATGTCTTGCATTGTATGAGATTTTCTTATTTGCGTATAAGATTATTGTTGGTATAAAGTTTATTACAAAAATTTATAATCATTAAATTTAAATTAATAATAATTAAAAATATAACTTTTAAAAAAGGGACGCATGTTAAAATCTAAAATATAAAATTAAATATTCTGTACGTAAAGTTAAAATGAAAGGGCATAAGTTTACTCATAAATATTTAGCCAACACCATTACATTGCATGCAAGCCACGTGCTTGTGTGTGCCATTATCATACACTCTAGACTCGCCGCATACATATGTTGGGTAACGCAGGCGTCATAGCGAAACCTGAGACAACAGATCAATGCTCTGAGGTAGCAGGGAGGTGAGGGACTCATTCTCTGTGGCAGCGAGGAACCCCCTTTCTGAGACAACGAAGGATGTATCTAGGGCTGCTGGAGAACCATACATGTCTGTCTGAGGTAGAACCAATTTCGAAATATACAGCTTTCAAATCAGATACTTGTAATCGTATACGTTTTCTGCTGCTTCACAGCGAAGATTTGTGATAACTGTGATATGTGCTTTGATTGAATGTTGAATTCTGAGGCTGCGGAGAGCAGAAAAGAGGACAAACAGAAGGCCACAAGGTGTCAGCTGATTGGGACTGAAACAGCCAGGGCAAATACAGTATGGAGGGGCTAGCAAGGCCGATTCTAGGTAGCAAGTGACTCCTTTCTTCGTCATTTCAGTTACGAATGCCTCGTATATAAAGGCATTGGGTAGATAGCAGAGGCACAGGCGAAGATAGAGCCCGCAGCATAAGCTACAGAGTACGAGTCAGTTTTGAATTTGCAAACCCTGTTCTGACAATATGGGTGTTTCAATTCTGTGATATATTGAATCTGATAAGACAAAATTTGTATATTTTTGGTCATTTTGATATGTGACTGTTTGCGTCATTGTGACTGTTTGTGTCATTGTAGAGGTGGAAAAAGTAATAAAGTGAAGGAATACTGATGCTTTTGAAGATTCTTGCAGAATAAACTCTTTTACTTTCGGCTGGAGCTATTCCTGTAGCTGCCAAGTTGGTCACTACAGCTATACAATTATGTAATAGCAAGCAACGAATAAATTTAAACATAGATTTATAAACTGTAGATGATAAAGAAAAAGATGAAAACCCTTTCCACTAGAAAATACTATTAAAATTATAAAGATTGAGATTCGCTTCTTTTTTGGTATGATGGGCAGAAGAGCCTCTATACGGCCAAGCCTCTCAGCGACAAGCAAGTGGAACTGGATGTTGTCTTGGCGGAAAATGAAGGCGGAGGAGTTCCTTCCACAAGGTGAGTTATATTTTTTTTACTATTTCATTTTCGTTACCACTATGAACTTTATGTATCACATACTAAGATTTCCTTAAATTTAACTGGCATTGTGTGTCTTGTTAAAGATGGTTTTGCCGAGCAGGTAATGCCTGTGACAACTATTTAAGTCTAGATTTTGGTTGTTTTTAATCGAATTTTCCTAAATAATTGTGCCACTGCTATTGATGTTCGATTTAGTTCGGCATGTTTTTTGTATAAAGAATTCTAATAGTAAGTGGATTTCATGTTCTTAAATAAAATATGTTGTTGACAGACCCTTATCTTGCTTTTTACTGAAATTCATCTTATATCAAAATTTAACATCATAAGATCAACCTCGGATTCATGGATTTACTTTGCTGAACCATTATGTTTTGGCAGGCGGGTTAGGACTTACCACGTGCTATTCAAGCTGGCCGCAACGATTCACTTGAAGCTACTGCTTATGCGTATGAATTTGTTACTGAAACTACTGTTCGATCTGGATCTGGGTCTCGTTCTTCACCACCTGAAACAACTGGTTATGCATATCGATCTGGATATGCTTCTAGGTATGCTTATACAACATCTGTTCTGTCTCCCCTCAGCAACATCTTATGCGTATGAATTTGTTACTGAAACTACTGTTTGATCTGGATCTGGGTCTCGTTCTTCACCACCTGAAACAACTGGTTATGCATATCGATCTGGGCTTCTAGGTATGCTTATACAACATCTGTTCTGTCTCCCCTCAACAACATCTGTTCTGTAGACACCACAGCAGCATGCAGAGCATCTGTTCTGTAGACACCACAGCAGCATGCAGAGTGACACATTGCAACAGTGGCAATTTCAGTAATCCTTACGGCTGTAAAGAGCCCGCCCGAAATGTTGTATATATCTATCAAAAGTGTTATGGAGAAATAACATATATAAAGAATACCCGGCGTGATATCAACCGGTTCAGCTTCATGATAAGTCAAATGCAATAAGAGCTAGCATTTTATATTGCCAGATTAATGTTAGCATTAATCAACAGCTCCAAAAAATGAATGAGAAAGACCCAGAAAAATGCAAGATAATATATGATTTCAGTGCCTCTGCCTCGGGAAGAGGCCAAATAAGACCATAAACCACTATGATCTAAAAAACTTTGTTTATACTCGATAAACAGGCACGTTCAAGTAGGTGAACTAATGTTAAGTACATCGTTTCCGATTACTATAGTCCTTGGCCATTGCCAGATGGCAGGGACTAATAATTTGCCGATAGAATCACTACTAATGGGTTCAATAATGCAAAGGGTTCTATGGAAGGATTGAGCTTGATATACTCACATGCAATACTGATATTTTTAGGTTTGATCATTTCGTCGTATGCAGGTAGGTTAGCTGGATTTAATTATTAAGAAAAGAAAAACATTATATAATATAGAAGGAAGCTGGAACCTAAAATGTAATGTTTCCTCCATTCCTCTATGAAGAGAACAGAGAACTGGGAGAAAATGCAAATGCTTTCATAATGACGATTACATTGGAAAATCTAATAATATTTAACATTTTCATATTAAGGATTTATCATCATGCCAATCTTAATTTTGGACTGATAAAATTGGAAGGGTAAATCTTTGGTTTGAAACCTGTATGTGGGAGGAGTTCATATTTAATATGAATAGGTGGTAGTGGGTGCAACTGTTTCTCAAATATTGGACCTTTGATATATTAAAGTTTACACAATCAAAACTTGTGATAAGATTTATTGTTTTTTAATGATTGTGAAATTTTTATAATAATAAAAAGTTTAGCTGTTATATATAAAATTTAAATTTTGGTAAATTGCATATTGAATAATTCTATGTTGAGTAATATTATTGAAATGAAATATTGAAATATGTATAATAAAAATGATTTTTAATTTTTTTTTATCATAGTTTTGATTATAGTTGTTTTTATTTATATTTTATTTTATATTAAATATTTATAATGTTATAATGTTAATGATTAGGTATGCGATATTTTTTTCTTAATATAAAGGGGGTATTTGTAAGTTTCAGAATGGGTGTTTGAAATTTATTTTTCTTGATTTTTCAAAAAAAAAAAATGATTTGGTGAAGAAGTGCAATTGGTGGCTTGTGGAATAAGATATTAGTTGAATAGTCTTTCCCTCTATATGATGTTGAACTAAATGGTACTTTGTGTTGATGTGCTTGGGTCGATCATGGAATCTAAAATGATTAGCCAACTTGATTGTAAAAGTGTTGTCAATCAAAAGTGATATAGTATTTAGTTATTTCTCTTGCAAATCATCTAATAACTTCCTGATCCACACAATGTCCTTTGTTGTTTTTGTCGCAACCGCATATTCTACCTCTATAGTGAAATCTACATCAAAATTCTTGTGTAATATCTAAGACCGATTTGTTGATCCAAGACTAATGAGGATCTTGTAGACAATCCATTCTCCTTACCCCCATTAAAGTATGAATCTCTATGTCCAACTAATTTCCAAGTCTTCCACCTTAAGTATTTGAGCCCAAAGTCTTGATTTCCTTTTGAAGTAGAAAATCCATTCTCCTTACCGCTATTAAAGTATGACTAAATTGAAGTCTTCCACCTTGAGTATTTGAGCCCAAATTCTTGATTTCCTTTTGAAGTACTTTAGAACTCTCTTTGTAGCACCACAATGTTCTTCATAAGGATTTCACATGATCTTGGAAAGAATCCCAACTACAAATGAAATGTCTAGTTTGGTAGTAGTAAGGTAGGTAAGGCTCCCCACAAACTATCTATATTTAGTTGACCCTCAAATTTCCCTTTTTCTAATGTTAGCTTTAGATTTTGTTCCACTAGAGTAGAGAGAGGATTACAATTAGCCATGTCAAAATTGTTCAATAATTCTCTATTGTACTTATTTTGGGAGATGAATACATGCTTTGAATTTCGAGTTAATTCTATACCCAATTAGTAGTGAAAATGTCCCCATGCTTGTCATATCAAAACCCTTCTTCAATTCTTTTTTTATGTATGCAATATATGCTTCATTGTTCCCTATTATCAAAGCCAACTTTCTTAACAAACAAAGTTGCATCATCAAGATTAAAATGCTTGAAATTAATCCTCAAAAGATGCTTAGTTAACTTTTCATACCATGCATGGGTTGTTTTCTTCAAAATATACAAATGCTTGATGAACTTATGTACATTTAATTCTTGACCCTTCACAACAAATGCTTCTAGTTGAAACATATAGGCATATTATTTCAAGTGCTCATTCAAGAAGGTTGTGTTCACATCCATTTGATGAATCATCCACCTATTATAAGTAGCCCATTTTTTGTGGGGGTAACCAAAACCAACAATGCACAAATGGTAGGCCATTTTGCCTTGGGAACAAAAGTCTTTGCATAGTCTATGCCTTCTTTATGTACAAATCCTTTTGATATAAGCCTCACTTTTTGCTCGTCAAGTGAGCCATTTAATTTATACTTTTTTTGGTAGACACACTTATAACCAATTGGTTTTGTTCCAAATAGAGAATCCACCAGCTTCTATGTCCCATTCTTGATGACATCATCATACTCCTTTTGGATGGCTTCTTTCCACACATCATGAGAAGTAGTTTCTTTAAGGAAGTTGGTTCAAAGTTATTATATGAATTTAATTCACAATCATAAAAAACATACATTTCATTAAAATCACATGAATGTAAATTATCTACAACACCTCCATTTTATTTAGTTGAACTTCTATCCCCTGCGTTTCCAACCTCATTAAGATGAACACTTTCAAGTTTCCTTATGAACCACTTTGGTGAACCTTTTTTATATCATGTAGGATGTTCCACTTATTGAGATGGTGTTGCATTCCCAACAAGGTTCATCCTTTTAATCCTCTCAATCACATCATCCAATTCTAATGAAGTGGCCAAATCTTCTTCATGAGAGGGAGATGTCACTTCAAAAGGATATCATAGAGATTGATCCAAGATAGGAATACCCCTTCATGATGTGTAATCCCATCATCAAACTCATGATGTGACTTTACATGAGTGAAAATATCTAGAAGATCAAGCTATCACTCAATAATTTTTCCGTTCTTGGTGGATTCAAGAAAAATCACATCTCTAGGATGAACTTTTTATTTACCTCATCATAAAGATGATATGCCTTGGTGGTATTTGAGTACCTCAAGAAGATGTAATTTCAACTCCTTGGACAAAGTTTGTTTCTTTTTCTCCATAGAAACTAATAAATAGCAAGTGGAACTAAAACCCCTGAGATGCCTCACCAAAAGAATGTGGTTGTACCAAATTTCATAAGGATTCTTAAATTCCTAATATTATGAGATGGACTCCTATTTTCACATGTATTGCACATAGAATTGCATCGGCTTACAACATCAAATTCACATGCTTGAAAAATAGCACTCATTGTACTATATTCAAGAGTGTCCCATTCAGTGTCTGAGAGGGAGCTCAACTTGTGACCGTCGTGATAATGAAGTGTTATGTACCATTATATTTGACGTTTAAATGCCTCCAATTTATCCATATCTGCAAAAGGGGTGTACATAGGCACCTAGAGGTTATAGTTGTACAGTGTAATTGACTCTGAATTGTGCAAATACAAACTAGTCCAATTGTCAATTCCATTAGTTACAAAAAAAAGTGTCTCGCTCATTCTTTCTACTACACCATTTTTATTAGGGTTATATGGAACAATGGTTTGATGTTTGATTAAATGTGTGTGAATATGTTTTATATAGATTTCAAACTCATTAGAGGTATATTCGCATCCATTATTAATATAAAGAGTGATAATTCTAGATTGTGCTTCATTTTCAATCCATACATGAAATTTTTCGAATGTTTCAAAAGCTTGAGACATATGTTTTAACAGAAAAACCAAACATGTTCTAAAGTATTCATGAATAAACATTGTGATATATTTATTATCACAAGCAAATGGAATAGGTATGAGGGAATACAAATCGATATGTATCACTTCTAATTTTCTACATGCTATGAAAGTGGAATTATGAAAAGGTTGTTTCCTTTGTTTCCCATGGATACAAGCCCCACATTGCCTCAAGTTCCTTGGAATGGTAAGTAAACTAGAAACACCATTGTTCTTTAGCATATAAAGACTATCATAGTTGGTTTGTCCAAATTTTGCGTGCCAGAAAAGACTAGAAGATGATGTGGTTTCATCATAGTAAGAAAGTGATGTGGTTTCATCCTCGTGATAAAGTGATGTGGTTTCATCCTATTGAGAAAGATATATAGAATTTTATGCTTTCATAGATAACCTTTTCAACTTCAACAATTTGTCATCCTCCGGTCATGTCATGATGACCATGTTGTCAAAACATCTCCCTGTTTCAATTGTTTCATCAAATGTGTGAATGGACTAACCTTATTGTTAAATGTGTACAAGATACAACAAGTTCCTCATTAACTTAGGAAGATAAAGAACATCATTCAAAGGAAAATATAGGAATTTGAGCAATTTAAGCATGATGGTGCCAATTCCTACAAGTTTGAGACTAGATCTATTTAAAAGTACAATGAACCTTCTATATAGTCATTTAGTTCTTCAAAGAAATATTTCTAAAATATCATGTAGTAAATAATACCAATGTCAAGTAACCAAACATCTCTCTAAGAATCAAATAAAGCTTTGGAAAAATCATTATCTAAGCCAATATTGCAATGAGCAACAACCAATATTTAGGTGCTTTACCTTTGTCTTCCTTTTGTTCCTACTTGTATTTATCTTCTCGAGTGTGATTATGCGTATTTTTATTCATGTCGATTCTTATCCCATTGAACACGAGCTGACATCTCATCTTGATTGTGTATGTCCCCTTTCATTTGAAATTCTTCTTTTAGTTTCCTCTCTTACTTCCTTCTTTAAAATGATCATGTGATTGATTCTTCACTTTTGAGCCAGGCACATAATATATCTAGTGGGATGAGCTATCTTCTTCCTAAATTCCTTCTCACATTCTTTAATATTGTCCATAAAAAAATAAAAAAAGTTCTCATCTACCCACTAGCTTGAAGTAATTCAAGATATTGAGAATATGTAAAGTAAAGGGCTTTAATGAAGGTCATGAGAGTATCTCATAACGGTTGTTACATTTAGTTTTCTAAATTGATCAAACCCACTTATATCACAACTGTGATTACCTTTACTTTTCTCAACTAATAAACTTTTCATGTTAGAAGTAGGCCCTCCAAGTTGTTTCGAAGTCAATATGTTTTTGCGACCAAAACCTTCAATCGCATTCGGAGGAACAGTACTTCCACATCATTCATCATGCAATCACTCCAATCATCCCCACTCGTCTTCACCTCTCATCTTATAAATCAGAAGCCCTCCCATGCCCAAATGCATCAACCTTCCCTCATAGTAGTGATAAGGCCATCAGAGAGCTTAGAGAGTTAAAGTGGGAAGGAAGACCATGGAGAACTTGATAGTATATCATATTATATGGTTGTATTTGATCCTTTTGTTGGTTTATCCATTGTTAGGTCTGGGTTCACTATCTTCTACTGTAAGTGCAAGAGGTGACAATGAGGATTTAGTGTTCCAATTACTTGTAACCCAAAACGAGGCAAGAGTGTTGGAAAATTTTTATAGGGGCAAAGGAGAGGAGCCTCGCTCAGAAATCAGTTGCGGCAACTCAATTCTCTAGTTATGGAAAGCAAATCGCAGCTGGACAGAAGCTTAATTAAAACACAGAGTTTATTCATGGGAAAACAGAGTAAAAACAAAAATACGTGCGGTAAAGCTAGATGTGAATGTTTAAAGGCATATCGTAACAAACGAAACTTTGGATTATATTATAAAGCATATGCGAATACATTCGCATAACAAATTGGAGGTTGTTTCTTCAAGTATAAACACAAAAGACTTACTGTGATTTACGCTTCACTGGGGTTGTAGAGTAACTATCTGTAAAACTCTGTAAAACCTTTTTTTACTCACCCACCAATATTTCCTCCACAATTTTATCCTCACTAGCTCTCAGACTTACACACTCGACTCCTCTCTACTTTCTCAACCATAGAAATGACTTTTTACTTTCATATTTATCTCAACATACAAATTTGACATTAATACATGACAGAGCCAATCATTAAGACACAAGATGGACAATTTTACATAATAAATGGTTTTCTGAACTTGCAGGTGTTGTGGTGTGGGTAACAGTCGCGGAGTGAAAGTTTTCCCATAAGTATTTACCAAAATTCATTAAGTGCCTTAATCTCTCTGCTGTGTTTCGGAATGGTCAGCATTGTACTTCTGCTTAGACTTTAGTCCTTCTACCTGTAAACAAAATCGCAAGCCTGCAATAGTTGACTGGGAAAGCATGGTGTTTGTTAGTGTGTTTAAGGTAGTGGTTGGGATTAATATTTCCAACACTCCCCTTAATCACAATTGACACCATTGAGGATTCCCAAACAGTCTCTGAGATAAACAAAACTTTCATGTGCTAATGGCTTTGTGAAAATATTATCAAATTGTTCCTGTGACCTGTGGTGTTGCAACACAATTTCACCATTGTTAATCATCTCTCTAATAAAATGATATCTAGCATCAATGTGCTTGGTCCTCTTGTGAAAGATAGAGGTCTTTGACAATGCAATTGCAGAAGTGTTGTCATAGAAAATAGTTGTCGTTCCCTCTTGGTCGTGGCGAAGATCCCTCGACATCCTTCTCATCCAAACTACCTGATATGTTGCTACTATTACAATGACATATTCAGCTTTTGTTGTTGACAGTGACACTATTGGTTGCTTCTTGGAGGCCCATGAGATGGCTCTGAAACCCAAATGAAAAACATATCTTGACGTGTTTTTTTTGTCATCGACACTTCCTACCCAATCATTGTCAATGTAACCAACCAGCCTGAAATCATTTGTTGCAGTGTACAAAATACCATATTGTTTTGTCCCATTGACATACCTTATAATTCTTTTGGTTGCTTGCCAATGCATCTCCTTGGGTGTCTCCATGAACCTCGACACCAAACTCACTGCATACATTATATCTGGCCTAGTGGCAGTCAAATACATCAAGCTGCCTATCATGCCTTTGTATAATGTCGGATTGACATTCCTGTTGCAATCCTCTTTGCTCAACTTCAACCCCATGGAAGTTGGAGTTGGTGTGGGCTTGCTATTCTGCATGTTAAACCTCTACAAAATGTCTACTACATACTTTTATTGAGAAATAAAAATGCCATTTTCTATTTGCTTCACTTCTATGCCCAAAAAATATCTTAACAACCCCGAGTCAGTCATTTCAAATTCACTTTTCATGACTTCTTTGAAAGCAACGATGAGGAAAGCAGCGTGGTGTTGTCCTATTATTTGTTGATGGTGTTACTTGTTGCTTTCTTTGTTGCGCTTGAATAGGAGTAGAGGGAGTCATTGTTGATGAATTGCTTGATGTTGTCAATTCCTCTTTGTCCTCGTGGTTTACATTCTTTCACATTGAATGTCTTCTCTAAATTTCCATCCCATGCTTCCTCTTCTATGAAATACACATCTCTGTTGATTATGACCTTCTTGGTTGATGGATTATAGAGCTTGTATGCCTTGGATTCATCACTGTATCCAACAAATATGCATTTCTCCCCCTTGTTGTCCAACTTCTTCCTCAACACATTTGAGACATGTGCATAAGCCACACATCCAAAGACTCTCATGTGAGTGATGTTATGCTTTCTTCCACTCCACGCCTCTTCAAGATCCACATCCTTGACACTTTTGGTTGGACACCTATTAATGATATACATTGCACAAGCGACAACTTCAGCCCAATAATCATTTGGGAAATGCTTTGCCTTCAACATACTCCTTGTCATTTCGATAATTTTCTTATGCTTCCTTTCTACGACACCATTTTGCTGAGGTGTATTCCTTATTGTAAATTGCTTGTGAATTCCATGCTCCCTGCAAAATCGAAGGAATTCATTTGAGATGTATTTGTCACCTCTGTCAGTCCTAAGGACTTTGATGTAGTTTTCGCTTTGCTTCTCAACAAGAGCTTTGTATTGACGGAAGCGCTCAAACACTTCACTTTTCTGTTTTAGGAGATAGACCCATGTATTCCTTTTGTAGTCATCTATGAAGGTCAATAAATAGTGGATGCCACCAATTGATGGTGTCTACATTGGTCCACATAACTCTGAATGGACAATCTCCAAAGGTGCCTTTGCTCTTATTGACTTTCCTACTGGAAATGTCTCTCTATGTTGCTTACCCAAAATGTATCCTTCACATAGGTTGTCCAGTTTTTCTATGAGCGGCAACCCCTTCACCATGCCTTTCCTATGCAGCAAATTCAAACCTCCAAAGTTGAGATGTCCAAATCTCAAATGCCATAACCAATTTTCATCTTTGACCTCTGCTTTATAGTTCACTTGTGTAACAAGTGCAACTTTTCTTCCATCCTCTTGTGAATTCATTGACATTTGTGCTTGTGCACCTTCTTCCTTCAAATCTAACCTTATTTTTAGTGGAAATATTCTATTGTTTGTCATTTGAACCTTTGCAATCAACTGTCTGCTTGGGGGTCTATCCAAAATTGTGCACTCATCATTTTTTAAAAAGATATTGTATCCTTTTTGCATGAGTTGTCAAATGCTTATGAGTTTATGTCTCAAACCAGGGACGAAGTAAACATCTGAGATGTACTTCTTCTCCCCCTTCTTTGTTAGGATATTAACTCTTCATTTGTCCATGATAGAGACTTTGCTATTAGTCCCTAATGTCACTTCAGATTTCACACTTTCATCTAGATTGGAAAACATTTCTATGTTCCTTGACATGTGGTTGCTACACCCTGAATCTATATACCATACATCACTTTGTTTTTCTTGTGTTACATTACAAGCTAAAAACATTCTATCATGGTTTTGATTTTCCTTTGTGAAATTTACACTTGGTTTTTTACTAATGTCATATTTCTTCTTTCTACATTCATTTGCATAATGACCATACTTCTTACAGTAATGACATTGGACTTGAGATTTATCATACTTCTGACCTTGTGCTTGATTTTGGCTTGGGCCTTGACTTGGATTTTGATTGATGCCCCTTCCACTTGAGCTTCAAGGGCTGCTTCTTCCACCTCTGTGTGGGATTCTTCCTCTTCCTCTAGCATATGATCTTCCTCTGCCTCTACCTTGACCAAATGAAAATTGTGTCTTGAAGGCATGCTCCAATGAGAAGCGTGTTGCTCTATTCAGTGTATGTTCATGAGAAATCAGTGATGCATGAAGCTCATCCACTGAGAACTATGAGAGATCCTTTTTCTCTTATATGGTGACAACAATGGCATCAAACCTCGCTCGCAGACTTCCCAAAACTTTCTCAACTATTCTCCTTTCCTCAAATGTCTCACCATGAGACCTGATTTGAGTAACTAGTCCAATTTCATGTGTAAAAAATGAGTCTGCATTCTCACTCTTTCATACAAAGTGTCTCAAAGTCACTCCTTAGAATTTGTAGCTTTGTTGTCTTCACTTTTTCCATGCCTTGGTAGGTTGTTTGGAGGTTGTCCCATGCTTGTTTGGACTTTGTTGTTGCTGCAACCCTTGGGAAAATACTTTTAATGTAGAAGAGGGCTTTTGCATCCTTCTTCCTGTTGTCCCTCAACAAATCCTTTTCTGCTTGAGACAAGGCATTGTATACTGATGCATATGCTATTTCTTGAAAACCATTATCCACCAAATCCCAAATGTCTTGAGAAGAAAATAGGGTTTTCATTGTAATAGCCCAATAATCATAATTTTTGCCATTAAACTGAGCTATCTGAGGATTAGTCAAGCTTGTGTTTGATGTCTCCATTTCTGAGTGTAAAAAAAACTTTCTACCTACTGATAAATACTCTCCAAAGGAAAAAACAATCTGCCCTCAAGACAAAAAAAATTAATTGATAGTAAAACCACTTGTTTTTATACTAACAAGGTTTAACCCACTCCCACTCTACCATGTTGGAAAAATTTGAGTGGCTCATTAATCGAGGAGAGGAGTCTGGCTCATAAATCGGTTGCGGCAAGCAAATCGCAAGTGGAGAGAGGCTTAATTAAAACACATAGTTTATTCACGGAAACTAAGTAAAAACAAAAATAGTTGTGGAAACACATAGTTTATTCACGGAAAAGAGAGTAAAAACAAAAATAGTTGCGGTAAAGCTAGACATGAAAGTAAGTAAAAACACAAAAGACTTAGTGTGATTTACCCTTCACTAGGGTTGCAGACTGTAAAACTCGGTAAAACTTGTTTTCACTTGCCCATCAATATTTCTTCCACAATTTTCTCCTCACTACCTCTAAGACTTACAACTGGACTTTTGTCTACTTGCTCAACCATACAAATGACTTTTTATTTTCATATTTATCTTAACATACAAATTTGACATTAATACATGACATAGTCAATCAACACAGGATGGGCAATTTTACATAATAAATGGTGGATGGGCAATTTTACATAATAAATGGTTTTCTTAACTTGCAAGTGTTGTGGAGTGTGGGTAAGACTCCCGAAGTGAATTTTTGCCCATACATATTTATCGAAATTCATGAAGTGCCTTAAACTCTCTGTTGCATGTTGAAATTCTGGTCAGACTTTTGTCCTTCCAAGCATGGTGTTTATCAATGTGTTTAATGCAGTGGTTGAGATTAATATTTCCAACAAAGACCCAAGTTGGAGATAGTTCCCTTGTGTGAAATGTCAATGTGACCAGCTATGCCAGGCATATCCTGTCAAAAACGAACTGCACTTTGGAGCATTCGAATGGGCCATTTGGGGAAAATATTTTCGAGGAAAGTGAAAGTGGTTGGCGACCCAAGGAGGCAATGGCTGCGTGGATCGGGGAAGACCGTTACTTCAACTATCATACTCATTCGTGCAATGGGTGAAAGGAATGCGGGCACTACACTCAAATTGTGTGGAAGAATTCTCGAACAGTGGGCTGGGCCAGGGTCATTTGCAACGACGGTGATACCTTGATGACCTGCAATTAGAATGCCCCTTGCAATTATGTAGGTCAAAACCCCCACTAAAATTGCATCCAACTCAAACACTATGCTTCATTGGCTCGTCAATCTTTATTGTACGTAGAGATTTCAGTGCCAGAACTATTGAAGTCAATGTAATTCATTTCATCCCAATAAGCTCTTAGAGCATGCCACAGAAATTCCATTGGCTTACTGGTGAATGTTATTGTTTTACTTTTGTGAAAACCAAAACATCACTCGCACATAAACTTTTAACTGTTCCATTTTGTATTTAATAATTTACAGATACAATCACTGTTAATGGGTTCTGTCATGTAAAGGGTTCTATGGAAGGATTGAGCTTGATATACTCGTATGCAATGACGATATTTTTAGGTTTCATCGATACGTGGTATGCAGAACGTAAAAATGTGATGTTTTCTCCATGACGAGTAAAGAGCACGGGGAGAAAATGCAAATGCTTTTCCGGTTTACAGCGAGGATTACAATGGAAAATCCAAAAATGTTAATTTTTTAATATTAAGGGTTTATAATCATGCCAATCTTAATTTTGGACTGATAAAATTGGAAGTCCAAACCTTTGGTTTAGAATATAGGTTGGAGGAATTCATATTTAACATGAGTAGCGGTAGTGCGTGCAACCTTTTCTCAAATATGGGTCCTTAGGTAGGTGTGGGTGAAACCCTTTCTCAGATATTGGCCCTTCAATATGCTTAGGTTTTTCCGAATCAAAACTTGTAATAAGATTTATTGTTGTTTTAAAATAATTGTGAAATTGTTATAATAATAATAAATTTGTTATTATATAAATTTTATAAATTTTCGCTGTGGAGTATGCTCTAAAACTGTTTTTTGTTAAGAGTTAGTCCTTTTTAAATTTAAGGAAATATGTTAACGGCCCAAGGCCCAGAGGCATCTGGCACGAGTGCCTCTTATGGACCACCACCACCACTAAGTAGGTGGTGTGGTTTTCCTTGAATAAGGGTAATGAGTCAGCTTGCATTGTAGTTAACAGCTAGAAATGGACAAGAGTTATGATAGGTTTTCCCACCTGTGACAAAATAAATTTTATAAATTTAATTTAAAATTTGATAAATTGAATATAGAATAATATCATAAATTTAATTTTTATTTTGATAAGTTGGATTTAAATAATTTAATGGTAGTAACATTATTATCGATATATATATATATATCTATATATATATATATATATATATAATTTAATTTTTATTTTGATATGTTGGATTTAAATAATTTAATGGTAGTAACATTTTTTTTTTTCTAAGCAACATTACCTACTATGTATTAATATTTACAGCGGAAAATTACATGCAGTGTGTCATGCTGCCCTATGGCAGCTGTAGCATAGTCCCCCAACCCATTACATTTCTGAGAAACCCACCTGAAGATACCTGAATTGTTCCCTAAAACCTCCAACAAAAAGACAAAAACCATCTCTGTAAAGCCCTCGCAGGGGCAGAGATTGTCACATAGAACCAGGGCTTGTGGAGATAGCCCAAGCCAAACAAAACTCCATTCCATAACGGAAGAGTGACACAGAAACAGCAGATGATTCATATGACCGAGAACGACCAACATATAACAGAAAAAACATACTAGAACGACTAAAGACAGCAGGAGAGAGAACCAACCACGAACCCAACACGCGTCCAGTCTTCATGCATGAGAGCCATCTGGGCTTAGCCCTCTCTCTCGTCATCCCCGGGCTCGCCCTCCCCTGGTTTAGCTTCCCGAATCCACGCCCAGCCATGTCCTTCCGGTAGTCCGTCCATGAAAGCCGGCAGCACAGGTTCGTTCTCCCGCAATTCCGCCTCCCTTGAGCTTGAGGCCTCCCCCACAGGCCTTTTGCCTTTATCCACGAGCCTGCACTCTGCCTCCATAGCTTGAGGCAGATTTTCCTCTCGCTCCGGGTGGAGTCTCTCTTCAGTGACCGCGGGGTGCTCCATTGCAGGTGGCCGAGGCATGCCTTCTTCAAATTCGTCCGGTATTCTGGTAAACAACACTAAAATATGAGCATTGATGCCCAGATTTTCTCTGGGATTGCACAGCGAGAAGATGACAGAGCCGAATGCTGGTAGAGTTTGCTCGCCATTGTTGGACCCTCCAACCTCCACAACTTGACTTGCCTGCACCTGAGGTGCACCTCCTCGTCGGTGGCAGTAAATGCAACAACAATGGTGGTGTTGGTCAGTTGCAGGCCCGCGAGCGGATCTGGCTCTCCCTGAGCCTCTGCCCCGACGGCATGGCATTCTATCACGCACCATTTTCCCAAATTCCACTTCCTCAGACGAAGCTTTCTCCCAATTCGGCTCACTATGGCAGACAAAAGACTGTAGGCATGAACCAGGGAGGACCAGCAGTCGACCAGTCTCCCCCAATTCCACAAAGACTCCAGAACTCTCAGGACACAGAGCAGGAACACCATCACTGTGGGCTTCGTCCGCGTCCAAATCAGCAAATTTAACGACCTCTGCATTCCGTCGGAATGTCCCCGCATTGAATGCGGCCATCCGCCTTCGCTGTGAAACCTGCGCCTTCATTAAGGCTCGAATGCTGCATTGCAGGTCGATGGGAGGTGGCGGCGAGGAGCCTTAATGCTCTCTGTCCGTCGCGTGTCCTGTCGACCATGACAAGTGGCCTTAACAGGTCATGCACGGTGGCACCCGCATCCGGGACAGCAGCGTCCTCTTGAATTAAGCTTTCACACTTGTGGAGCTGCTGCCTGTTGGAAATGATGCTTGTGTTGCCTGAGATTAGAGGGGTGCTGGTCTCAACCCCTATGTTGGCCAGGAGGTCTGCAACTTTGTTTCCTTCTCGTCGGGTGTGTTTGAAGGAGATAGCCCTTGCATTATCAATCCCGTGCGCAATATCATTTAATCTTGCCTCAAGTCTCCAGCTGGGTGCAATTTTCCTAGCTTGTGAACCATTATGAATACGGGTTACCATGTTGATGAGAATTTGGGAGTCCCCTTCAACTATTAAGGGTAGGAGATTAAGGTTCCAGGCAATTTGAAGGCCCTGCCAGAGCCCCTCCAACTCTGCTGAATTGTTGGTATCCCAGCCTATACTTCCTAGGTAAATTTGTAGAGGGGAGCCCTCATGATTTCTAATGATGCCTCCAAACCCTGCAGCCCCTGGGTTACCTTTGGAGGCTCCATCGAAGTTCAGCTTGTAAGAGTTTTCAGGAGGAGCAATCCAGTGACAGTCTTTTTTATTGCTGCTGCTATGGTGGAGGTTGCTATTTTGGGGATCTTGAGGTATCTGCAGCTGCCAATTTCTCAGTATGTTCTGCTCCCTGTCCTCAGTTGGTCTGTCTTCTTTGGTCCAGCTTTGGAGTGCCATGGTTTCTTGAATGTTTCCTTGGATTTTGCCCCATATTATTTCCGGCGTCGATTTTTTGTTCTTGAAGATACGTTGATTTCGTTCCTTCCAAATGTTCCAAAGAACTATCCCTGGGATGATACGCCATAGATGATTGAGAAGAGAGCTTTGATAAGGTTGCTTGGGCCATAACCTTAAGGAAATAATAATATCCTCCTCCATTATGCACTGTCGTTGACATCTGAAGCTGACCCTGTTCCAGAGAAGCTTAGCAAAAGGGCAAGTGTTCAGAAGATGCTGGAGGGTTTCCTCATCCTTTAGACAATTGTGGCAGATCGAGGGGCCATGGAAGTTGCGCTTTCTGAGATTTTCCCAAGTGAGAATCTTTTTGTGCCCTATCAGCCAGAGGAAGTAGGAGATTTTTGGCCAAGGACCAAGATCCCAAATTTTATCCCATAGAGGGTCGGGATTAGCGGCAAAGTTGCAAAGAGTTTTATAGGCTTCAGCAGTGGTGTAAGTTCCTTTGGGTAGGTATCCCCATCGGAGAATGTCCTCGCCATTGTTCTGTCTTATTCTTCTTTTCCTTAGTTCCTTGTCTAGGTCCTGACATATTCTATCCTCGTCGCTGTTAAGGATTTGGCTGCTGATTTTCCATTTCCTGAAACCTTCTTCAAGCTCTGGTTGCCAGTAAGATTGGACCTTTTCCTGAAGTTGTTCCTGCCTCGTCGGTGTCAGTGTGGGGTGAAGAATGTTTGTGAGTTTTGGCATTTGATTCCAGGCATCCGTCCAAAATCTTGCACTGCAACCATTTCTGATTTCCCAGAAGCTATGCTGTTGTATAATGTGATGGTGTTGCTTTGCAGCATTCCATATCAAGGAGCCTTTTTCAGTGGGAGTGAATCTTATGAGTTCCTCTTGGGGTCTATTGTCTGCATATTTCGCTGTCCAAATCGTTCCCCAAAGTTTTTCTGGGTTGGTGAGCCACTGCCACCAGATTTTGGCATTCATGATGGCATTGCTGTGTTCAGGGTCTCTTAGCCCAATTCCTCCTTTGTCCCTGGGCATGCAGACTTTTGTCCATCTGACCAAGGCCCATTTTCGATTGGTGGCCGTGCTGCTCCATAAGAAATTTCTCTGCATGTTTCTGAGACTTTTTAAAACCCATTTTGGTGCAGCCAAAGAAGAAAACAAGTAAAGAGGCATGGCTTGCAGAATTGATTTGATGAGCACCATTCGACTGGCGAGATTGAGCGTCCTGTGTGTCCAGAGATTGAGGCGACTTTCAATTTTGTCCAGAAGGGAGCGCCAAGCAGGGTTCTTGATAGCAGATGCAGTGAGGGGGGCTCCTAAATACTTGGAGGGAAGAGAGGCAGAGGAGAAGCCTAAAATGCGGGAGACAGCAGTCTTGACAGACGGGGGGGTGTGGAAAAAAAAGATTTGCGATTTGGAGCAATTGATAGACATGCCAGACGCCAGAGAGAAGTCCTGGAGGAGACCTTTGAGTCGACGAGCTTCTTGAGCCGAGGGGTAACCAAACAGCATAGTGTCATCGACGAATTGCTGATGGGACAGGGCAGGGGAGTTGTGCACCGAGATGCCTTTAATTTTCCTCAGGTTAAGAGCTTGCTTGATGTGCCTTCCAAGCCCCTCGGCCATTAGGACGAAAAGAAAGGGAGAAAGGGGGTCTCCTTGCCGGATACCCCTGGAGGGATTGAACGAGCGGGAAGGAAAGCCGTTGATCAAAATGGAGAAATGAGTGGAGTTAATCATGTTCAGGATCCATCGGATCCACGAAGGACAAAAACCAAAGGCTTTTAGCATATGATGAATATAGTGCCAGTTTAGTTTGTCAAATGCTTTTGAGAGATCTAGCTTAAGGAGCATACCTGCTTGCTTGGAGTTCTTGAGAGAGTGGATAATTTCGTGCGAGAGCAGGATACCGTCCATTATGTGTCTCCCCTCTACGTAGCCTGATTGCTCCTTGGATATTAGTGCTGGCAGAAGCGGTTTGAGCCGATTAGCTATGACCTTTGAAATAACTTTGTAAATGACATTGCAAAGTGCAATGGGACGGAATTTGTCTGGAGTGATGGATTCTGCCTCCTTGGGAATCAGTGCTATGAAGGTAGCATTGAGAGATGGGAGAAGCCATCGTGTTGCTCTGGATTCTTCTACTATTTGCCAGACTTCCTCTTTTAGCATATCCCAGAAGGCATGAAAGAAAGTCATTGTGAACCCATCGGGACCGGGAGCTTTGCCCTCTTTGAGTTGTTTCATGGCATCATCCACCTCCTCTAAGCTGATGGGGCGCATTAAGTGTTCATTTTGTTCCTCTGTGATAGTTTTTGGAATATTGCTGGTGATTTTATTTATGGCTTGTTGCCTGTCTTCACCCTGCTCTTGATGAACTTCTTGGAAGTGATTGAGGAGCTCGTCTTCAATCCCTTCATGCGTTTCTACCTTGTCTCCTGCGCGATTTTGAATGAAGGGGATGTTATTGGTCATTCTCCGTTGTACTGTGGTTCTATGAAAGAATTTGGTATTACGCTCCCCTTCCTTTAACCATCGAACTCTTGACTTTTGCCTCCAATAGATTTCTTCCTGCTTTTCTCTTTCGTTTAATAGGTTGTGAATATGGTGTTCCTTTTCCAACGTTTCCTCCGTGTGTCCCTCTGTGATGATCTGCTGGTGAAGGTTATCCCGGTCCTGTAGTAGCTTTTTCTTGTCCTCGAAGATGTTGCCAAAGGTTTCTTTGTTCCATCGTTTCAGATGGCTCTTGAGGAAAGTTAATTTCTTCTGAAATTGGTACATTTTTGCTCCTTCTGGCGGGATGAATGAGGTCCAGATGTCCTTGACAAACGCTTTGAAGTTGGGATGAGTGAGCCAGAATCCCTCAAACTTGAAAGGTTTTTTGGTTGTGTTGCCGGGTCTTCGCCATTGAAGGGCTATTGGCCAATGATCTGATCCGGAATGAGCCAGAATTGATGCAGAGAAATCCCCTCCGATGTGAACCGCATTGTCCGAAAGGAGGAATCGATCCAGCTTGGAGGCGATTTGATGCTTGCCTGCCCTGCGATTGCTCCAAGTGAAGGTGCCATTGCAGAACGGCATGTCAATGAGGGAGGCCGAGTTTATGAATTCTTTGAATCGACCAACCTCAGGCTCCAATCTACTTCTTCCTCCCATCTTTTCTTCTGTTTTTGTGATCATGTTGAAGTCCCCTGCCGTTATCCAAAGCGGGAATTTCCTACTGTTGCTGAGTGTCTCAATAGTGTCCAGAAGCTCTATCTTGCTGCTGGTGTCTTGCGGGAAGTAAACATTTGACAGGTTGCCGTGAATGTTTGTCCCCAAAATGTGAAAGGTGGCCTGAATCAAATGATGCGTCGCTTGAAAGTCAGTAAGGGCGACTGCTTGAGTGTTCCAGGCTATAGCCAAACCGCCTGAGGCTCCACAAGCATCAACCGCTACAGTTCTGCATCCTGGCCAGGCTTTTGAAAAAAAACTGTCTAACATAGTGCTGTTGCATTTAGTCTCCTGGATAAAGCAAATTTGGGGCTTTTCCATCTTTACCAAATTTTTCAACATCCTGAGTTTTCCAGGGCTGTTAAGCCCTCTTATATTCCATGATATAAGTTTCATGATTAACTACTGGTAGAGGGCTTGAAATACTTAGTCAATTTGGCGTAGCGACCAGAATCAACTAAGATTTTCCCAATTTCCATCGTCCTTTGCAAATCTGTCTTTCTTCCTCTTTTTTTTGAGTCTTTGTGTCGCTGAGTACTGTCCCATTGGCTACCTGGCTGAATTCCTAGTTGATTTTGGTAATAGGCTCGCGAGATGACCAGTTCTAGTTTGTCGAGTTGAAACTCGGGGATGGCGTCATATGCTTTCCTTCTGCATGCGGCCTCTATTTCTAAGAGATCAAGACCATGCAAGTCTATGCTTTCCGGTTCCTCGTCCATTATCTGCACTTGATTGCTGTCTTCGTTGTCTGGGTCGAGATACTGGGAAATGTCAGTTTTGCCATCCACCTCCATATTGTGGAGTTTATCATCCGTGCTGGTCCGATCCTTTTGCAGAATGATGGGGTTGGATAGGGGGGCGGAGGATTTGGGAGGGGAGAAGGAGGAAAGGGGAGGGGAGGATGATGAGGGAAGATCTTGGGCGGTCTCCATATTAGAGGGGGGATCGTCAGAGGATTGACCAAGAATGCCGAAGCTGTTCTTGGTTACTGGGCCATGCGGCTTGCGGGGCTGGGGTTTGGGACCATTAGAGGGCTTTTTGTGCGCACGTTTTCGGTTGGAGACTTTAGTGAAGCCATCCTGAGCTGAGGAGCCTGAAGGATCAGAAGGGTTAGAAAGATTATTCAGAGGGCAGTCCCTGAAGAGGTGACCTAGGGCATGACACTTCCTGCATCGGAACGGGACATGCTCGTAGTCGAGGGGCTGTATCCACTCTTCGTCCCGATGAGCAAGCTCAACAGACTCAGGGAGAGGCTCATTAAGGCGAATAAAAACACAAATCCGAGCATAGGAGGTATACTTACGAGATAGGGTTTCCTCCGCTACTTTGATAAATTCGCCAATCCCATTGCCGATTCTTTTGAGGAGCTCCTCCCCCCAGTATTCGTCCGGGAGCGAATACAGTCTGATCCAAACCGGAGCCCATGATAAATCTTCTTTGTCCGGGATGAATTTAGGGATCCAATCGCGTAAGTATAATCCAGCCGAGTTGAAAAAATAGGGTCCTCCGACTAGAATCCTGTGTTTGTCCTCCGTACAGTAGAAAATCGCAGTGAAGAATCCTTTCGGCCCTAGTTGTAGCGTTACATCCCCTTTGGGTTTCCATTTAGCAGCTATCCATCCCTTTAGGGCCCGTTCAGTTGGCCAGAAGCCGATGAACTTGCCAATCAGGGCATGGTCCGTCATGAACTGTATTCTATCATCGATCTTGTCTCCAGGCAGCTCGATTCTGGGTCTGACCTTAGCCGCTGGTCGGCAGGTACTAGATGTGATTTGCGGCTGTTCTCCAGGCATGTCGTTTTCTTCTTGCGATGTGCCATTGTTTTCTTTGCAGTTATTGTCATCGTTGAGATCAGATTGAGGGTTTTTCCCTCTATTCAGGATTTCTTCGTTCACTGATCCAAACATTACTTGGTGCTCAGGATTTGACTGCGGTGGGGAGGGCTCCGTCGCCCCCCCCTGGGGCTGCTCCATTCCTGTCTCGTATGAGCTTCAGGACAGAAAGCTGCAGCTTGCTCAGAGTCTGGGCCTGAGCGTTCTACTCTGTTGTCGGCGCCGTGTGCAGGTACTCACAAAACCCTAGCAGAGCCCGTGAGCCTTTTCCCTTCCCTCAAGACCAATGGTAGTAACATTATATATATATATATATATATATATATATATATATATATATATATATATATATATATAATTTCATTTACCATAGTTTAGTTTTGAGGATAGTTGTTCATATTTATAATTTTTCTTTTTATATATTAAATATTTACAATTTTATACTATCGAGCCTTAAGTATGTGATATTATTTCCTTTAATATGAAGAGTTATTGGTGAGTCTAAGTATTTTTATGGATTTTTCAAATGTTTCTCTTTTAAGTGGTTTGGTGAACATGTCTATAATTTGGTCACTGGTGGAACAACGTATTAGCATAATGGTATTGGCTTCTATATGATGTTGAAAAAAATGGCTCTTTGTCTTGATGTGCTTGGTCCAATCATGGAATATAGGATCCTTGGTCAGGTTGACTGCATAATTGTTGTAAATACAAAGTGGGTAGCATTTAGTTGTTCCTACTACAAATCATCTAATATATTCTTGAGCCACGCAATCTCCTTTGTTATGTTTGTAGCAACCACATATTCTACCATTGTAGTGGAATCTGTTGGAACAAATTGTTTATGTGGTCTCTAAGATAGAGTTGTTGATCCAAGACACATGAAGTATCCTGAAGTAGACAATTCATTCTCCTTACCTCCTTCAAAGTTTGAATCTATATGTCCAACTAGTTTTAAGTTGTCCACCTTAGAGTATTTGATCCCAAAGTTTTGAGTTCCTTTTAAGTTCTCTAGAACTCTCTTTGCAACATAGCAATGTGCTTCACAACATTATTACATGAACCTGACAATAATTTGAACTACGAATCAAATGTTTGGTCTAATAGTAGTAATGTAGATAAGACTCTCTGTGAGTTATCTATATTTAATTACATCCTCAAATTCATTCCCTTCTTTTGATGTTAACTTTAGATTTTCTTCCATTAGAATAGAGAGAGGATTATGACTAGCCATGCCGAATTTTTTCAATAGTTCTATATTGTACTTCTTTTGATGAATACATTCTTGGATTCTGAGTTATATACCCAAATAGTAGTGAGGATATCCCCATGTCTGTCATATCAAAACCCTTCTTCATTCTTTCTTTATGGATGCAATATATGTTTTGTTTCTCCATGTTATCAAAAGATCATAAACATATACCGCAAGATATATGTGAAGATTTGCCAATTTTCTTAACAAACAATGTTGCATCATCAGGATTAAAATACTTAAAATTGATCTTCAAAAAAACTTAGTTAACTTTTCGTACCATGCATGAGGTGCTTTCTTTAGGCTATACAAAGACTTGACAAATTTGCATACCTTTTGTTCTTGACCTTTCACAACAAATCCTTTTGGTTGAAACAAGTAGACATTTTCTTTCAAGTCTTTATTCAAGAGTTTCCTTCACATCCATGTAATGAATCATCTACCAATTCTAAGTAACCTATTTTTTTATGGGGGGAGCTAAAGCCAACATTATACAAATGGTAGCCAATTTTTTTTTGGGAGAAAAGTCTCTACATAGTCTATGCCTTCTTTATGTGCAAAACCTTTTACTACAAGCCTTACTTTATGATTGTTAAGTGATCCATCTAATTTGTAATTGTTTTTGCAGAATCACTTGTAGCCAATTGGTTTGGTTCCAAATAGAGAATCCACTAGCTTCCATGTCTCATTTTTGAGGAGAGCATCATAGTCCTTCTGCATGCCTTCTATCCACTCATTATAAGAAGTAGATTGTTTAAAAAAAAGTAGGTTCAAAGTTTGTAGATAAATTTGATTCACAATCATATGAAACATCCATTGTATTAGCATCACATGAATCTAAATTATCTACATCACCTTCATCTTATTTAGTTTAACTTCTAGTTCCTCTCTTTTCAAACTCATCAAGATGAACACTTTCAAGTGTCTTTATGAGCCACTTTGGTGGACCTTTCTGAGATGGTCTATGCTGCTCCACTTATTGGGATGGTGTTGTATTCCCATGCGGGTTCAACCTTTTAATCCTCTCAATCACATCATCCAATTCGACTCCCTATTCTGATGAAGTGGCTATATCTTCTTTATGAGGGGGAGGATGACACTTCAAAAGGAGATCCAAAAGACCAATCCAAGATAGGGATACCCCTTGAATATGTAGAATCTCATCATCAAACTCATAATGTGTCTTCATATGAGTGAATCTATATAGATGATCAAGTTGTTGCTCAATAGTTTCGTCGTACTTGGTGGATTCAAGAAAAATCAGATATCTGAAATGAACTTATTATTTACCTCATCAAAAATATGATATTCCTTGGTTGTATTTGAGTACCTCAAGAATATTCACTTTCAACTCCTTGAACCAGGTTATTTTTTATTTTCTCCTTATCAATTAATAAACAATAAGTTGAACCGGCGTTTAATATTATTCCCTTGGGTTGATCCTAAGGTTTCTGCAGCCCCTGCTATGACAGGCTGGACTGGCAAAGCGCAGTACTAAAGGCATCAAAGTGGATTTGTGGCTCACGTGAGCCAACCATACGCAAGTAGAAGAATGCAGCCCCCTCAGAGGGAGGGCGATCCGCCTCCCCCCAAAAAAGACAGTCAAATGCAGCAGACAGAAGAATGGGACAAAGAAAACGAACAGAACGAAGGTAATATGGGACGCAGCAAGCAACAAGACAAGGAGCCAGGTCAGGAAGACAAAAACAAGGCAAGTTCCACCACATGCAGGCCAGTGGCAACTTACAGGCCAAGAGTGGAATTTCCCATTCACCGAATCAATGCTAGAATACAGTTTATGATTGGAACATGGCCAACTGAGAGAGCGCTGAGGAGCTGGATAAGCACCAAATGGAACCCAAAAGGACACATCACTCTGCATCTAGGGCCAAAGGGGTTTTTTACTGCAGTCTTCAACTGCCTGGAAGATCGCAATAGGATTCTGGATGGGGGTCCTTATTTTTTCAATTCTGCAGGATTATATCTCAAAGGGTGGGTCGAACGATTCAATCCAGACAAGGAAGACCTTAGCTATGCCCCCGTGTGGATAAGGTTGTACTCGCTTCCTTGGGAATATTGGGAAGAAAAATCTCTTCAGGAGATTGGGAATACACTGGGCGAGTTTGTCAAGGTCGCAGAGGAAACAAAACTATGCAGATACATGTCTTATGCATGGATCTGCATTTACATGGATCTAAAGCAAGCCCTGCTAGACATGGTAAGTTTCTTTCATGAAGATGTTGAATGGATTCAAGTAATAGACTATGAGCATGTACCGTTTAGATGTAGGAAATGCCATGATATAGGGCATCTCTACAGAGACTGTCCTCTAAACAGGAAACCCCCTTCTCAAGAAAGTTCAGATAACCAAACGCCTGATGGTTTTACCAAGGTTACGAACCGAAGAAGAGGGAACAAAAAATCGACAGCCAATCCCAAGACAAATCCAGTCAACATGTCAAAACCCTCAACGAGTAACAGCTTTGAAGCCCTAGCCAAGAATGATATGCAAGATCCTGATAATGAACCGCAGAATGACAAAGAATCTAATAAAGAGCAGCCGGAGGAAACTTCACAGCAAACAGGGGATGTCCCATTCAAGAAATCAATCCTTCAATCCCAAACCAAATCTCAATCCTGGCATTCTCAAGGAATGGAAGTTGATAATCCTGAACCAAGCTCCAAGACACCAAAGGAAAGAGAGGAACCCTCTCAAGAACCCCAGATCATGGAAGAAGATCCTGAGAATATAGACATAGGTGAACTGGATATCCTAGGACTGGAGTAAGCATGCAAAACATGAAATTTTGATAAAATACGAGACCGGCAAGTGGATAACCTGGTAGAGGTCCTTAATCGTGCACAGAAGAAATACTCTTTGGGGGTCCAGATAGGAAGTCCATGGGATGGCAAGTTTATCACCAAGGACAGCAAGAAGAGAGGAAGAAAAACAACCCTCGAAAGAACCATCAAGATAGGCGAGGTGTTAGTAGAATCAGGGAGGTATGCCAAGCTGACCAAGTACTTCAACACCAACCCCCATCCTTCTCAATGAAGCTAATATCATGGAATATAAGGGGGCTCAACGGCCCAAGGAAAGGCAGACTATTAAAAAATATGCTTATGTAGGAAAAACCAAGTATACTTTTTTTGCAGGAGACTAAATGCAACTCGACAGTTTTGGAAAAAATAGCAGCGAAAACTTGGCCAGGAGGGCTAGTAATAGCTGTTGATGCTCAAGGGGCGTCGGGAGGACTAGAAATTCTTTGGGATGCATGAGTCATTCAACTCAACAACATACATGCTAACAAGAACTTCATTCAGGCAACATTTCATCTAATCGGCACCAACACCCATGGACATGTAACTAATGTATATTTCCCTCAGGATACTATACACAAAGCTGAAATTCTGGATACACTGTCAGAGCTCAACTCAGACAGGCTATACCCGCTTTGGATATCTGGAGGAGATTTTAACATGATAGCAAGAATGGAGGAAAAGCAGGGAGGCAGAAGCAGAACAAACAGAGACAGGAACCTGCTAAAAGACTTTATTCAAACCAACTGGCCGGTAGATGTTCCTTCAAGCAACGACATGTTCACTTGGAAGAACAAAAGAGAGGGATCGCAACAGATAGCTTTGCGTCTTGATAGATTCCTTATTTCAGACAATGCAACTCACCTGGGAGGGGAATTCATTGCTTCCATCCTTCCTGTTTCAGGCTCAGACCACTGGCCTATCGAACTTCAATGGAACAGGCCAGGTAACAGTATCAGGCGTCCATTCCGGTTTGAAGAATTCTGGTTAACTCATCCGGATTTTGATGAATTAGTTAGATCAACTTGGCTCAAATTCAATCCTATCAGTGGTACAAAGATGTCCATGTTTCAGCAAAAACTAAAGCACCTTAAAGGCGAAATTAAACGCTGGAATTACACCACTTTTGGCAATATTTTTAAAGCTCAGGCTACTCTTAATCAAGAAATGAAGATGGTCCAGCAAAGAATCATCACTGAAGGACGCTCCGAGGAACTTACCAAGCAGGAACAAGACATCGAATCCCAAATATTAGATAGAGCTCAACAGGAGGAAACCCTTTGGAGGCAGAAATCGAGGATTAGATGGCTCAAAGACGGGGAAAAGAACACAAAATTTTTCCACAAAACTACAGTGCAGCGCAGAATGAACAATTACATCACCCATATCAAAAATGAGCAGGGGAATAGAATAGAGACTCATGAAGGCATTGAAGAGGAATTTCTCAGATACTTTAAGAAAGCTCACCAAGAACCCAGTATGGACAGAATGCCTGCTATAAACAAGATCCTAAGGGACATTCCAAAAGTAATTACAGAGGAGCATAATAGTCTCCTCCTCAAGCCCACCAACTTGCAGGAAGTTGAAGATGTTGTTCATCAATTGAAGGCAGGGAAAGCGCCGGGCCCGGATGGATTCACATCAAACTTTTTTCATAAGTTTTGGGATCTTATTAAAATAGAGGTATGGCAAGTGGTGGAGGAGTCCCGCACCTTACGTTGGATGTACCCAGGGCTGAATGCCACATTCATTGCTTTAATACCAAAGGTGGAAGAATCCAATACACCAGACAAGTACAGACCGATTGCTCTATGCAACATTATCTATAAAATCGTCTCAAAAGTTATAGCTACCAGACTAAAACCGCTGCTCCCTCTCATAATCTCGCCCGAGCAATCTGGTTATGTAGAAGGCCGGCAGATAACGGATGGGATTATTTTAACTCATGAGATAATCCACTCTTTGAAGCAGACCAAAAAACCAGGTATGCTGCTTAAGATAGATTTATCAAAAGCTTTTGATAGTATCAGTTGGGTTTACATTCAAAAAATTCTTACTGCCTTTGGCTTTGCCCCGTCATGGGTCAGATGGATTATTAATCTTTTGTCTTCAGCTTTTTTCTCTGTTCTTATCAATGGTATCCCCTCGGCAACGTTTCGTCCTTCCAGGGGTATCAGGCAGGGAGATCCCCTTTCACCTTTTCTTTTTGTTATTATGGCTGAAGGACTAGGTAGAAGTCTAACTTCTGCCCGGCTCTCTCAGCGTCTAAAAGGCCTATCCTTCAACAATTCCCCAACTTACTCCCACCAGCAATTCGTGGACGACAACATGCTTTTTGGTTATCCATCGGTTCAAGAAGCTCGCCTCCTCAAATCCCTCCTTTCAAACTTCTCTGAAGCCTCTGGAGCCCTTATTAATCGTGTCAAATCTCAAATCTTTTTCTTTAATACCCCTGCTCCCACCCAAAAAGCCATTGCCCGTATCCTTGGTTTCACCATCGCTTCCCTTCCCTCCAAATACCTTGGAGCTCCTTTAATTGCCTCGGCCCTCAAGCACTCATCTTGGAAAAACTTGCTAGAAAAGCTAGAGGCTCGGCTCACCCTCTGGACTCACAGAGCTCTTAATATGGCCAGCAGACTTGTTCTCATCAAGGTAGTTCTCCACTCCATGCCCTTGTATCTCTTTTCTATTCTTGCAGCTCCTAAATGGGTTCTCAAGGAAATAAAGAATCTCCAGCGCAACTTCTTATGGGGTAGCTCAGGCCACAATCGAAAGTGGGCTCTGGTTAAATGGGACAAGGTATGCCTTCCGAAGAAAGCTGGGGGCATTGGGCTAAGAGATCCAGGGCACAGTAATAAGACGATGGGAGCTAGAATCTGGTGGAGGTGGCTAGCAAATCCTAATACCCCCTGGGCCTCCCTCTGGACAGCAAAGTATGCGAGCAATTGCCCTATGGAAGAGAGAATTCGAATGACAGAATTAAGCACGGGATCTGTAATTTGGAACTCGGCCATTCAACATAGAGATCTCATACAAAAGCACAGCTTCTGGGAAGTCAAGAATGGAAGCACAACAAGATTTTGGGAAGACTCCTGGCAGCAGCTCCCAAAGATAAAGGACGCACTCCCTAACCTTCCATTACCAGAGCAGGATATCAATCAGTTAGCCAAGGTTAGTCAGTTCTGGAACCCCTCTTCCACACAGGGATATAGACAATGGATGGATGCAAATCAAATCATATTGCACGGTTCTGAGCAAGTTCAGCAATATCTTTCCATAGAATTACAAAAGCGGCAAATCCCTATCTCAGAAGAATCGGACATACTAAGATGGGGATATGAAGAGAGAGGGACCTTCACCACAAAGGAAGCGTATAAGATAATAGTCCAAGATCAGATAATCAAAGACACTTTATGGGATAAAATCTGGCACTCATCCATCTGGCCGAAGGTGTCTACTTTTTTATGGCTCCTATGTCATAATAAAATTCTAACATGGGATAATCTCAGGAAAAGAAGCTTCTCGGGCCCATCTATATGTCTCAACTGTAAGCAAGAAGAGGAAACAACTATACATCTAATGCAAACTTGTCAAATAGGACAAAAGCTGTGGGAAAATGTGGCCTTTCGATGCCAAAAAGATGGCAAAGTGCAAGGAGATATCAGAGCTACTATTCGCAATTGGAGTCAAGAGCCATATCAAAGCAAACTCCTCAACACTCTATGGCAGCTTATCCCTGGTCTACTGATGTGGAACATCTGGAAAGAGCGGAACAGAAGAGTTTTTAAGGATCAATCTATGTCCATAGAGCAGATATGGACCAAAACACATCAGAACATCAAGGAGTCTCTATCAATCAAAGACTGGTACCCAGAAGATTTCCCTTCATTGCCGCAGGAAAAAACAGTGTGGGACAATTGGAAGATTCAGGTAAATCAACAGACGATCATCAAAAATAATCCTACTACGAAGAGAAGGGAAACAACAAAATGGACTCCACGGCCCAGCAACATGTTCCAGCTTAACTTCGATGGAGCCTCAAAGGGTAATCCGGGAAAAGCAGGGTATGGGGGGGTCTTCAGGGATCACTATGGCACTCCTCAGCTCATCTTTATGGGCTCAAAAGGTTGGGATACCAACAACTCAGCAGAATTGGAGGGATTGTGGAGAGGTCTCACCCTGGCTCAAGACAGAAGCTTCTTTCCGCTTATCATAGAAGGGGATTCGCAAATCATTATAAGAATGGTCACAAAACTAATGCATGGATCCCCCATACATAAAATTAGCAACAGTTGGAGGATGGCCCAAAGACTCGAGCTAATAGACAGATGGCTTTCTCAGCATCAAGCAATTTCCTTCAGACACACCAGACGGGAAGGAAACAAGCTCGCTGATTTTCTTGCTAATCTCGGAGTGGAAATTGGGGTAGAATTATTTGCAGGCACAATCTCCAGCATAGCCTCCGAGGATCAACTCTCTGAGTTCCAGAAAATTGTGATGCAGGATAAACTTCAGGAGGATGACACACACCCGGATGCGGGTGTTAATAAATGTTATTTATGAGGGGCCGCACAGAGCAGGCAGCTGGCCATGCACCTGGCTGGCAGATGACCCCCATCGCATGTGCCTCGGGCTGGCAAACACCTTCAAAGGCACGCGAATTTAATCTGCTGCAGAACGGTATGTTGGTCACACAATTCAGCATTTATGAGTGCCTGGTTCAAGAGCATTTGTGTAAGGTTTTATATATGGCTTCATATCTAACTCATGCCATTGTCACTGGTTCATTTCACCTCCGCTCGGGGATCTTCCCACACCCTTGCCTGGCTCAACTTGCTTGGAAGCTTGCCTGGTTAATTGGTATTGTTGGGCTCCTCTGCGCTCAGATTCTCTCCCGTCAGTTCCGCCTCCTTCCCTTTCTCAGTCAGCCTATCATCTAAAGTATGCCTCGCTATCGAGGAGTCTCGCGCAGAGGAAGCAACACTGGGAACAGAGGAAGAACCTCTCGGCCTGCTCCGCAGAATGTCATTCCCATTGCATCGGCCTCCCCTTCATCTCTGCCCCCGGGTCAAGCTGGGCCTCTTCCACACAATTCATTTCAGACTACCAGGTTCACCTTCCACAGTAGGCTCAACAGGCCTGTATTGACGGCCAGCATCACAGTCATTCTCGCTGAGGAAGAGAGTAATCCTACCAGCTCGGCTCACACTACTTCCTCTCAATCTCAGGAAGATAGTGTCCTTCAAGGGGAAAGGGCCGGGGTGGTGTCTAACGCTGACAATATGCAGGATGACACCCCTATTTCTGAAGTGCCTCTGCATCCGGCCGACTCAACTCAGAACGAGATTCTGGCCTGTGGGCCGTCTCAGCGTGCAGGCTGCATTCTCAACCTGGTGACTACTCCTGAAGGCGGCATTGAAGGAAATGATGACAATGGCTTCGTCACCTGGGTCGCTTCGTCTAGCCAGGTGGATAAGGACATGCCTGACTCTCCGCAGCATGTAGACTAAGGCCGGTTCATCACCGACGGGTGGCACTCTTGCCTTTGCTCTGTGTAGTTTTTGCTATGTGTCTTCGTTTCCAAGTCTCTGGTCCTGTGTCTGGTTTATGTTCTTGTTTAAGCTCGTGGCGCTAGCCAACCTGCTCTCTGTTTGCAGTTACAACTATGGGTTTGATGGGTACCATTTTGTCTTTTTGTTCATGGCGGGCATGATAGCATGCGTCTTAGTAAAATCTCTAAAGATGTTAGCTATGTCATGTTAGAATCAGAACAGAAATATCTCAGGGGGTCATGGTCTATCACAAAATCTTTTGAAGTTTGTAATTTGAAAACAGCAGAAAGCATGAAATGTATGTCTCTGAATCTCTGGCTGAGGGCTGGCATCTGCCCCCTCTGAGGTCTCGACCTCCTTGTACATAAATTTTCTCTTTTTTAATAGAATTAGTATTTACGCAGAAAAAAAAAAAAAAAAAAAAAAAAAACAATAAGTTGAACCAAAAACCCTAAGATGCCTCATTGAAGGAATATGTCCATACCAAATTTCATAAGGAGTCTTGTTCCCAAGGGCAACAGATGGAATCCTATTTTTCACATATATTACATATATAAAGTTTCATCAGCCCAAGACATCAACTTCATTCTTGAAAAATAGTATTCAATGTACTATACTCAAGAGTGTCGAATTCATTGTTTATACTATACCATTCTTATGAGGATTATATGGAACAATGGTTTGGTGTTTGATTCATTTTTGGTGAAGATAGATTTTAAACTCATTAGGGGTATATCCCCCTCCATTTTCAATATAAAGAGTAATAATACTATAGTGTGCTTCATTTTCAATCCATACATGAAGTTTCTTAAATGTTTCAAAAGCTTGAGACTTATATTTTAATAAAAAGACCCAACACATTCTAGTGTAGTAATTAATAAAAGTAATGATATTTTATTATTAGAGGCAAATGGAAGAAGCATGAGGGCACACAAAATAGTATGTATCACTTTTATTTTTATACAAGCTCTCAAAGTGGGATCATGAAAAGATTTCTTGTTATGCTTCCCAACGATATAAGCCTCACATTGCTTCAAGTTCCATGGAATGGTAAGAAAACAAAAAATATTATTGTTCTTCAACATATGAAGACTATCATAGTTGATGTGTCCAAATCTAGCATGACACAAAAGACTAAAAGATGATGTACCTTCATCATAGTGAGAAAGATGTATAGAATTCTATGCCTCTATGAATGCCCCTTTCAACTTAAACACTCTGTCATCCCATCATGCCATGACAACCTTGTTGTCAAAATACCTCCTTATTTCAATTTTTCCATCAAACATGTGAATGGAATGTCCTTATTATCGAATATTTATAAGAGACAATGAGTTAGTAACTTAGGAAGATAACGATATCATTCAAAAGAAAATATAGGAATTTGATAAATTTAAGCCTGATGGTGCTAATTTCTACAAGTTTGAGACTACATACATCTAAAAGTACATTGCACCTTCTCCGCTGTCATTTAATTCTTCGAAGAAATATTTCTAAAATGTCATGTATTAAGTAATACCAATTTCAAGCAGGAAAACATCTCTCCAAGAATCAAATGAAGCTTTGAACAAATATTTATTTATGTGAATATTACATTGAACAACAACCAAATGAGTAGATTTAGGTGCTTTACCTTTGTTTTCTTCTTTTTTCTGCTTGTATTTTATCTTCTCCCATGGGATTATGCATGTCTTTGCTTCGTGATCATTCTCACCACGTCAAACATGATGAAGGTCATACTCTCATATTGATTATTCTATTACACTACCTTTGAAATTATTCTCTCTGTGTCCTCTCTTACTACCTTCTCCTATAAAATAATCATGTAATTGATTATGCTTTTTTGACCAAGTTACACAGTCTATCTAGTATGATGATCCATCTTCTTCCTGAAAACATTCTCACATTCTACAATGTTCTTCGTCAAAGTGTAATTCTCATTCCCACCACCTTGGACTCTCGAAACTCAATGGGAGGTGCTACTTTTAATTAACCTGGCCTCCATGGTCTCCTTATGAAGATGGGGTTATAAAAATTATTCCTTTACTAAATTTATCTAAATTATCTTTGTATATCACCATTACATCTATTTCATTGAGAGCGTTTTGGTGATATAAATATTTCCTTAATATGGCCTCTAGATTGAAATTTATACCGATTTAAAGTTTGGGCCCACTAACCCTTGCCACATTAGAAAAGATCTGCCACATGGTACCCACGTGGAATTGCTACCTCACACGAGATCCAATGTGGTTCCTTCCACGCCACAACACTACCATTCCATCGCACCACATCCTAGAGGGTATTCTACTCTAATGTTTGTGGCATGACGTAATTCGTTTCCAGTTAGGTAACAGAGATAATATTTGTCTTGTGGCTTACGTATCTTCTGCAACTTATGTCTACTCCATGCCCCGTGGTAGAAAGGAACCACAAGACTTCTCTTAGGGCCCATGCTCCATAGTGATATGGCTCTGGGCCACTTTAACTCCCTGTCAAGACCAAGTAGCACCCCCATGCTAGGTGGCACCACAAAGCACCACCATGTGTCACATAATGACATGTTAGCATAGACCCCCATGTCAACCACTTTTGTATTGTCTTGATGACATCACACTAACAACAAGGTGACATCACTCTACCATGTGGCATCCCCTCATGATGCCATATGTTACCCAAAATCCCGCCACTTTACCATCTAAAAGGCTAATCATTCCTGCCATGTATCATGTTGGCAGCATGTCATGTCAACATGTTTGCCACATCACTAATCCACATCCTCTAGATTCTCTTATGTGGCTCTCCATATCACCACATTTGGCCTTTATGGCATCTGCCACCTCAGCATAAGACCTAGGTCCCACCAGATTCAAGCCTCCATGCAAAATAATGTTTTTTGTTTAATGATGAGGAGGAAATTCTATCCTTCCCTCCATTAATAGCGCCAATGTGTATTTTCTAACATTATTTGGTTTTGATAAGTTAGTATATTTGTCAAAAATAAATTCAAAATGTTAAGTTAGGATATGGATGAAAAAGAAAGAAAAATAAAAAATGTTAGGACAGTTGTATATTTTATATGCATCCATATCAATAAAATGTTAGGAGTTAGTTGCCCTAAAGAAAGAAGGCAAAAGAAAAATAAAAAATGCTAGGGAAGCAAAAAGAAAATAAAGGCTTCAATTTCAATAAAAAGAAAAAATGTAAAGGCTGCTAGTTTAAATGCGCCACATTAGAAATGTTAAATTTTTATTAATTAATGATTAATTTCCTTAATAGGGATTAATTTTTGTTGTAAATCGTTGACATTGGACCTTATGATATATGGCACATATATATTTGATATAAGCCAAAGTCACTAAGCGACAAAACATCAGGTCGGCTTTACATAAAAGGAGCGCATCTTTGGACGGTCGATCTACACTCCAACCAGGTCAATGACAGGGAAAGACTTCGCACCCCCCTCGACCGGTTTTCGTTAACACAATGGGTGGGGGTCCGCAAAGTGGTTTTAATGGTGGACACCCCAACCCTACATGTCACCATCCTATAGCTCTGCACACCCCCCCCTCGCTCAAAACCATAAACCATTCCCTACCCCCTCCGCCAAAGGTCCTCCATCCCACGCCTTGACTATTATCCCTTAACCAATTCAATGTCACCACTTCATTTTCCCGTTGTCTATTCATCCTACCTATTGCCACCTCACGTGCACGTCACCCTGCTATCATACCTGTTTCTATTCGCACGTTGCAGCTCCACTATGTTATGAAACCAACTCACAAAAAGATAGAAAAGATAGTTGAACGCATTAGAAATCAACCTCTTCAAGGGGGAAACCTCCTTTGCATTACACAAATGAAAAATTATTGAATGATACAAATGACAAGACCTCCTTTCTATATATAGGAGTCTAAGGGGTCGTAATATAATCAGAGCCGACATAACAATAATAATGTAAGGGCACAATAATATCAATAGTGGGCTTCTATGGGGCACAATAGTAACAATATGGGGACTACATGGGTACAAAAATATAATAAGGGGGTTGTACTAATAACAATAAGGGGTTACACTAGTAGAATAGGGGCCTAACATGCCCCTCTTCTTCAAAAAGTGTTGTCCTCAACGCTTGAGTAGTTCTTGATGCTTCTGTATAAATTCTTCTCCTCCCATGTGGAATCTTCAGCGGGTAAGTTTTTCCACTTGATGAGATACTTTGTAATTGATCTATTTCGTAGCTTTTGATTTCTCGGTTCTGTGGTTGCTTCAGGTTCCAATATGATTTTTCCTTTCTTGTCAAGTTCTCGCAATATTGTTTGAACTAGGATCTTCTGCAACTTTTGAATGAGTTCCCACTCCTTTGGGCATATGGATATATGTAACGCCTGATGTTTGGAGGAACACTTAGTGGAACCAAATGAATAGCATGATCATGATCACGAATAGGTGGGAGGCCTTTGGGAGTCTCAAATACCTTGGAATGATTGTCCAAAACATTTTTGAGATTTGGAGAAATACATGATTTCGATGTGGGATCCTCTAGTGAACATAATTGTGCAAGTACACACCGTTGTTCTTTATTTAGAAGCTTTGTCATGATGTTAGAGTTGATTATCATTCCAGGTTTTCCTTCAATACCCCTTAATTCAACTTCCTTTCCTTCGGCATAAAATTTCATGAAAAGTTCTTGAAATTTAAAAGCTATTGTTCCCAAGGATTGTAGCCATTGGACTCCAAGTACAACATCAACACCTCCCATTGGAATGGAAAGCATTGGGCTATTCAATACATATTCTCCCATGGATAGCTTGATATTATGGCACTTTCCAGAGAAATTTATCGTTCCTCCATTTGCAACCATCACTTGACACTCTGGTGCTGGATATAAGAAGCAATTCAATTCTTTTGCTATCTTACAATGAATAAAATTGTGGGTACTTCCTGAATCAATCAACACTATTACCTTTGTCTTCTTGATATGTACTTCTATCTTGATGGTTTGAGGAGTTGTAATTCTAGCCAATGCATTACAAGATATGGTCGGATTCATTTCTTCTTTATCTAGGCTTTGTTCCTGGAGTATATCCTCTTCTTTTGACCTTTCTTGTTCTTTTTCTTCTTCCTCTTCACAATATATGTAGAATAATTTCTTCTCAGCACACTTATGACCCTTAGTGTATTTGCTATCACAAATGTAACAAAGCCCTTTTTCTCTTTTTTCTTCCAATTGTTGTGGTGTAACCCTTGTAGGTTGTGTAAGGTTAGGAGAAACAACACTTCCATATTTATAGTTGTGAGGGGTAGACTTCCTTGTTGCCATAATTTTGCTTTCAATTTTTCTTGCCAACTCAAATGCCTCCTCCAATGAATCAAGTTCCCAAAAACGAACCTCATGTTGAACGTTATCCTTTAAAGTCCCTATGAAGACATCAATCCTTTGCTTCTCTGGAATATCATTTATCCTTATATTCAATTTTTGAAAGTCCTCAATGTGCTCTACCATTGAACACTTTTGTTTGAGATTTATCAATTGGCTAAAGAAGGTGTTTTTCTTTGTATCCTCATAATGTGCTATCATTTCCTCTGTGAAAATTGACCACGTAACAAGTTGTTTATGAGAACAAAGCCCTTTATACCATAAAAATTGATCCAGTTCTAAATATGAAGATGCAATACATACCTTTTGTAACAGTGGTACACCATGTAGATCAAAATATTGCTCCATCTGAAGTATCCAATTTACTGGATCCTTGCCATCAAACTTCCTCATATCGCCTTTTCTTGATTTTAGGAGTTTGATCTTGAAACAACTATAACTCTGTAATTTCGGCTCTTCCAGCTCTGAAATTTTGACCTACAGTAGCCCTTTATGTCCTCTTACCAATGCAACCAATCTGATCAAAATTGGATTCTCTAAGAAAGCGTTATGCACAATCTCCCAAGATGGCCTGATTATATACCTTTTTAGAAGAGCTAAATTGTATGGAGTGCGACGTGTCACTGTTTTGGCCTTCGAATCTGAAAAATATACACATGAAACTATAGTTTGTCCTGTTTCTATAACTTCTTACGAAATTTCAATCTGATGCTCAAAAGAAAATTTATGATGATTTTCTGCAGGTCACTTGTTTGGAATGTAATTCAGGAGTTTGCAAAAAGGCCAACTTCCTCAGATTAGATCTCCGCAAATATAGCGCAAAAAGCTCTAAAATTCGGAAAAGAGGTTCAGAACGAATTCGACCCAATTGGTTTTTTTTTGTAGCATATGAAACGTTGCAGAAAAAAGTTATAGCGAAAATTCCACGATGACCTGTTTGGAGCAGCGAATCCCTAGAATCCAAAGCTCTAATACCAAATGTTATGAAACCAGCTCACGAAAAGATAGAAAAGATAGTTGAACGCCTTAGAATTTATCCTCTTCGAGGGGGCAACCTCCTTTACATTACAAAAATGAATAATTCTTGGATGATACAAATGACAAGACCTCCTTTCTATATATAGGAGTCTAAGGGGTCATAATATAATTAGAGCCGACATAACAATAATAATGTAAGGGCACAATAATAACAATAGTGGGCTTCTATGGGGCATAATAGTAACAATATGGGGACTACATGGGTACAAAAATATAATAATGGGGTTTTACTAATAACAATAAGGGGTTACACTAGTAGTATAGGGGCCTAACACACTCCTATGCATTAAAACCGCTATGGTCATAAATAAAACCGTTAGCCTTTCCTGACAACTATAAATAAACCCATACCCGTCTTTTTGTCACTTTTCTCTGAATTTTTACTATTATTTGCAGGTTAAACAGTTCCCTGCTCATAACTTCTTGCTATCCAACCAATCCATTCAGTTGATCACTCTTTCTTCTATCTGTCAGCATGGCCCCAAAAGGGAAAGATAAAAAGCAGAGTACAGAAGAAAGCACTGCTACTTCCACCCAACCCGATCTTGACCATGTTCCCCTTCTTGATTCCCTGTTCAAGATTGTAGATGCCAAGTGTGAGTTTGACTTCCATGAACCACACCTATGGCTAAAACAAAAATACCTTGATCAACAAGACCTGATCAAATTCTGGGAATCTCTGTTACCTTTCTTCAGCTTCCCAAAAACACATGATTTCCCTAACCTAATTACCTGGTGTCAAGCCAAATATGACCCTGTAAAAAGAGCAGTGGTGGCTCAGAATGGAGACATTCTAATCACCATCTCTGCTGAAACCATAAACCAGATGCTCCTAATCCCTCAATTAGACTCTCTCAGCCATTTTTCACCAGCAGCACTTATGGATCTATACCATAAGTTAACCTTTCCACAGAGGGCCCAAATCTTTGAAATATTTTTATGTGAGGATGTAGAATTACCAAAAAGGAATCCACCCTACTCATCTTCCATGTTTCTTGAGGCCTCTAGACATTGTATTTCTCTTCTTTCATACTTGTTAGGATATCCAGATGACCAGTTTGTTCATGAAACTATCCTTGGATTCCTTTCCATCTTTAACAAAGATCAGCAACCAACATTCATGTATAATTACCACCAATTCTTGGCTGATAATATACATGAAGAATTCATGAATTTTACTGTACAGGGAGTGTTCAGTTACAACTCTGTAATTGTTCACATGTTTCTTTTTCATCAGGGATATATTTTGCCTATCAAGCTCAGAAAACAGGATGAACAATGGGTGAATCAATTAGTGATTCATTGGACCGAAATAGTCAGAACAACTTCTACCAGTTCTTCATTTTCATATTGTAGATAAATTCATACATCAAGAGGCACAACTCCTCAACAGTTAAATAGAGCCAAGTATTAGAGATGAAATAAAAAGGATTTTACACTTAACTGAGTAGACTAAAACTGGTGACTGGTATTTATACCATAATTACATAGCGATAAGAGTATATGGTTGTGAGCTTGTGCCATATAAGTTTCTTAAGTATGTTCCCATGAGAATCTTTTCTCTGGAATATATTAGGCAGATGATCAACATGGATGACCTACACTTTGTGTCAGGAAAAAGGAAATCTCAATTCAAGATCAAAGATTCGATCATTCATTTGAAACGCCAGATCAATTGGTGTTGAGGAAGATACATTGTTAAAGAAGATGAATTTTCAGCCTAGATTTACTTGGTCTTATGACCCTTTTGGTATTATTTATGCCTTGAGAATTGAATTAAAAATGACTCCTTATAATCATACTCCAAGACTAGAATAAGAAAAGTTCATGAATTAAGAGCAGTGGGTTGATGGGACACTTCAATAGGTAGATCAACAGGTTGTACCCGCCCCCACTAAACAGACTCTAGTTGCTCAGAGAAAGCAACAGAAAAGGGTAAGAGAGGAGACTTAATCTACTGAGGAGATTATGAGAATATTCATTTTTCAACAGAAGAAGCCAAAGGTTGGCTTGCTCACATCAACAGAAGAAACTCGACCAGTAATAATTGATCTTGGAGATTCATAAGTTTCTACATTAGCAGGAGTTAGTGTTTCGTCCTATATCTAGTATTTCAACAACTCCTCCTACAACTTCACCTTCTAGGGAGCCTCTAGAAATCATTCGGTCCACAGGAACTAGTTCCTCAAATGATCAGAACATATTCTCAAGGTTCCTTGAGATTAAACAGAATAATGAGACTTTCAATTCTAATGTGTACAGCCAATTTTGGAAACAAACATCAACTTCCTAGCATAGGCTTCTTTCTGCTTTTGACATTGAGAAAGGAAGAATGCCAATGGCTTTCTTGCAAGCTCAAATTCAATTTCCTAAGTCTCCATCAGATTATAAAAATACTATGTTTTCATTTGATACCAGTCAAATTCATCCAATTGACCAGATGGATATGCACAGATAGACTAGTGAAATGTTGTTTTCTACCATGACAACTACAACTACGTCTCTTTCTAAACTTAGGACTACCCTATCCAATGTTGAGTCTCAACTCAAGTTAGAAAATATTTCTTCATTAGAAAAAGATAATAGAATAAAGGCACTGGAGGACTTTGTAATTAAAGTAGGATATGATCCCAAAGATGTAAAAGTTGCAGAGTTACTCCTAAAAAAGAAAGATATAGACATTGCTGCACTCAAAAAACAGTTGAAGTTGCCTTCTACAGAAGATCCTCTAACAAAGGACATAGCATAAAATGAACAACAAAAGGAGGACATGCTCAAGCTTATCATTGAGCAAAATATACAACTAAAGAAAATGGAAGAGCATATTGAAGAGTTACTAAAGGAGAAGGAAGCAACACAACTTGCTATGGTTCCAGTCACAACAATCCCAATAGCAGTTGTAGGTACAAAGCCTAGTTCATCATCAACAACCATTGATTCTACATCAACAACAGCTGATCCAACAAGATTATCACAAGAATTGGCCATACAGAAATAGGAGAATGAAAAGTTACTGCAAAAATTCCAAAGTTTAGAATTGCAGAAAGTCAAGAATGATACTTTGTATGTGTAGGAGATGCAGAAGTCCCACAAATTGGAACTTAAGATCCAGAAGTTAGAAAGTGAGTCCCTAATGGCAAATACTTTGGCCCATGCCAAGGAAAATATTTGGACACATATTAGCCAATCTATGACAGATGTATGGCCATCCATACAAATTATTTTTGAACAACAAGAACTCATCACCAGATGCAGAGCAGTGATAGAAGAATAGAAAGCAACCTTGAAGACCAAGCTAGTAGAAGCCACAGATATGATCAAAGTGTTAAATTCAAAAAGTAGAGAAGAGTTAGAAGGAATAAATATTTTTGATAGAGCAAATACCATCTTAGAGATTAAGAAGGTATTATAAAAGAGGAATTTGATTAACCAGTTAGAGACAAAATGTCAAACCCTGGATATTGTTGTCCAAAGGTTTCATTCAAAGTTTAATGTTTTAAATCAAAAGAGACTACCATGATTGGTAGATCTAAATGATAAGTTGATCAAATTATAATATTATTGCAAGAAATTATATACTATTGCAATAGATAGAGCCAATTTTACAGGAATCAAAGGACAGATAATAGCGAAGGCCTTTTTCCTTGGATTTTGATTTAACTATCATTCATGAAATTAGACATTTATTTCTCACCAAGCCAAATTTCAAGAGGTATACAGAAGTGGATGAAACATTTAGAAATATGATGAATGTGGAAATATCAAGTGAACAAAGATGGGATCAATTGTGTGAAACAATTGAGTAGTTTTCGATCTTAAGAGTATGACAGCTCATCAACTTTTTTAGGCCAGATCATCAGCAGATTCCCAAAAGATAGGGCCACCTCTTCAGTAGTTTCTCAGTTCCTACAATATTGTCCTATTTTTGTAATTTTGTCCTATTTTGATATACTATTCCAACAGAATGTGGATCTTTTCCATATTTTTGTATAAATAAATCCTTCTTTGAGTTATTATGGGTTGAACCCTTGAACAAGCTATCAAGCAGATTTGTACTAAGCTGGAGCATTTTTTTGGAATAATAAAGGATTCTGGATTTATCTCATATGGTTTGTTTCTCAGTGAGTTATATTTCATGTTGTTCATTCATTATGTTTTCTTCACATAAATTAAGTATTTTACAGTTATCCAATTCAAAATTTAACTAAATTTTAGTCTCATTTTGGATCCTTTATGAAATTGTGTTTATAAAAAGAGAATAATTTACAAAACTGTTTGTTATTGTAAGTTCCTCTTTAATTATAAATTACATTAGATATTTGTAAACAGTTTAATTATATTTTGTTGATTAAGAAAACATTGTTTTCTTAATTTCTTCTTATAATTGATTAAGTATTCAGTTTGAATATTAAATGAATTATACTTCTTCATGTTCTACTTTTCCACCCCATTAAAATCAAATTAACTATGTGTAGTTAAAGAACAACCTTTTATTTTACTTGGAAATCTATCTAAGTTTGAAGCACCTGTTTATAAATTGTTCACTGGTCATCCAACCATTCAAAACAACAAAACATTATAGATGCTTTGGCATAACTAATTGACCTAGAGTTATCTCAAAGGACAACATCAGATTGGCGTCATTGCTGGGGAGCGAAGGATTGAAAGATTTATTTTCCCTGGGGCAACAATTTTTCCCTTTTCCTTTAAGGTTAATAAAGGATTAGATATAGTTCAAAAACATTCACTTGGTGATTCCACTGTTTCAAGTTGGCTCCTTTTAAGCATACTAGATCACGCTCTGATTCTAAGATTGTTAACCCTCTGCCAGATCTAGAGAGACTTGTTAGGGGAGCCTCTTTAAGGAGAAGACATCCAACCTCTTCTTCTTCTTCAACATTACACCTTGAAGATATATCATCTATAGATCCTTTTTCATTTGTTCCATCTAATCATGATTGGACTGAACTACCTCCTAGGGTTTCTGAACTCCATTCAAAAAGAGTAGATCTTCCATCATCCTTTTTAATCCAATTACTTGAGTCATACCAAGTGACATCCATTCCTATAAAATCACCTTCATCTGAGGAAGAATTGGATTTACATTTGCCTGAATTAAAGCCTACATATTTCATTTCTCTAACTCCTTATTCTATTCCATCAACTTCTACTAATCTTGAAGAGGCATTCTCTGTCTATTCAAATCCTTTGTTTGATAATAAGGAAGAATTTCCATCAGGAGTTCAGAAGTTGGTTATTAAAGCCCCTTTAAAATCCTCAAGGAAGTTCCCTCCTTCTTTCTCTCCTCCACACACTAATACCCCCATCGACTCCTCTTGTTCACCTTCATCTTCATCATCTTCCTCTTCTTCTTCTTCATCTACTCAATCACCCCAGACTCCACCTTCCACTATGGCTTTTCAACCCATTGTACAAGCAAGATATGCTGCTTTAGTCCTTCCTCAAAACTTGGCAAATTTTCCTGATGGATATCTAAAGCATTTACCAAGGTTCAATTGTGAAACTGGTCCTTCAGCAGAAGATCATGTGGCTACTTTCTTAGATTTTGCAGATAATATGAACATAGAACATGAAAATGTTTATATGATATTATTTGCGCAATCCTTAGAAGGAAATGTTAGGATCTGGTTTATACAAATTAGACCTGACTCTATTGGAACATGGAATGAGCTCATAACTATATTTAAGAGTCAATGGGGAGTAAAGAAGGACCCTATCTACTTTCTTTCTAAATTTGAAGAATTTAATAGAAACTCTAGTGAATCAGTGACCAAATTTATTGAGAGATTTAATAAACTCTATCATAGAATGCCTGTTGATTGCAACCCACCAGTAGCACCTGCAAAAGTTAGATTTTCCAAAGCATTCAAAGATGACTTTGCATTCATGTTAAGAGAAAGAGTGTCCAATACATTAGAAGATATGCAAACAAATGCCATAGAGGTTGAAGCTAATAGTTCTTCTTCTAGCAAAATTAAAGCCAAAGCAAAGAAAGAAGAAAGAAAATTAAAAGCTAGGATTGATGACTCATCTTCTTCCAAATCTAAACTTGAAGATCAGAAAATTGATGAAATTACATCTTTACTTAGAAACCTTTCTAATAGGATTTCTAAAATTGAAGCACAACCTAGAACTACTCAGCAAACTACTGTTAGGCCACAAGCTCAAACTCAATTTCGAAGAGCTCCTCAAATGCAGATCCTTCAGAGACCAGGTTCTGATCAAAACATTCAACCACCTTTGTTGATTGATGATCAACAGCCTCAGGATGTAGGCCCTTTAATTACTGAAGATATCAATAATCTTGATTCTTCAGCAGTACAAATGGCAATAGTACCTACATCTTCCTTTCAATCTTTTGAACAAGAGCAAGGAGCTACTCAACTTTCCAAATATCAAGCATTTTCTGAATTTCTTATTGCAGAGTTAAATAAGAGGTATGATCTAAGACTTAGATTAGGCCCAGGTAGACCTCCAAAATCTACAACTATAATTGAACCTACAATAAAATCTATTCAAACACAAACTCCAACACCTCAAACTACAGAATCATCTACTGAAACATTTTCATCTGATAAAACCATTTTGACAACTTTTAATATTGAGAAAGAATTGGAAAGAGTCAAGATTCATATTCCTTTAGTTGAACTTTCCAAGAACCCTGGTTACAAAAATCAAGTGTCTAAATGGATACAATCCTCTAGTGTAGATGCTGAGGGAGATATTATTAGTTTACAAGATGAAAAACCCTCAGTAGTTTTTGGCCCTAGTTCTGATATGATTGATGAGATTGTTCCACCCTTTTATGTAACTTTAAAGGTCCATGATTTTCTCTTGTATAACTGCATGTTGGACTCTGGAGCTTCTCATAACCTTATGCCAAAGGTAATTATGGACCAGCTCCAGTTAGAAGTTACTCATTCTTATCATGACCTCTACACCTTTGATTCAAAGAAAGTACCATGCCTAGGACTGATCAAATACCTAGTTGTGACCTTAGCCCAAATACCTGTTAAGAGTATAGTCTTAGACATACTTGTCATTGATATTCCTTCCAAGTTTGGCATGCTCTTGTCTAGATCATGTTGTATTAAACTTGGAGGATCACTTCAGATGGACATGTCTTTTGCTACTATTTCAGTCTATGGAGGTGAACATTTAAGGTTATATAGGGAAGTTAGGTTCCTCCATACTGTTTGCAGGTCTGATCAAGAAAAAAATCACCCTATCTATGTAGTAGATCAGGATTTTGGTTTCTTTCAGTTATCATTACAAAATTCATCAAACTCTCAACTTGTCATTGAAAACACAGTTTCCAAACCTAAAATTATAAAATAAAAAATCTGGAAACTTTATTTTGATGTCTCTTGCTCAAAGGAAGGAGCAGGAGCAGGGATTGTTTTAATCTCACCAAATAAAGAAAATATTACTCAGTCATGTAAGCTTGAATTTGAAGTCATCAATAATGTAGTTGAGTATGAGGCTTTTATTCTTGGTCTTGAACTAGCTAAGAGTCTAAAGGTTCAAAACATGAGTGTCTTTTCTAATTCTGAGCTAATAGTTAAGCACGTTAGAAACTTGTGTCAAACAAAGCACCCAAGACTTAGGTCTTATAGAAATGAATTTTGGGATACAATTGAAAATTTCTTTCAAGGATTTAACATAATTGCTATACCCAGGGATGAGAATATCCATGTTGATTCACTTGTTGTTTCAGCAAGCTCTTTCAAAATCCCTGAGCCAGTATTGTTGGAATATCAAATTCAATTCAAGTACAGACCATCAATTCCTGATAACCTTAAACACTTGCATATTTTTTAAGATGATGAAAAATTAAAATCTTTTCTTCAAGTCATTGATGAATTTTCAAATATGCAAATTGAAGAAGATCAAAAAGATGTCCAAGAATCAAATCAATAGAGTCTAGAAACTTTATTTAGCCCTAAAATTCTTGATCATGATATCATTCAGTTATCAAATATTTTTATTCCCAAAGAATTAGTTCCATTGGAAAAGCTTTTTGATAATAATGATGTCTCCAAAAACCCCTTCTCTAATGATGTCTCCAAAAACCCCTTCTCTAATGATGTCTCCAAAAACGCTTTCATCATCTTTGCCTTTAGATTTTAAAAACAAATACTCGAATCTTCTTAAAAATTACAAAGATGCTTTTGCATGGTATTATAATGGATTAAAAACTTATGATACATCCCTAATTGAGCACAAAATTCCTTTACAACTAGAAGCAAAAACCTTTGCAACAAAAATTAAGAAGGATTAATCCAATACTTCTTCCAACCATTGAGAAAGAACTTAAAAATTTGTTGGATGCTCATATCATAGTACTATTCTGACTGGGTGGCTAACCTAGTTCCTGTTAAAAAGAAAAATGGTGAAATTACGTTATGTGTTGACTTTCGAAATCTGAACAAGTCATCTTAAAGGATAACTACCCATTGCCCAAAATGGATCATCTACTTCAGAAAGTTTCAGCTGCAAATAGGATTTCTATGCTAGATGGATTTTCTAGTTACAACCAGATTATGGTGAGTCAAGCTGACCAAAACAAAACTGATTTTACTACTCCCTGTGGTACATTCATGTACGCTAGGATGCCATTTGGATTGACAAACACTAGAGCCATTTTCCGTAGAGCCATGGATCTAGCATTTGTTGGTAAGACATATGAATTCATTGTCATTTATCTAGATGATTTAATTGTTTTCTTTGATTCTGATGAAAATCATTTAAAACACTTGAGCAAGGTTTTTGACAGGTGCAGAAAATATGGCATATCCATAAATCCAAAGAAGTCTTTATTTGTTGTAAAGGAAGGGAAATTACTGGGGCATATTATGTCTAAGGAAGGAGTTTCCATTGATCCAAAGACAGTCTCATCTATTCAAACTCCATCTTTGCCTAGAAATAAGAAGGAGATACAAACCTTCCTTGGGAAAATTATTTTTCTCAGAAGGTTTATCCCTAATTATGCAGAGATAGTAAAAGATATAAATGATATGTTAAAGAATAAAAATTAAGTGAAATGGACAGTTTCAGACATATATGCTTTTTTGATAAGATCAAAAAGGCTATATTTGAGGCCCCTACATTAGCCAGTCCTGATTACTCCTCCCCTTTTAGCATATTTTATTTTGTATCACAGACAACCTTAGCAACTGTACTTTTAGAGAAGAATATAAATGGTGATGACCAACCCATAGCCTTCTTTAGTAAAGTGATGCGGGATGCCGAGCTTAAGTATGACATTATTGAAAAGAAACCTTATGCTTTAATCCAAGCCCTCAAAGCCTTTAGAACCTATGTTTTGCATTCATGCATTACAACCTATGTCCCTAATCATGTTGTCAAAACTGTTTTGACCCAACCTGATACTGATGGGAGAAGGGGGAGATGGATTGCCAAAATTCTTGAATTTGATCTTGAGATCAAGACCACAAAGCTAGTGAAAGGTCAAGGTTTGGCCAAATTTCTAGTTGAATCCAATTGCAAAGTATTGGGAATAAATTTCATTTTTGAACTTTCATCTTAGAAGAATCCACAAGAAACTTCTCAAAATTTGGAGGAGAATCCATAAGAACCTCCTTCTTCAAATCAAACCATTCTCATTAGTATTATAATATTGTGCAACTTCTCAGAAATTTTCAATGTCCCGCTAAACTTGACTTGAAGTAGTGAAATATTATATTATTAATGGTAATCTATACTGGAAGGATCCTCTCAATATCCTTATTCTATGTTTGACTAAAAATGAAATAGATGGAATTATATATCATTTTCATGTAGGGTTTTGTGGTGGACATTATGCCTGGAGAGCAACAATTTACAAAATTTTAAAGGCAGGTTTCTACTGGCCCACACTATTTAAAGAAGTTGGAGTGAGAGTTAGAAGTTGCACACAATGTCAAATATTTGCAGGGAAATAGAAGCTGTCAGCACTCCCTCTTGTTCTAGTATTGGTTCAGGAACCTTTTCTACAATGGGGGTTGGACTTCATAGGAGAGATTCATCCACAATCAAGTAATCAACATAGATGGATTCTAACTGCTACAGACTATTTTACCAAATGGGTAGAGGCTATACCTATTAAAAATGCAACTGATACTGTTGTAATTAAATTCCTTGAGGAAAATATTTTATCAAGATTTGGATGTCCTCAACAAATTGTTACAGATAATGCAACATCTTTTAGCAGTGTTAAAATGATTGAGTTCTATCAAAAGTATTCAATTTTGTTACATCATTCTACACCATACTATCCACAGGGTAATGGGCTAGCAGAGTCCTCCAACAAGATCTTAGTTAAGGTCATTAAGAAGACTCTTGAAGACCATAAAAAGAGTTGGTACAACCACCTGATCCATGCAATTTGGGCAAACAGAGTTTCTCCTAAGAGGTCCATAGGGAAATCTCCTTTCCAATTAGTCTATGGTAAGGAAGTAGTTTTTCCCACTCATTTAGCTTTACCTGTTATGAGGTTCCTTCAGGAATCCTATGAAGAAAAAGATGCTTTCTCAAGGAGGATTAATCAAATCATTGAGTTGAATGAGGATAGGGATGAAATTCAGTACAAGCTAAGGAAATATCAAAACAAGATGAAGGAGTTATTTGACAGAAAGTCTAGAGAAAGAAATTTCAACAAAGGAGATCTAGTGCTTACATGGGATACAAGGACGGAGGATAAAGGCAAACATGCAAAATTTGACAACCTCTGGTTTGACCCATTTAGCATTGCAGAAGTCAAAGGAAATAATACATTCATCCTACAAAATTTGGAAGGAAAGTATTCCTCATTTCCAGTCAATGGGAAATACTTGAAACCTTATATCCAATATTAGATTTTCATCCATTAATTCATCATTGTGAATATTCGAAGAGTTCATTTTATTTTGAAAAAAGTGTAAATGTGTAATTGTTTCAGCAAAGACTCCATGGCCCGAGGAGAAGGCACTTGGATCTGCTTGTTCTTTGCATCCCACAAGGGGAAGCAATCCCCAGCTAGAGCTGGTGTTGTAACATTATTTGGTTTTTAAAAGTTATTATATTTGTAAAAATAAATTCAAAATGTTAAGCTAGGATATGGATGAAAAACAAAGAAAAATAAAAAATGTTAGGGCAGTTGTATATTTTATATGCATCCATATCAATAAAATGTTAGGAGTTAGTTGCCCTAAAGAAAGAAGGCAAAAGAAAATAAAAAATGTTAGGGAATCAAAAAGAAAATAAAGGCTTCAATTTCAATAAAAATAATAAATGCAAAGGCTGCTAGTTTAAATGTGCCACATTAGAAATGTTAAATTTTTATTAATTAATGATTAATTTCCTTAATAGGGATTAATTTTCGTTGTAATCTTTGACATTGGACCTTAATATATATGGTGCATATATTTTTGATATAATCCAAAGTCACTAAGTGACAAAACATCATGTCAGCTTTACATAAAAGGAGTGCATCATCGGACGGTTGATCTACTCCCCACCCAGATCAACGGTGGGGAGAGACTTCGCACCTCCCTCGACCGTTTTTCGTTAATGCGATTGGGGGGGGGGGTGGGTCTGCAAAGTGGTTTTAATGGCAGACGACCCAATCCTACGTGTCACAACCCTACAGCCTCGTACCCCCCCGCTCAAAACCATAAACCATTCCCTACCCCCTCTGCAATTCGCTCATGGTTTTCACTCCGCCAATGGTCCTCCATCCCGTGCCTTGACTGTTATCCCTTAACCAATCCAATGCCACCACTTCATTTTCATGTTGCCTAGTCATCCTACCCATTTCCACCTCACATGTTCGTCGCCCTGCTGTCATACCCATTTCTATTTGCCCGTTGCACCTCCGCTCCTATGCATTAAAACCACTATGGTCATAAATAAAATTGTTAGCCTTTCCCGACAACTATAAATAAATCCATACCCATATTTTTGTCACTTTTCTCTAACTTTTTACTGTTATTTGCAGGTTAAATAGTTCCCTGCTCAAAAATTCTTGCTATCTGACCAATCCATTTAGTTGATCACTCTTTCTTCCGTCTATCAGCATGGCCCCAAAAGTAGAGTACAAAACAAAGCACTACTACTGCTACCCAGCCTGATCTTGACCATGTTCCCCTTGTCGATTCCCTATTCAAGATTGCATATGCCAAGTGTGAGTTTGACTTCCATGAACTACACCTATGGCTAAAACAAAAATACCTTGATCAGCAAGACAGATCAGATTCTAGGAATCTCTGTTACCTTTCTTCAGCTTCCCAAAAACACATGATTTCCCTGACCTAATTACCTGGTGTCAAGCCAAATATGACTCTGTAAAAAGAGCAGTGGTGGCTCAGAATGGAGACATTCTAATCACCATCTCTGCTGAAACCATAAACTAGATGCTCCTAATCCCTTAATTAGACTCTCTCAGCCATTTTTCACCAGCAACACTTATGGATCTGTACCATAAGTTAACCTTTCCACAGAGGGCCCAAATCTTTGAATTTTTTTTACGTGAGGCTGCAGAATTACCAAAAAGGAATCCACCCTGCTCATCTTCCATGTTTCCTGAGGCCTCTAGACATTTTATTTCTCTTCTTTCATACTTGTTAGGATATCCAGATGACCAGTATGTTCATGAAACTATCCTTGGATTCCTTTCCATCTTTAACAAAGATCAGCAACCATCATTCATGTATAATTACAACCAATTCTTGGCTAATAATATACATGAACAATTCATGAATTTTACTGTACAGGGATTGTTCAGTTACAACTCTGTAATTGTTCACATGTTTCTTTTTTAGCAAGGAGATATTTTTCCTATCAAGCTCAGCAAACATGATGAACAATGGGTGAATCAATTAGTGATTCATTGGACCGAAATAGTCATGACAACTTCTACCAGTTCTTCATTTTTAGATTGTAGATACATTCATACATCCAGTGGCACAACTCCTCAAAAGGATTTTACACTTAAGTGAGCAGACTAAAACTGGTGACCGGTATTTATACTAGAATTACACAGAGATAAGAGTATATAATTGTGAGCTTGCACCATATAAGCTGCCCAAGTATGTTCCCATGACAATATTTTCTATAGAATATATTAGGTAGATGATCAATATGGATGACCTGCACTTTGTGTCAGGCAAAAGGAAATCTCAATTCAAGATTAAGGCAAAGATTGGATTATTCATTCGCAACACTAGATCAACTAGTGTTGAGGCAGATATATTGTTAAAGAAGATGAATTTCCAACCTAGCTTTACCTGGTATTATGACACTTTTGGTATTATTAAAAATTACTTCTTATAATCATACTCCAAGAATAGAAATAGAACAGTTCATGAATCAAAAGCAGTGGGTTGATGGGACACTTCAAGAGGCATATGAACAGGTTGTATCCACCCCCACTGAATAGAGTCTAGTTGCTCAAAGCAAGCAACAAAAAAGTGTAAGAGAGGAGACTTCATCTACTAAGGAGATTATGAGAGGATTCATTTTTCAACAAAAGAAGTGATCCAAAATGTATTTAGTTTTGTCTCGAGATAAAAGTCTTCAAATTCAGTTGAAAGTGAGATCAAGTCGAAGTGCTCGACGAGACAATTCCGACGGTGTGAACGGCGCGAAAATTCGAGTTCGGATGAAGAAGTTAAGGCAGTCAAAGTTTCAGGCAAACTAGGGCAAAAAAGGTCAAAAAGTCAAAGTCAACAGTCAAATTGGTCAACAGTCAACATTCCATGCTTACGTCAGCAGGACACGTGTTGCCCCAAGAATGCGCCACATGTTTTTGATGATGTTAGCAAGGAGGGTGACATGGAAGTTTATGATTGGTGCACATGGACCAATTTGGTGCTTACACGTGGCAGCCCAAATTTGTCCAATATTGACATGTGAATCCCAAAATTTGGGGGTCAAGGAGGATCGAACCCCTGACCTCCCAGATTCCTAAGTTTTCGTCGGATTCCACTCACCGGATGAGCCATCACATCTCTTGGTTATCAATGCAGATGATATTATATTTAATGTGGCAAAGTTGGGTACGCCGGAAAAAGGGTCGGACGGTCAGGGTCAACCCCAAACTATTGGTCCCTTAGCATCAAATGTTTGTTATGTAATCGCCGGAGTCAGAACAATGTTAACATGGTAAGGTTATAAACCATACACGATAACCATAATATATCGTAATATATATCATACGATATATTCACCTATATCCAAACTTATGATATATATCAAATATGCGATATGAAATCATATGATATCCATGGTAAAATGGCAGAGACGTCGGGGGGGCGGGGGGGGTTCGACCCATCGACCTCCCCACACTGTATATGCTTTCATCACATACAACATTGCAACTACGCTAAACAACAAACTTGTTAATCAAGCCGTCCCAAACCATTCATATCATTACATTACAGGTACAGTCCCCAAGGAGTGTGTAGTTGCCAAAAGCAGATTTTAACATGCAGAAGTGGTTTTGACAGCGCAAAAGTGGTTTTGCACAGCTAAGAAGTGGTTTTGCCATAGGCAAGGGTGGTTTTTGACTTTCCAGGGGGTCTGGAGGTCACTGTGGCCAAATATGGTCAAGTTTATACTCATTTGAATTGAAGTTTCAAGCTAAATGCAGTGGTGAGGCTCATTTTCTCATCTGAGACTCTGTTTTTGAGCTCATGCCTATAACAACATTTTTGAAGACAAAATAAAGAGGTCAACACTAGAAGTGAAAGGACCAGGAGACGTAGCCAGGAAGTCTGGTGAACTCCTTTATTAAATTCTATTGTGTTGATGTGTTTGAACATGTTTTCAAATGTTTTAATTTTTTATGTTATTCGTAATCTTTTCGATCCATTGCATTAAGTAACATAAGAAAATTCACACATAGTCTATAATACCTTTTTCATTAACGGATCAAGTGGTATCAGAGCAACAAAGTTTTTAAGGTTTGACAAGTTTGTGTGAAGATTTGAATGCTTACTAGGTTGAGGCTCAAACAAGGTGAAGGAGATTGTTTTGAGGTGAATCGAGAGATTGGAAGGGTCTTTTCACAAAGAAGGATGGCGGATGAAACTCCACTTGGGTCAGAATCCCAATTCTTGGATAGTATCATGACGATACATGCCATGGTGGAAGAGATGTATAATGATTTTAAAAAGGGTAAAGGTGAAGGCACTTCATCACCTAAACCAGACAAAGGAGCAGAGGAACCTTTTCTTTTTATTCCTCCAAATAAAGAAGATAAGGGAAAGGGAGAAAAGCTTCCTCCATCATCACCATCATCATCATCATCCTCTTCTTCTCATAAAACTAGTTCTTCTAAAAAGAAGAAGAAGAAGTCCTCTTTGATCAAATTAGATGTAAAATTTGATTTGTTGATTTATGATGGAGAAATTAACACTGAAAAGATTGATAATTGGATAAGACAAATTGATGTATATTGCAGGGTGCAGAAAGTTGATTCACAAAGAAAGAAGATCCAACTTGCTACCCTTCGACTTGGAGGAACCACACTTGTATGGTGGGAAGGCAAGACACAAGAAGATCTCCAAAAGCATGGTAAAATCATTTCAACTTGGAATGAATTTGTTTTTGCTATGAAAAAGCAATTTTATCCATTGGCTTATATGCAACAAGCAACGATTAGTTGGCAAACACTACATCAATTAAAAGGTCAAAGTGTTCAAATTTGTACTTAGGAATTCCGTAAGAGAGCTTTAACATTAGGCATTTCATTGGACTCACTAGAAACATCGTTGAAATACATAGGTGGTCTTCATAGTTATTTGAGGCATACCATACTTATGTTTAATCCAACTAGCTTAGATGATGTATCTGTTCAAGCAACTCATCTAGAAGCTAGAGGTAAAAATGTAACCCAAGATATTGGGAAATCATCCAAACCTATTGAAGGCGAGAATAAAGGAAAGAAGAAACTTAAGTGGAAAGAGAAGAAAGCAAACACTGTGAAGAAGGATAAACCTTCATGCACTCATTGTAAGAAGGAAGGACAGGATAAGACACACTACTAGTCACTGCATCCAGAATTGAAGCCTAAGAAGTTTGGGGGTAAAGAGTGAAAGAATGTTGCTGATATTCAAAAGGACTTGGGATTATATTTAGGTGATGAGACAACAGTTATGGCTACAAGTATAAAAGGTAAAGATTCTAAAGCATCTACAAGTATTTCTTCAAATTCTGTTGATAGTGATAATGATGAGAGGAAAAGAAATGAGTTATTTCACATAAGAGTCATTTCCAAGCATACTAAAATTAATACTTTATTTGATAGTGGGTCGCAAGTTAATTTGATTTATGAAACAATTGTAAAGAAGTTGGGTCTAGAAACAAAACCTCATAAAAAGCCATATCCATTAGGTTGGGTGTGTGATAAAACTAAACTACAAGTTACAAAACAATGTAAACTTCGTTTCTCTATTGGGTCAAAGTTTGTAGATGAGGTTGAGTTAGACATAGTCCCATTGGACATATGTGGAATTGTATTAGGAAGTCCGTACTTGTACGATAGAAATGCTATCTTCTATCAAACTGAAAATAAGTATCAACTCACCAAGGATGGAATTGAATATATTGTAAGGGCTCATAAACTCAAAGATAACTTTTCTCTCATAAATTCTGGACAGATGAAGAGAATTGTAAATGCAAGTAAACAATTTTTACTCATGATTGTAAAAGCAAAGAATATTGATAAATCTGATGCATTCAAATGCTATAATCCTAAACAGAAAACAGATCTAGTTAAAGTTGTTTCCGATTATGATATTCTGTTTCAAGAGCCTAAAGGGCTTCCACCCAAGCGAGAGATAGAACATGAGATTGATTTGCAGAAAGATGCTCCACTACCTAACATTGGAATGTACAGGTTATCAGCTCTAGAGAATGCAGAAATAAGGAAGTAGGTACAAAAGTTGCTCGATCAAGGGTTTATTCGACCAAGCACATCATCGTGCAGATCACCTATTGTGTTAGTGTGAAAGAAAGACAGTTCATGGAGAATGTGCATTGATTTTAGAGAATTAAATAAAATCACAATAAAGAATTGTTATCCTCTTCCTCGTATTGATGATTTGTTAGATCAGTTAAAGGATGTAGTTTACTTCTCTAAATTGGACTTGCGAAGCGGTTACCATTGGATTAGAGTTGCAGAACAAGATGTGTGGAAGACTGCTTTCAAAACGAAGCAAGGACTCTATGAATGGATGGTTATGCCTTTTGGCTTAACTAACACTCCAACTACATTCATGTGAGTCATGAATGATGTATTTAGGCCATTCATTGATGATTTTGTAATAGTCTATTTAGATGATATTCTTGTTTTCAGTAGAACATGGGATGAACATGTTAAGCATGTAAAGCATATTTTAGATGTTTTGAAAAGAGAAAATCTCTATGTAAAACTATCAAAATGTGAAATTGGTAGAACATCTTTGAATTATTTGGGTTATATTGTAGGGGGTGGTGAATTGGAGATAGATCCCTCTAAGGTCGAAGTCATTGTAAATTGGCCTAAGCCTAATACTTCCACAGAAGTTAGAAGTTTCTTAGGGGCAGCGCAATATTGAAGAAAGTTTATTGCTAACTTTTCTTTGATTGTAACTCCTTTACATGTTTTGACAAGTGTGAAACAGGTGTTTCAGTGGGGAAGAAAACAACATAAAGCCTTCGACACATTGAAAGAAAGGATCAGTACAATGCCAGTACTAGCACTGCCAGATCTTTAGCATCCATTCAAGATCGAGACAGATGCAAGTAAATATGCCATGGGGGCAATGTTGATGCAACACAGAATGCCTATATGCTTTCATTCTGTGACATTTACATCAGCAGTAATTAACTATCCCACATATGATAAGGAATTATATGCATTAGTTTAGAGTGTTAAAAAGTGGAAACATTACATAATGGGTAAAGAAACAATCATACACACAGATCATCAACCACTACAATACTTACACTCACAAACTAAATTGCAACAATCAATACATTACAGGTGGATGGGTTTCCTACAGCAATTTCATCTTGTTATCAGATATAATGAGGGCATGCATAATAAGGTTGCAGATATGTTATAAAGACCAATTATAAATGCATCCACATTACTTAAGAATAATTCGGTAAATCATGAAAGCTACATAGAACAATATGCTCAAGACACAGATTTTAAGGATGTATATGCAACTTTAAGTCATGGAAAATAGGTAGAAGAATTGGATTATTACATAAAGGACAAACTCTTATATCATTTGGGAAAGTTATGCATTCCACAAACTGAAAGAGTTAACATAATTCTAGAAGCACATACTTCTGTACTATCATGTCATTTTGGTGTAAGTAAAATAGTTGCACAATTACAAAGATTCTAGTATTGGCCACGAATGAATGAGAAAAATTCTAGATATATTAAAGGATGTACTATGTGTGCTAAAAGCAAGTCAAGTAATAGAAAATTAGGCTTGTATACTCCATTGCCAATTCCTTCTTGTCCTTGGGAAAGTGTTTCCATGGATTTTGTTGGGGGATTGCCAAAGTCTAGAAAGGGTCATGATTACTTGTATGTAGTTATGGATAGGTTCAGTAAAATGTGTATTTTGACACCATGTAATAAATAGGTCACAGCTGAACAAACTGTAAAGTTATTCTTTCAAAATGTATAGGTTCTGTTAGCGCTTGAAATTTCACCTCAAGCTGAGAAAGGTAAACCTCAAGGCAACATCAAACCACTTCGCCTCGTAGCTAGCCCTACGGGGCGGGAGAGGGCTCTCTCCGGTCTATCTCGGTGAGATCTTCAATGGAATGAGATGACCAATAGGATAACACTGATTTTAGGCTAGTAAACTGATCAAAAAGGTTGATTTGGGGTTTTTAGGGTTTTTGGTGAAAAATTGAGGAAATGGCAATTTTGGGTGCGGGGATTGGACACAGTTTTTGCAGGGGGTTCTTTGGGGCGAGGTAGGAGACAGTATTGATGCCTTTGATAGAGGTGAATGGATGAGAAAGACAGGTGAGGAGCTAAGGAGAGCAAACAATAACTTTGAATTCTCCTTAAACAGTTGAAAACATTGATATTAAGCAAACTTAAAAGCAGAGCATGACAGTCATGAATTCTACTTTAACACTTCATTTGCCTAATTTGCAGAAGGAAAAGTAAGGAAATGATTCACATAACACACTTACAAGTACAAAGAGAAACACACCATCAATACATGTGACCACAAGAATCCCAAAAAGGATTGCAAAACCCTGGTCTTCCTTTGCCAAAAATTGCAGAGATACAGTGAATAATACAATAAGCTTCTCCCTCAAGAGTCCAACCATGAAAATGAGCAAGAAAGTACATAATATACATCATCTAACCTATTTCCCTGCCTCCATGGGTCGAGCTCACTATCCTAGGAGCTGTTTCAACCACTTCAAAACTGAGCACTACAAACTAGGCAGTCAAAACAACTTGCCTCTATAAGCTAGGAAACCAATTCATTCATTTAATTTTCACCTTTTTCATGAATGAATCTTCTAGAAGAGGTACATAAGAGTAAAAGTGTCATAAAAGTACATTAATTACATCAAAGAGCATAATAATCCATCCCAAAAAGTCAAACAGGGTCAAACTGCGTTTTTCTGAGCTGTACAGTGAAATTTGGAAAAGTTTGCCTGACGGGTCGCGCACCTTTGGGACCACATTTGGGGCACTTCCAAGTGTCCAAATTGAGCAAGAGTAGGCTTGTTGGAAAGGTCTGTGAGTCTACTTCTCAACCCAACTGGAATTTCTGAATTTGGTGGTCATTTTCCCCCTCCAAAATTGCAATCTCCCAAGACTGCTTTCTGTGTCTCAAAAATGTGGCAGAAAGTCATTTTTTGCTCCTTTTTTGACTTTCTGGAGGCCCAAAACTTCATAAAATATCAAGTCCATTGATGAGAATATGTAACTTCTCATGAAAAATCTGGAAATTCTGAGTTTTTGCAAAATGGAGTGGCCAGGATGAAGGGTCGCGCGGGGGGTGAGACCCGTTAATGGACAAAAACCTGTAAATTGCCTGAAAAATCAAAATTGACCCAAAATGTTAAAAATTTCTTGGGATTTGTGCTGTGGCTGGGATATTTAGTGCCTTGGTCCTTCAGTGAAGCCTCGGCCAAGATATGGAGGGGATCGGGCCTCTTTCTCCTTTTTTGTGCCTTGGCCAACCGCCTTTGGAACATCTTCATCTTTGCCTTGCACACATGCATTCTTGCCCAATAATGGTTCTTCATGTTTCTCAGCAATTTCTTCTCTTGGTTGGCCTTAGCCAATAGCCTCTCCAAGTGTGCATTTACCTGGATGAGCATGGTCTCTCGCTCAGCGGGCAATAGATCACCGGGTCTTCTCCGGTTCAAATTGCGGTCACTACGAATCCTCCACAACTCATCAAGAGCTTGTTCATCCTCCAACTATTTGTTGCGCTGCTCCAGGTATGAAATTTTCCATTGTGCCCCCTCTAATCTCCTCTGCAAGGCATCATTTTCAGCTCTAAGGTGTTGAATGATCTCCTTTGACTCTCGGCTAGGAGAACTGACATCAAGATCAATAAACTCTATATCCGGAACACCTGATGGTCCCTCATCAATCTTGGGCTGTTTGCCCCTCCCTAGTACCTGTGTTGCTGAAGAAAACGAGGCCCCTTCCACCTGATGTGGAGATAACACTCGCTGAGTCGATGAAGAAGGTGAGACCCCTTCCACATGCTGTGGAGAAAGTACTCGTCGAGCTGCTGCAAATAAGGCCCTCTGGCCTCTCTGATAAGTAACCAAAGGTGAGGAGCTGACATGTCTAGTGACGGGGATGTCATGCTGGTGTGATGGTCCTCCCTCCTCGTGAATAACCTCAGGATGTGGCGGTGGTGGTATTGTGAAAAGCTCACGAGAAATGAACTCCTCCCATGAGATGCCCTGCTGAGCCAACTGATGTAATACTACAAGCTGAATCAAACCATAATGGTAAAGGCTCCTATACTTCTGTGCCGAGCTCTTCCTCTGCATCATGGACACCATCCTCTCAATGTTCTGATAGAAGAAAACAGGGATGTTCATCATCCGTACCCGTGTGAAGTGCATCAAGAGGCGAATATGGTATGAATATACCTGTGAAAATCTGCCCTCACAGGTAAAATAGAGCATGATGAGCCTCATCATGGGAGCATACTCACTCCTGAGAAATATGAAGGGAAACACTCCTGCCAAGTGTCTCATGAGTGCTGGTCTAACGAAAGGCTCAAAATGAACACTGTCTAGCACCTTGCGCTTATTCCATACCTCTCCGACATTAGGTATCCCTGTGGCCTGTGAAATCACCTCGGGTGTCAATGTAAAGTCCACCCCGGCAAGGTTGACATGTCCATCATGCAAGTGTAAAACAAATAGGCGAGCCAACTCTCTGTGGTGCTGAATCCGAGAGATCCTCTCACAAAACTCATAGCAAGACATGTACTGGAAACATGAGACTGCCATGGGACAAGCCTGTAAATCTGCCAAAGAAGTGGGCTCCTCTCGCCTATGGTGACCACCCTTTCCACCCTTATGAGGCCTCCTCTGTATCTCAATCTCTGAAGCTGATGCCTGGTCATCACTCTATTCATAGGTTTCGGTTTCTGACATTGTTTAAGGAGCAGAGTGGCCCAAATGTACTGTTGTTTCTGCCTTATAAAATGCTGATTTATATGTTGTTTCAAGGGGACAAGGAGCACGGGGGAAATGTTAGGGGAGGGACACTTTTAAAGGGAAAATGGGAATAAATATATAAAACAGGGATTCAAGGGAAAAAACATTGCAAAAATCATTGCATATGCATCATTATATACATTGTTTACATGGGTAATAGGACTTGATTTTTTAATTCTTTAGGGAAGAAGGGAAGGGTTTGGATTTTCTTTACAATTTAGCAAGGGAAATTTACATGGAATATCAAGGAAAAAGAAATGGGAATGGGGAAAAAATGATTACAAGGGAATACTCTTAAAACAGCATAAAACCCTAGGCATTTTTACAAGTTCAAACTACAGCAACAAGGAGCTTTTCTCTTGCACATGGAGATCTTTAAAAATGAATTCATGATGTCTTTAATCATAACAAGCAGCAATTTATAAGTTTGGAGGGCCTACCTCAGGCAATTTAGCGATTTGTTAACTCCTTGGATGAATTTGCAGGCGGTTTTGTAAGGATGGCGCTGACGGGTCGCGCGCCACTGACGGGTCGCGCCCGTTGAAAAATTGCACTGCCGGAACGCGCTTGACGGGTCGCGCGCCTCTGACGGGTCGCGCACCTGGTCTGACGGGTCGCGCGCCTGTCCAGCTCCCAAATTCGCTCAAACTTTCACTCAATCACTCTTGCAAGTAGCTTGGATGCACAATGAGGGTCGATGGGGGGAGATTGGGCCTTTATATCTTTGATTTGAAATAATTTCATGCCCAAACCCACTTTATAATGTTTTTCTTTGACACTTTATAAAATTGACTTTTCTTGATTTCCTTTGTCCTGAAACTGACTTATTAAATGCTTTTGCTCGATATTTGTTGCAGGGACATCATCTGAGGGATCTTGGCAAGGGAACCAGGGTTACATGCTGTCTCTGGAAGTTTTTTGAAATTTCATCACTTTTTACAAAATTTGAAAAATGACCTTGGCTTTAAAAACAGAGTTTTTAAATCCAAGGTTAAAATTTACTGTACAAGATAGAAATTTGCGAAGAAACACCTTTGAAATCATCCCTCTGGCTTGCTGGGCACTTATTGACCTTCAGAGACATGACTTTGTAAATAAACTTGACCAAAACCCTAGACCTAGGAATTTGACCTCAAGACAAGACAAGACAAGCTCGAAAGTGACTAAGGACTGAAATAACTTGATCCAGCAATGCCAAGAGGGGGACAAAGACACCAACTCCTCCATCAGGGTTATGGCATGCCTAATGGGATGCAAAAATTGACACTGATGAGACACCTACTTATGCAAATGCAAAGAGCTTTGATCACTGATGGAGGGCTACAAGATCGACTCTAACAGGTTCATTTTGGGTTACCCACTTCTATTGTATCTGATCGAGATTCTTGATTTGTCGAGAAATTTTGGTCAAGTCTATGGGAGTTAATGGAAACAAGGTTGAAGAAGAACATGGCATGTTGGCTTATTGGGGCCTGACCCAGGTTCAGAGTTGATTTAGCCAAACAAATCCCGGTATTATTGGCCCTTTTGGCAACAGTCCGCGGAGCGCGGGCTGAGGTCTCACTTGAAGTAGTATGGGAGTGGGCTAGAACCAGGTTTCTGCACCCTGGAGATGTCTGATGAGTTCAATTGGTCCACAGTTTACCCCTATGCGCAAGTTTCTTCGCGCACTTTCCCGTACCTCGCAGCCTGATATACTGCCTATGCGCAACCCTACCATGGCTGAATGCTGTGCTTTTGCATTATTACCCAAGACTGTACTAATATTCCAATGTTAGTTGATTATCTTAGCCTACTTGCATGCTTTAAGTTATACTTAACAACATAGACCATTCATACATGTGCGCGTAGTAAATAAACAACATATTTGCAAATTATATCAAACATGCATTAACCCAAGAACATATACAAAAAATTATGATAAAGCTTCTCTTTATTAATTCCTTCCTCAGTTACAAATTCGACTACACCCTGCACACTCAACCGCAGGGGACCGCGCACTCAACTGCGAACTACTAGGCCTTTGCGCACTCAGCTGCAGATCCTTCTCCTACTCTACGACCCAAAGACACACTTTACACTTGCGACTCAATCAATTAGACTATTTATTCTTCTCTACCCTTTCTCTATATTTTACACTTAGAGCCTTGCTCTATTTATACAATCCCATGGTCCGCGGACCATGGGTAGGTCTATCCAGCTGGCATTACATTACAAAACTAGGGTGGACAACCCTATGACTCTATTATACTTTCGCACCTCACACCCGCAATTCGCAGAGCTTTACAAAAAAATTCGGTCAAAACTTGGGCTTTGAGCCCCAAAACATGCCTTGGGGGATTCCATGCTCAATAGGCCCCCAACACAAACATCATGACTTGCCCTTGAGTCACTCTATCGACGCGACGATCTTGGCATGGAGTCCCTCCAATTGTTCTAGAACTACGCGGAGGTTAGCAGCACACTGAGATTCTACTTGTTGGATCTACTGTATACGCTGATAAGGGCCTACAGATCTTCTTCTTCTTCATTAGTGTCTATAGTGACAACTTTCCCTTTCTCCTCCATCGAAAATTTGTTGCACAGCAGTTTCCATGGGGAGACATGTACGGGAGCCATTGCTTGTTTATCCTTCTTGGGTCTTGGCATGCGTGGTGATTTCGGGATCTCTGCCACAATCCCGACACCTTCAAGAACATCCTCCACATTTAGGGCCTACGCGGCCTTGTCGGCAGTCACCTCTTCTATCCCCATACTATCCTTAGTTGTTGTCATTGTAGCTGTGCAGCAATCTATCACTCGCGATTTCAGGGTCTTAATCAATGCTCGGCTCACAATACTCAGGGATCTGCTCAATTTCTCAATTCACAAATGACCAAGTGTTGTTTGCTGGACAACCCTTTGTATTTTATAGCGCTTTTTGAATTCAAATTCAACTGCTCCCCCAATTCCAATTCATTAATGCTTTCTTGGCGGCAGATTTTCCCAAATCTTGCCCATAAATCGCGTCTTAAATTCCTGCTTCCCACTCCATTTTTCCTCAATTTGAGCATCCCATCATGAATAGTGACTTAAACAATCACTTTCTGGCCAACCCATGCGGCAGCACAGCGCCTCGTGCGTCGTCGCGGACATTATGACTCTCTGCTTCTGCGCACATCTCCAACATCGTGCGGCTCCCTGGCAGAATATTTTATAGTCCCGTGCTCCCTTCCAACTACTTGGAGTGCTAAGACTATCCTTCCCTTGGCTAGTCAGGTGGTCGCACCACCCATGTGGAGTTCCATCATGTCCTTCGTCATGGTTTCAGGAGAATCCCCACCTTTTATTGTTATGATCGGCATCACGGACTTCACCATTTGCAACGCACTACCCTAGTCACTATGCTTAACAATATGTGGTCCAAGCCAAGGCATCAAACTAATCAATTCATGGGGATAGCTCTCAAACTTGTCAGCATAATCATATGCACCTTGCCTTACCATCCTAGTTTTTTTGGTGAGAAAATCTTCCTTGATCTCGTCCTCCAGCTTCTGGACTTTTGCCTCCACCAACGTGCTTTTCTTTCTTAACCGTACCCTTTCTTCTTCAAGTTCTTGGAGTCTAAGGTTTCCTTGTTGGATTTCTTCCTCAAGTCCCATGAATTTTGTTTCTTGCAGCTGTGTGAGTCCTCCTTTCCAGGCTTCGTGAACCATCGTATCTACGGGTGTTCCTATGTCCGGACTAGGCTTTGCATGCTCCACAGGGATTACAGCTTCTACTTCATACTTTAGCTTCGGAAGTGCCCGCGGGCTCAGGGTTTTGCACATGGTCCTATAAGCCCATAGAACTGCTAGTATGTGTAGGTCCCAGTTAGTTCACTTCACATGGTGGACCGCATTTAGTGCCCCTCATACTTTTTCAAAAGCTTTTGTGTGAATATGCTTCTGCATGCTTGGTCTGACCATACTTCCTATTTGTCATTCACACCATCATCTTTCTTGCTCCTTCTTGTTGGTCGTGTTTCCTATCACGAGGACAGTGTGTGTTCGTGCAGGTTGCACACCATACACCTGTATGCATCTAGAGAGGTGGGCGCGCATGATGTTTCATCCATCATATCTGAGTTTCATCCACATCTGAGGCTTTCCAAACCATATGAACATCATCCTTTTGCACTCGTGCCAGTCCTCAAAAATTCTTTGATGCGTACCCCACCATCTTGCTGGCATAACGTGTAGTGCCCATTTCAGAGCATTGAAATGCTATTGTTCCAGTCCTTATCTTTCAAATTTGTTTAGTAAATCATCCACTTCACTCAACCCATCATACATAGGCAGGTCTCTTACCTCTATTCCCACGTAGCGCAGTGATCTTATCATCATGTTGCAGTTGAGCGTGGTTACCTCGTGTAACCGGTTCTGCCATTGTTCTATTTCCTCATCTGAATCTGAGGTGCAGGAGCTTTCGCACTCCCATGAGAGTCTTCCATCCGCTGTTGGATTCACCCAGTCTTGCTCCTGCATGGTTATCTTGTAAATACAGTATAGATTGTCGTCACTGTTGTAGTCGCACACTGGCTCTGTGTAGCACGATCCTTCCGCGGGGTCTAAAGGTACCACTATACGCAGTGACATTTTCTCAAAAATCATCTTGCACTTCTTTAGATTTATCACTCCATTCATGTCAGTGGCCCAATCTATTCCCAGTAGTGTGGGATAGGGATTGTTATCATCAATAATCTCTATCACTTCGAAATCTGCAAGCGCGCTCGCACCTTTGATATCTACCGTTATTCCCTGCAATCTTCCCATAGGTAGGATCTTTTGCTGGTTCGCCATTCGCAATTGAATAGGAGACCATTGCAATGCAGGCCTACCCATGCGCTCCCATGTCTGCTTTGGCAGGACGTTCACGTCCGATCCTAGATCCAAAATCACTTGATCCATTTCATATTCCCTGATTTGCACGGTTAATCTCATCTCTCTTCATGTTCGCGTTGTATGCTTCCCTAACTTCCAGACTACGCATGGTTCTCCTGGCGCAGTCCCAACACATCTAGTGATGAGTTCTTACAGCCCCTTCATAGCCTTGATGTCACGCAACAACTTCATGCATGTCTCCAAAAATGTAGTGAGCATTGAGGGGTCCATTTCCGGTTCCAGTTTGTCTTTACTACCTGAAGTGGAGGCCTCCGCGAAGCTCTTCTTAGCTTCCATGAATGTCTCCTTAGCGCGATCCAAATAAAATTTTGGAATCTTTGTTGGAGCCTTGTGAACCTAGGCACTCTCTTCGGGCCGCTTGCCTTTGTCATTCCCCGTCATAATGCTGCTTCAAAGCACGATGTTTACATTTGGGTCTTCCTCGTGTGGCTCAGACCTCATCATTTGCAAGTTCTGAGTCGGGGGAGGTTGGAGTGTTCCTTTATCGCGCAGCCTTGCTATCAGTGTGGGAAAGTCCTTTGTCTCATGACCAAACTAGGTACAATATAAGCATGATGGTCTCATCGGATTTGTACAATTGCAAGCATAATGCCTCGGTCCTCCACAATTGTAACATATCGGTTGTCCGCGACCTCTTCCTGGTCCCATTCCACCTCGACCTCGTTCACACCCCTGAAATCTAGTGCGCGCCATCCTTGCATTTTGATCGAGAGCCCATGTTTCAATCTGAACTCTATAGGTAGGAGTTTGATCCATCCTCAGTTCATAACTTCTACAGGTGCGGTCATCGTGGCTTACTAACCTGCAGAAATTACAGAAAAACTTTGCGTATACTTCTGTAATAGATGGCAGTTATCTGCAGCATGATTCCCTCCTATCTGACAAATTGCACACCATAATGTAGGCGCCACGCTTGGTCCTGCTTGTGCCTCTGGTCTCAATGCCATTGGCCCTCCTCCCACCAGGTAGTTTGTGAAGACTGGACAATGGTCATTGTCATGTCCCTGGCCGTTGGACTTTACGCACCATACCTCCTCGCGTGCTTCTAGGCGAGCTGTCCTGTCTTGTTTCAAACTCTGCATCTCAAGACACAAGTTTTTCAACTGCGTGGATTTGTTGAACTCCCAGGTTAGGATCTTATATTAGGTTCTCGTGCAGTCTCATTGCAATCTCCAAGGTCTCAGCCTGAGTGGATAGCTTCTGTTGTGACAGCGCGTTCCTTAGATGAGACATTAGCAATGCTACAAACCATGCGCGGTGTTACCCATCCGTCAAGGTCATGTTAGCTTCACAAATCATACCCTTCAATCTCTGATCCAGCTCCCAGGGGGTCTTGCCTGGAAGCATCATGATTTCCTTAAATCCAATAATCGACTATGTCTTTGATTTTAGCCTGCTAAATTCCTTGTTTAGCGCAGCTTGGATATCCATGATCCCTGCGTTTAGATTTTCATTAGAGTGCTTAATGTACCAAGTCAGTGCATGATCCTGCAAAGTGCTGGCCAGTGTTGCTTTCTTTATATTATCATCCGTGACTCCCTGCTCTTCCCATACAGCCCTTACCACGAACCAAAACTCGTCTGGATCTTCATTCCCTACTCCTTTCAACACCAGAAATTTTATCGTGCTTACCATACTGAACTATGGTGGTGGCGGAGTGGTGTGGGCCAAGACAGGGGTGAAGATGGTGAAACTGGCAGTGGTGTAGGTGGAAGTACTATGCGCGAAATTCGCTGTTTTATAAAATTGATTGAATTTCTTGGTGAGACCTTCGTGAGCTCTTCCTCGCTTTCTTGCGGAGGTGAGATCAAGGGGATAGTTTCTAGTTCTGCACTACCTTTGTTTCTATAGATTCTCCTAGTTTGCGTAGCCCCAAACATCAATTTATTCGCATTAACCTGCTTTTCACATGGTAGCATTTTAATCCAAGTGTTCAAATATTTAACGTACTTACCTCACGGTCCTTTGAGGAAGCATCGTTCTGCCTAGTTATAGCTGACTGAAGTATCTACCGTGAACTCGGTGATAAATCCATCTTTAATTTGATTGAGCCAGTGATCCACAGCGCGCGCGATCTTATCTTCCGATGCTTCTAGTCTGAGCACCAACTCTGGAGTCCACACAATAGGTTTGTCGAGCCTACACCTTCCTTGACTATCTGCGAACTTTGCGATCGACTCGTACAACTTAGAGGGGAAGGATGCAAAGAAAATTTCATGGATTTCCGTATATAAGTAGCAATCTAACCACTCTTCCTTTTATAATCGCGAATTCTTGTTTTCCTGTGTCGCGAACTCGTGAATCTTCCTGTCCAACCACTCTTCAATTCCTTTCTTTGTCAGATTCTAGTGATACAACATCAGACATCTCTTATGCAGATCCCGGTCCCAGCAACAGAACCATTTATTGGCTTATTGGGGCCTGACCTAGGTTCACAGTTGATTTAGCCAAATAAATCCCAGTACTACTGGCCCTTTTAGCAATAGTCCACCGAGCACGCACTTAAGTCTCACCCGAAGTAGTATGGGAGGGTGTTAGAACCAAGTTTCCGCACCCTAGAGATGTCTGATGAGTTCAAGTGGTCCAACGTTTTCCCTTGCATGCAGGTTACTTCGCACACTTTCCCGTACCTCGCAGCCCAATATACTGCCTACGCGCAGCCCTACGCAGGGTTGAACGCTACGCTTCTGCGTTATTACCCAAGAATATACTGATATTCCAATGTTAGTTGATTATCTTAGCCTACTTGCATGCTTTAAGTTATACTTAACAACATAAACCATTCATACAAGTGCGCGCAGTAAATAAATAGTATATTTGCAAATTATATCAAACATGCATTAACCCAAGAACAGATACATAGAATTATGATAAAAATTCTCTTTATTAATTCCTTCCTTGGTTACAAACTCAACTCTGCCCTGCGCACTCAGCTGCAGGGGTCCACGCACTCAGCTGTAGACTACTAGGCCTCTGCGCACTCAGCTGCAGAGCCTTCTCCTACTCTACGACCCAAAGACACACTTTACACTTGCGACTCAATCACTTAGACTTGTTATTCTTCTCTACCATTTCTCTATCTTTTACACTTAGAGCCTCGCTCTATTTATACAATCCCATGGTCCATGGACCATGGGTAGGTCTATCTAGTCGACATTACATTACAAAACTAGGGCGGACAACCTTGTGACTCTATTATACTTTCATGCCCCGTGCCCGGAATTCACTTTACAACAAAATTTAGTCAAAACTTGGGCTTTGAACCCCAAAAAATGCCTTGGGGGGATTCCATGCCCAACACGACATTTCATCTGCAAACAGATGGTCAGACAAAAGTGGTTAACAGGACAGTGATACAGTTGCTTCGAGGATATTGCAGCAAGCATCCCAAACTTTGGGATGAGGATTTGTGTTATGTGCAACATGCTTACAACCATGTGAAACATTATTCTATTCAGAGATCTCCTTTTGAGACTTGTTTTGGTTTTACACCAAGGTCTCCCTTGGATTTTGTCTTTGGTAAAGACATAGCAGTTAATGGACACAGTGATGTGTACAAAGAAACCAAGTTCATTGAACAAATCCAGGAAATTCACTAGGCAGTATAGGAACAGCTGGAAAGAAGCCAAGAAAAGTATAAAGCGCGCCATGACAAGCATCGAGTTGAGCATATTTTTCAAGTTGGTGATCAATTCAGGTTGTACATCAGCAAAGAAAAACTGCAAGGGGAAGGTAAAAAGTTGAAACCAATTATATATGGTCCTTTCAAAATACTTGATAAATTGGTGAAAATGTTTTCCACCTAGATCTACCAACTTATATGCAAATCTATTCTATCGTAATTGTTGAAAACTTGCAATTGTATGAACCTTCATTGATTGAATATCCCAAAGAGAAAGTTTAGCTACCTTCCATCAAAGATCTTTTGCCCAAGTATCTCAGTGAGTTACAGGAGTACACAGTTCTTGACAGGAGGATAAGGACATCGCGACGGGGAAATGTTGAGTATCTTCGAGTTGGACTCAAAGGTACAAATCCAAGTAAGGCACGATGGATAGAAATTGGAAAAGTGAGGGAACTTTATCCTCACTTACTCGATAACTAAAACCAACTTTTGGTGGTCCAAAAGCTTCCAGTGGGGAGGAGTGATCCAAAATGGATTCAGTTTTTCCTTCGGATCAAAATCTTCAAATTCAGTTGAAAGTGGGATCAAGTCAAAGTACTTGATGAGACAATTCCTACGGTGTGAATGGCGTGAAAATCCGAGTTCAGATGAAGAAGTTAAGGCTAGTAAAAATTTCAGGCAAATTAGGGAAAAAAAGGTCAAAAAGTCAAAGTCAACAGTCAAATTGGTCAACAGTCAACGCTTACGTCAGCAGGAAACGTGTCGTCCTGGGAATGCACCACATGTTTTTGATGATGTAAGTAAGGAGGGTGACAGGGCAGTTTATGATTGGTAAACATGGACCAATCCGGTGTTGACATGTGGCAGCCCGAATTTGTCCAATATTGACATGTGAATCCCAAAATTTGGGGGTCAGGGAGGATCGAACCCCTGACCTCCTGCTTTTCGCCAAATTCCACTCACTAGATGAGCCATCGCATCTCTTGATTATCAATGCACATGATATTATATTTAATGTGGCAAAGTTGGGTATGTCGGAAAAAGGGCCGGACGGTTAGGGTCAACCCCAAACTGCCGGTCCCTTAGCATCAAATGTTTGTTATGTAACCACCGGAGTGGGAACAATGTTAAGGTGGTAACATTATAAACCATACACGATAACCATAATATATCGTAATATATATCATACGATATATTCACCCATATCCAAACTTATGATGTATATCAAATGTGCGATATGAAATTATATGATATCCATGGTAAAACGATGGAGATGTCAGGTGGGGGTTTCAACCCGCTGACCTCTCCACACTATATACACTTTCACCACATACAACATTGCCACTACGCCAAATCATAGACTTGTTAATCAAGCCGTCCCAAACCATTCATATCATTTCGTTACAGGTACAGTCCCTAAGGAGTGCGTGGTTGCCAAAAGTAGATTTTGACATGTAGAAGTGGTTTTGACAGTGCAGAAATGGTTCTGTGCAGCTGAGAAGTGGTTTGGCCACATGTAAGGGTGGTTTTGACTTTCCATGGGGTCTGGAGGTCACTGTGGCCAAATATGGTCAAGTTTATACTCGTTTGACTTGAAATTTCAAGCTGAACGCAGTGGTGAGGTTCATTTTCTCATCTGAGACTCTATTTTTGAGATCATGCCTCTAACAACATTTTTGAAGACAAAATAAAGAGGTCAACATTGGAAGTGAAAGGACTAGAAGACATAGCTAGGAAGTCTGGTGAACTCCTTTATTAAATTCTGTTGTGTTGATGTGTTTGAACATGCTTTCAAATGTTTTAATTGTTTATGTTATTAGCAATCTTTTCGATCCATTGCATTAAGTAACATAAGAGAATTCACACATAGTCTATAATACCTTTTTCATTAATGAATCAAGAAGCCAAAGGTTGGCTTGGTCACATCTAGTGTTTCAACAACGCCTCCTATATCTAGTGTTTCAACAACTCCTCCTACAACTTCACCTTCTAGGGAGCCTCTAGAAATCATTCAGTCCACAGGAACCAGTTCCTCAGATGATCAGAACATCTTCTCAAGGTTCCTTGAGATTAAACAGAAGAATGAGACTTTGAAGTCTAATGTGTACAACCAATTCTGGAAACAAACATCAACTTCCCAGCATAGGCTTCTTTCTGCTTTTGACAGTGAGAAAGGAAGAATGCAAATGGCTTTCTTGCAAGCTCAAATTCCATTTCCTAAGTCTCCATCAAATTATAAAAAGACTGTGTTTTCATTTGATACCATTCAAATTCATCCAATTGACCAGATGGATATCCACAAATAGACTGGTGAAATATTGTTTTCTACCATGACAACTACAATTATGTCTCTTTCGAAACTTAGGACTGCCCTATCCAATGTTCAGTCTCAACTCAAGTTAGAAAATATTTCTTCATTAGCCAAAGATAATAGAATAAAGGCATTGGAGGACTTTGTAATTAAAGTAGGATATGATCCCAAAGATGTAAAAGCTGCAAAGTTACTCCTCAAAAAGAAAGATGCAGATATTGCTGCACTCAAAAAACAGTTGAAGCTACCTTCTACAGAAGATCCTCTAACAAAGGATATAGAAGAAAATGAACAACAAAAGGAGGATATTCTCAATCTTATCATTGAGAAAAATATACAGCTAAAGAAAATGGAAGATCATATTGAAGAGTTACTAAAGGAGAAGGAAGCAACACAACTTGTTATGGTTCCAGTCACAGCAGTCCCAATAGCAGTTGTAGGTATAGAACCTAGTTCATCATCAACAACCATTGATTCTACATCAACAATAGTTGATCCAACAAGATTATCACAAGAATTGGCCATATGGAAATAGGAGAATAAAAACTTACTTCAAAAATTCCAAAGTTTATAATTGCAGAATGTCAAGAATGATACTTTGTATGTGCAAGAGATGCAGAAGTCCCACAAATTGGAACTTAAGATCCATAAGTTAGAAAGTGAGTCCCTAATGGTAGATACTTTGGCCCATGCGAAGGAAAATATTTGGACACATATCAGCCAATCTATGACAGATGTATGGCCATCCATACAAATTATTTTTGAACAACAATAACTCATCACTAGATGCAGAGCAGTGATAGAAGAACAGAAAGCAGCCTTGAAGACCAAGCCAACAGAAGCCACAAATATGATCAAAGTGTTAAATTCAAAAAGAAGAGAAGAGCTGGAAGGAATAAATATTTTTGACAGAACAACTACCATCTTAGAGATTAAGAAGGTCTTACAAAAGAGGAATTTGATTAACCAGTTAGAGACAAAATGTCAAACCCTGGATATTGTTGTCCAAAGGTTTCATTCAAAGTTTAATGTTTTAAATCAAAAGGGACTACCAGGATTGGTAGATCTAAATGATAAGTTGATCAAATTATAATATTATTGCAATAAATTGTATACTATTGCAATAGACAGAGCCGATTTTGCAGGAATCAAAGGACAGATAATAGCGAAGGCCTTTCTGGATGCCTTGGATTTTGATTTAACTATCATTCATGAAATTAGACATTTATTTCTCACCAAGCTAAATATCGAGAGGTATACAGAAGTGGATGAAACATTTAGAAAGATGGTGAATGTGGAAATATCAAGTGAACAAAGATGGGATCAATTGTGTGAAACAATTGAGTAGTTTCTGATCCTAACAGTGTGACATCTCATCAGCTTTTTCAGGCCAGATCATCAGCAAATTCCCAAAAGATAGGGCCACCTCTTCAGCAGTTTCTCAGTTCCTACAACATTGTCCTATTTTTGTAATTTTGTCCTATTTTGATATACTATTCCAACAGAACGTATATCTTTTCCATATTTTTGTATAAATAACTCCTTCTTTGAGTTATTATGGGTTGAACCCTTGAACAAGCTATCAAGCAGATTTGTACTAAGATGGAGCATTTTTTTGGAATAATAAATGATTTTGGATTTATCTCATATGGTCTGTTTCTCAGTGAGTTATATTTTATGTTGTTCATTCATTATGTTTTCTTCATATAATTTAAATCTTTTACAATTACTAGATTCAAAATTCAACTGAATTTTAGTCTCATTTTGGATCCTCTGTGAAATTGTGCTTATAAAAAGAGAATAATTTACAGAATTGTTTGTTATTGTAAGTCCCTCTTTAATTATAAGTCACATTAGATATCTGTAAAAAGTTTAATTATATTTTGTTTATTAAGAAAATATTTTTTTCTTACTTTCTTCTTATAATTGATTAAGTATTCAATTTGAATATTAAATGAATTATACTTCTTCATGTTTTACTTTTCCACCCCATTAAAATCAAATTAACTATGTGTAGTTCAAGAAAAACCTTTTATTTTACTTGGAAATTTATCTAAGTTTGAATCACCTATTTATAAATTGTTCATTTGTCATCCAACCATTCATAGAAACAAAACATTATAGATGCTTTGGCATAACTAATTGACCTAGAGTTATCTCAAAGGACAAGAGCACCCACATTGGATGAAATCATCATCTCTCCTTCGTGGCGTGGCTAAAATTCTTAATGGTAGGTGATGTGAATTTTCCCATCCATGCCATCTGTCAACAGTAGCCAATTCCCCTAAAGCCTCTTAGAAACCTTGGCACGACACAACGTGAAAATCCTCATTAATTAGCATCAAGTTATATGTTCAGGGAGGCACATCTTTGTTCCCAGAAACATATCTATACATATATATCATCATCGGATGGGAATTTCTCCATCTACATAGACTTCTACTCTATTGTAATTATGATAGGGTTCATTTAGCCTAAGCACAAGCCTATTATGTATGTGATGTCCAAGCTCATAATTCTTAAGGACTTCAATGGCTCACAAATACATTCTCGGTGATGAGCAATGCTAAGAATCAAGATTACCATAATGATTCTCTTATCCCCACACCAACATTCCAAGCATTAAACATAGCCATAGTAAGGGAATATAAAACTGTCAAAATGCCTACCAATAGCCATAGAACTCAGTTAAACTATGACTAAGACTTAACTATGAATTTAGATACAGAACATTCCATTAATCGCATAATGGATCCAATAGGCACTATCAAATCCAATGATATAGCGTGCCACACATAACGTCAACAACAAATTTTCACCATTACATAGTAACAAATATTCACAACATTCACAACATATCAAATAATAGAAATCACACATAGTGCTAGTTAGTTGAACTTAGAAAATAACCATACATACTAGGTAAGTAACCATACACTCAAGAAAATATGAGCAATCACAGCGATCCACAAATCCATCACAAAAAATAAGAACAACCACATATGCATCTCCTTAAAGGCAACCAAGAATAACACCTTTCCTCCATAAGCAATATCGATATATTAGTTGTTATAACCCATAACAACATCATTTAACATTCATAAAGAAAAAAAGTACAAATAGATACACTTATCTATATAGCTTAATGAATAGAAACTAAGGGAGCGACTTCAAATCTCCACCCAACCTGAGGCTAAATACACTATAATATTTCTTACAGCTGACTACCCTCGAGACAGATTCAAAGTCTGGAGAGGTAATTTCTTAGGAGTATTCTCACCAATAACAAGTTAACATATGGTAAGAAGAAGAGTACACTCTCCTAGTGGTTTATCAACTTCCTCAAGCAGTAACACCATAGTGATTGTCTGTCTAGTAGAATCAACCATAGGAATTTATCTAAGGCTCAAGTAATTACATCTCAGTACTAGGAGAATGAATACACCATCTTGATGTTTTATTAGCTAGCTTCTCTAATCTAACACTACAAAAGTCATGAGCCCACTATCCAGGTGGTTTATCATCTTATTGAGAAAGTACATCAATGGTTTATCAACCCCAAGGCTAACACTTAGTATCTTATCAATCCTTTCAGTTAGTACTTTAGTGTCTCATCTTGTCAAGTGGTTTATCATCCGTAGCTAACACCCAGTAGTTTTTCATCCCCAAGGACAACACTGAGTGTTTCGACTCCAATAAACTCTCCCTAGAAAATCGAATCACAGGAAAACACACATATGCCTCATTAAAACATAGGGAATTTTATCTCAAACATTAAACATAGGCTAGAGAAAAGATAATTCTCCCTGACAGATCCACAACCACTGTCGGTTTCACGCTCCACGTTATCTTGCCTTACATTTTCATTGTTCTTTATTTTTCTTAGTGAGCTCTCTCTTGCTTGATTCCACTACGTATTCTATATACCCCCTTGCATCTCTACCTCTCTACCCTTTCTCCCATTAGGATTTCGTTCACATACTTTTTTCCATGTGTGTTGACCATGCCGATGCCTCCCATGAGAGCTAAGGCTGCATGGGCTCATCCTTCACTTAGGAAGCCCATTCTTGAATTCAATTCTTGCACTAGAAATGTCATAAATCCACTAGGGATATAGGTAGTGAAATAAATACAATGGATTGGGTTTAGAAGCAACTCCTCCTCCTTAGACCTCTGAATGTGTTTCCACTTCCCTCAACTATTCAATGTTTTACATTTCCACATTATTTACATGAATTAAAATTCATAGCAATATTTACATGAGGGGTTGCAAAAAAGGTTGTCATAGGTCCCACCATTTTAGAGGAACACCATCCTTGGTGTTTCATACCCAAATATAAAATTTATAGTGAGTTTCATATACACATTTATTTTTACATTTACATTTGCATTTGCTTACCCAACAAAAAAATGGGTATGATACCCTCATCTTATTAGCCATCTACAAAGTGGATTCATATGGTCCAATGTTATGAAACCAGTTCACAAAAAGATAGAAAATATAGTTGAACACCTTAGAATTCAGCCTCTTCGAGGGGGAAACCTCCTTCACATTACACAAATGAACAATTTTTGGATGATTCAAATGAAAAAACCTCCTTTCTATACATAGGAGTCTAAGGAGTCATGATATAACCCAGCTGACCTAACAATAATAATATAAAGTCACAAAAATAACAATAGAGGGATTCTATGGGGCACATTAATAACAATATGGCGACAATAGGGGCACAACAATATTAATAAGGGATACAACTACAATAGTAATGGGGTAATCACTAGTATTATAGGGACCTAACATGCCCCTCTCCTTCAAAAAAGTCTTGTCCTCAACGCTTGAGTAGTTCTGGATGCTTCTGTATAAAATTCGCATCCTCCCATGTGGAATCTTCAACGGATAAGTTATTCCACTTGATGAGATACTCTGAAACTGATCGATTTCATAGCTGTCGAGTTCTTGTTTCTATGACTGCTTCTGGTTCCAATATAATTTTTCCTTCCTCGTCAAGTTCTGGCAATATTGTTTGAACTGGAAGCTTGTCACATATAACCTTCTTTAAACATGAAACATGGAAAACTGGGTGCACTCGAGAAGCTGCAGCAAGCTCCCATTTGTATGCCATAGTACCAATATTTTGGAACACCTTGTACGAACCATAATACTTCAGTGATAATTTATTATCCTTCTTAGCTTGCTTGAGGGACGTTTTTTTATATGGTTGTAGTTGTAGGAATACCCAATCACCTACATCAAAACTTCTTTCACTATGATGTTGATCTGCCTGTTGTCTCATTCTATTTTGTGCCAACATGAGGTTATCCTTTAAGAGTTGGAGGACTTGTTGTTGATGTTCGATGTGATGTTCCATTGCTTGAACCTTAGAATTTTCTCTTAAATATGATGTGATGGATGGTGGCTGATATCCATAAAGTGCCATAAATGGGGTCATTTTTGTTGCTGTATGGAAGGAATTGTTATACCACCATTCAGCCAGAGGCAACCATTTGACCCATTGTGTCTGTTTATCAGATACAAAGCAATGAAGATATCCTTCCAAACATTTGTTTACTATCTTAGTTTGCCCATCAGATTGAGGATGATAAGATGAGCTATGAGCTAACTGAGTACCAAGACAAGAAAATAATTATGTCCAAAAATTTCCAGTGAAAATGGGATCTCTGTCACTTACAATAATCTTTGGATTTCCATGTAGCTTTTGAATTGTTTCCATAAATGCAGTAGAAACTGTACTGGCTTTAAATGGATGTGATAATGCACAAAAGTGTGCATACTTGGTAAGTCTGTCAACTACCACCATGATGACACTCTTTCCCTCAAACTTGGGTAAACCTGTGATAAAATCCATTGAAACCTCCTCCCAATGTTGGCTTGGAATGGATAAAGGTTGTAATAGACCTGGAGTCTTAATTGTTTCAACTTTATTTTTTTGGCAAACCAAACATTCTGCCACAAACTTTTGAATATCTAATTTAAGGCCATCCCAAAAAAATTCCTTCTTAACCTTGTGGTAAGTTTTTAAAAATCCTGAGTGCCCTCCTAAGGGAGAAGTGTGCAATTCCATAAGAATCTTTTGTTTGAGTTGGGAATTCTTACAGAGGTATAAGCGATCTTTGTACCATAATGAATCATTTTGCCAGCTAAATGTATCAGATGTACTGGAATCTTGTTGTAACTTTCGAATAAGTGCCCACACTTTTTCATCATTCTTCCATTCCTCCCTTGCTTCGTTTATCCAATCTGGTTGGATAATAGAAATGGCACACAACAATGCTTCCACATCCTCATCCTTTCTTGAGAGTGCATCTGCCACCACATTTTTCTTTTATTTTTTGTAGATGATTTCAAAGTCATAATCCAACATCTTTGTGACCCACTTTTGTTGCTATTTAGAGTGACCCACTTTTGTTGCTCTTTAGAGGATAATCTTTGTTCTAAAAAGTATTTAAGGCTATCATGATCCGTTTTTACCTTGAAGTGTCTTCCCATTAGGTAGGGTCGCCATTTCTTAAGTGCATGTAGTATTGCCAACATTTCCTTCTCATAAATAGCTTTGTGTAAAAACTTTCCCTTGATTGGACGACTTTCAAAAGCAATGGGTCTTTCATCTTGCATTAAAACAACACAAATTCCATTTCCTGAAGCATCACATTCCACAATAAAGGTTTTTGTGAAGTCCGGTGTAGCTAAGACCGGTGCTTGGCACATTGCCTCTTTAAGATGTTTGAAGGCCTTTGTTGCTTTTGGAGTCCATGAAAATGCATCTTTCTTCAATAATGTTGTTAGAGGTGTTGCTATTCTCCCATAATTCTTAACAAACTTGTGATAATACCCTTTCAACCTGAGAAATCCTCGCAGATGCTTTATGGATGTGGGGATTTTCCATTCCTTAATGGCTTTAATTTTTCTAGGGTCTACCTTAACTCCTTCATGAGATACAATATGACCCGAATATTCCACCTCTTGTACTCCAAAGAAACATTTGGATCTTTTTGCATATAATTGTTTCTCCTCCAATTGTTGCAGCCCCCACATGTTCAACATGATCCTTCCAAGACTTGCTGTAGATTAGTATATCATCAAAAAATACTAACACAAATTTTCTAAGGAAGGGTTTGAAAATGGAATTCATCAAACCTTGAAATGTAGAAGGTGCATTGGTAAGGCCAAAAGGCATGACCAAAAATTCATAATGACCCTCATGAGTTCTAAATGTTGTTTTCAGAATGTCTTCAGTCTTCATTCTGATTTGATGATATCCTGAACAAAGATCCAACTTGGTGAAGTAAATTGATCCATGCAATTCATCCAGTAATTCATCAATGACAGGAATGGGAAACTTATCTTTAATAGTGAGCTTGTTGAGCTCCCTATAATCCAGACACATGCACCATGATCCATCCTTCTTGTGCACCAATACTACTGGAGTAGAGAAAGAACTTTGACTAGGTTGAATTATACCAGCCTCTAGCATTTCTGCAACCATACATTCAATTTCACTCTTTTGGGCATAGGGATATCTGTACGGCCTGATGTTTGGAGGAACACTTCCTGGAATCAGATGAATAGCATGATCATGATCACGAATAGGTGGGAGAACTTTGGGAGTCTCAAATACCTTGGAATGATTGTCCAAGACTTTTTGGAGATCTGGAGAAATAGATGATTCCGATGTGGAAACATCTAGCGAACATAATTGTGCAATTACACCTCTTTTTTCCTTTTTTAGAAGCTTTGTCATACCATTAGAGCTGATTATCTTTCCCGGTTTCCCTGCAATACCCCTTAATTCAACTTCCTTTCCTTCCGCAGAAAATTCATGAAAAGTTCTTGAAAATTAAAAGCTATTGTACCCAAGGATTGTAGCCATTGGACTCCTAGTACAACATCAGCACCTCCCATTGGAATGGAAAGCATTGGGCTAGTCAATACATATTCTCCCATGGATAGCTTGATATTATGGCACTTTCCAAAGCAATTTATTGTTCCTCCATTTGCAACCATCACTTGACACTCTAGTGCTGGATATAGGAAGCAATTCAATTCTTTTGCTATCTTACAATGAATAAAATTGTGGGTACTTCCTGAATCAATCAACACTATTACCTTTTTCTTCTTGATTTGTCCTTCTATCTTGATGGTTTGAGGAGTGGTAATTCCAGCCAATGCATTACAAGATATGGTCGGATTCATTTCTTCTTTATCTAGGCTTTGTTCCTGGAGTATATCCTCTTCTTTTGACCTTTCTTGCTCCTTTTCTTCTTCCTCTTCACAATCTATGTAGAATAATTTCTTCTCAACACACTTATGACCTTTAGTGTATTTGCTATCACAACTGTAACAAAGCCCTTTTGCTCTTTTTTCTTCCAATTGTTGTGGTGTCAACCTTATAGGTTGTGGAAGACTAGGGGCAACAACACTTCCATATTTATAGTTGTGAGTTGTATGCTTCCTGGTTGCCATAATTTTTCTTTCCATTTTTCTTGCTAACCTGAATGCCTTCTCTAATGAATCAGGTTCCCAAAGGCGAACATCATGTTGGATATTATCCTTTAAAGTCACTATGAACACATCAATCCTATGCTCCTCTGGAATATTTTTTACCCTTATGTTCAATTTTTGGAACTCCTCAATGTGCTCCATTATTGAACCCTTTTGTTTGAGACTTATCAATTGGCTAAAAAAAGTGTTGCTTTTTGTATCCTCATAATGTGTTGTCAATTCTTCCGTAAAAATTGCCCAAGTGATAATTTGTTTACGAGAGCAAAGCCATTGATACCATACAAAATGATTTGGTTCCAAATATAAAGTTGCAATACGTACCTTTTGTGTGTTTTTCACATTATTGAGATCGAAAAATTGCTCCATCTGTAATATCCATGTTGCGGGATCCTTACCATCAAACTTCCTCATATCGATTTTTGGAATATGGTGGGTCATCGATCCAACATTAGAGTCTATGAAATCATAATTAACACTTATTTTGTTCTCATTGTGAGTTTCCTTTACTACCCTTTCACCATTAGTAAGCATTTCTTATAGAAACCTTGTCAAATCTGTCTTCAAATCTTCCATGCCTGTCTTCAAATTTGTCTTCAAATCTATCTTCAAATCGTCCATCTTAGCTTCCACGTCATTCATATTAGCTTCTACGCCTTTCTTTAAACCATCCATCTTAGCTTCTACATCTTTCTTTAAACCATCCATCTTAGATTCTGTTACTTTTTGTGCAAGTGACACTTGTTGCACTTGGTCTCGTAATTTTGATATATCATGTTGCATTTCTTCCTCTTCTTCATGAGTCATGCTAGAGATTTTAGGTTGCTTACTAGGTGTTTACATTTTATTTCCTTGGGGCATCAATTACCAATAATAAGGCTTTACTATGCCCTTTGAATTCCTTCAAACTAATTTTTCAAAACAAGCTTATGCAAAATTAAAAAAAAAAGCTACACACCTTTTTTCACTTTGTAGGATCTTGATATTGAATCTGATGTATCTCTATAATTTCAGATCATCCAGTTTTGAAATTATGAACCATGGTAGCCCTCTGCATCCTCTCTCCAATGCCACTAGTCTGATCCAAATTGGATTCTCCAGGGAAGAGTTATGCCAAATCTCTCACAATGACCTCATTATAGACTAGTTCAGTAGAGCGAACTTGTACGACATGCCACGAGTCACTGTTTCGACCTTTGGATCTAAAAAATATATAAAAGAAACTAAAATTCGTCGTCTTTCTATACCTTCTTAATAAATTTCAATCTGATGCTCAGAGAGAAAGTTATGACAATTTTCCTTGGGTCACCTGTTTGGAATGTAATTCAGGATTCTGCAAAAAGGCCAACTTCCTCAGATCATATCTCCTCAAATATAGTGTGAAAATCTCTAAAATTCAGACCCGAGGTTCAGTGTGATTTCGTCTCAATTGGGTTTTTCCTTTAGCTTCTGAAACATCGCAGAAAAAAATTATAGTGAAAATTCCATGATGACCTATTTGGAGCAGTGAAACCCTAGAATCCAAAGCTCTGATACCAAATGTTATGAAACCAACTCAAAAAAGATAGAAAAGATAGTTGAATGCCTTAGAATTCAGCCTCTTTTAGGGGGCAACCTCCTTTACATTACAAAAATGAACAATTCTTGGATGATTCAAATGACAAAACCTCCTTTCTATATATAGGAGTCTAAGGAGTCACAATATAACCCAGCCGACCTAACAATAATAATATAAAGTCACAAAAATAACAATAGAGGGATTCTATGGGGCACAATAATAACAATATGGGGACAATAGGGGCACAACAATATTAATAAGGGATACAACTACAATAGTAATGTGGTAATCACTAGTATTATAGGGACCTAACATCCAAAGTGCTTCCACTGCACCTTGATCTGCCTGATTACTCTTCTTTGGAGTGTGATATGTCTCCAATCCAGAACGAAAAGTGGCTTTGGCTGTAATTCTCCCCCATATTCCATGTGTATCACAAACTAATAAACAACGTGATTAGCATCATGTACATACCTTTTAAGCAAAGAGATATGGAAAACATCATGTTCCTTCACTTTGGGTGGCAAAGCCAATTTGTAGTCCACTGGCCCCACTCTTTAGATAATCTAAAATTGTCCATAAAATATGGGTGATAGCTTTGCACAAGCCCCATTTTTCAGTGAACTCTTCCTTGGTCTGATGTGGAGGTAAACATGTTCCCCCACTTGGATCTCCATGTACATTCTTTGTTGATCTATATAGATCTTCCTTGTCTTGAGTTGTTTTTAAATTTTGTCTAATAGCAATTATTTCTTGTTCCATTTCCTTCAGCATATTAGACCTAATATGCACCTTATTCACTGGATCACCCCAGCTGATATGTGTATTGCATTATCTGCCCTAAAGAGACTCAAATGGACTCATCTTCAATTATTCTCGGTACTCATTATTGTAAGTAAACTCTACCAAAGGTAGAAACTCTTCCCACCTCTTTGGTTGTTTCATGACATACATTCTTAGCATGTATTCCAAGACCTTGCTAACTTTTTCAATATTCCCATCAATTTGAGGATGGTACATTGTGTTGTAAACTAAATCTATCCCAAAACCAACAAATGTCACTTTCCAAAATTTCGAGGTAAATTATGCATCTCGATCTAAGATGATATTCTAGGGTATAACATGCAATCTAAATATTTCCTTCATAAAAATATGAGCAATATTGATTTCCTTATCAGTGGATTTAGTAGCTACAAAATGAGCTACCTTTCTCAACTTATCTATCACCACCATTATGGCATCATGTTGTTTAGATTTCCTTGGCAGCCCAGTGATGAATTCCATTGAAATGACTTCCCACTTCCACTCAGGAATTGGGATTGGCTATAGAAATATCATTGGATGTCTACACTCCACTTTTACTTAGAATTCCAAGCATCTAGCAATATATTTAGCCACATCCTTTTTCATGCTTAGATAATAATATATATTTTTCACGGTTGTTAACATCTTCTAATAACCAAGATGACCAGAATATTCTCTTTTATGAAATTCACACAAGATGAGCTTCTTCAATTCACCTATATAAGGTATATACCACCTTCCTTTGAACTTTAATAGTCCATCCTCCATGAGGGATTAGTTCTTTCTCGATTCCCATTTTTCCTCTTGCTGCAAGAATTATTTCACTTGTTGATAGCGTTATTCCTCTTGCATTTCCTCTTTAACCTTTCCTTGAATGTCAACTTAACAAGTGCTAATGGTTGTTGCATGAGTCACTCTTAGTCTTCTGCTAAGTGCATCGACTACTTTGTTCTCCTTTCCTTTCATATATTTGATTTCAAAAAAATTTTCACTAATCAACACTGGTCATCTTTCTTTTCTTGCATTCAACTTGGGATGATGAAATAGGTACCTGAACCCTCCATGATCTGACATCAATACAAATGTCCTTCCAAGGAGGTAATGCCTCCAAATTTTTAGCACATGAATTATAGTTGCTAAGTCCAAATAATGAGTGATATAATTTCACTCGTGCTCATTCAACTTTCTTGCTTCATAACATACCACCTATCATTCTTTTATTAGGACTCAACTAAGTCCTTCCTTGCAAGGATCTATACAAACTACCAAATATTTTTTTGGATCTACTATCTTCAATATCAGTGCATGTGTGAGAAAATATTTCAATTTATCAAAATTGGCTTCACATTATGGTGTCCATTAGAAATTAATTCGTTTTATTTGTAGTGTTGAGATTGGATCCCCAATATTTGAGAAATTATGGATGAACCTCCAGCAATAACCGACCAATCCCATGAAGGATCTGACTTCTATCACATTCTAAGGAGTAGGTCACTCCATGTTAGTTTTGATCTTCTCTGGATCCATTTGTACTCCTTCTTTGGAGACAATGTGTCGCAAATACTAAACTTATGACTAAAAGAATTCACATTTGTTGTATTTTGGCATAGAGCTTGTGCTCTCTTAGCAATTGAATTATTGTTCCTAAATTCTTTTCATGCACCCGAATGATTTTGGAATAAACTAGCATGTCATCCACAAAGACTAGCACAAACTTGTCCAAATGTGGACTGAGGACATTATTTATTAACACATAAATGTTGTTGGAGAATTTGTGAGTCCAAAGGATACAACCAAAAATTCATGGGGCCCATACCTAATTCTAAATGTTGTTTTGTGAATATCTTCATCTTTGATTTGCACCACATGGTACCCATACCTCAAGTTGATCTTTGAAAATACATCAACCCCTATCAATTGATCAAACTGGTCATCAATCCTCTGTAGAGAAACCTATTTTTGATTGTGGCCTTATTGAGTTGCCTATAATGAATGCACATCCTTAGTGTTTCATCCTTATTCTTTACAAAAAACATAGGAGATCCCAAGGGTGATACATTGGGTCTGATATATCCTCTATCCAACATTTATCTTAATTACAATTTCATCTCTGCCAGCTTCGATATACTCACTTAGTATGGAGATTTCGACACTAGATCTAGTCCTGTTAGTAATTTGATCAAAAAGTAAATTTTCCTCCTTAGAGGCATTCTTGGATCTCTTTCAAGAATACATCGCTAAATTTCTTTATTATTGTTTGTTCTTCAATTTTTCTTCTCTATGCCTTTGATTCACTAGTCACTTTTGGCAATGTACAGTTCACACCCCTTCCTATTTCACCCCTTCGATGGCAGCACAATGATTTTTGAACTGTCATGGATTTTCTCTTTTCTTGCAACGTCATCCTTTCCCCTTTCTCATTGAGACACTATCGACATGTTGTAGTAATTGACCTTAGTTTTGTGGGTTGTTATCCATTCCATCTTGACTAGTAATTCATATGATCCCAATAGTAATAGATTTAGATCCATAGTCATGGGCATGTGATTTATCACAAATTGGCATGAATTTGCCACATGTTCAACTCATTTCTTAGTCCTCATAGCCAACTAGACCAACCACATCCTATCATGGGTTGTGATATACAACATGCACTTTTCTACAACTTGTGGACTTACATGACTAAAATTGGAACCAAGGTCAATCAAAATTGAAAAAATTAGGTTATTAACCATACCTTCCATTTTAATCACTAGGGCTTAGTGATCGTCATGCCTATTGTCCAACACTGTATAGATGTGTGATACACTCTGAGCCACATCATTCACTGTCTCTACTTCCTGCACATTTTATAGTCTTCGATGGTTCCTATGTAGCGGAGGGAAGTCCCTTCCTAAGTGATCTTCCCCACATTTCCAAAATTCTATGGTTTTTCTCTTGGACCCCTTTGTTTCCTATTTTATAGGCTTAAAGAGTTGTTCTTGATTAGTAGTAGCATATTTTTGTTGAGATTTGCCCCTTACAAGAGTGGTGAACCTCATTTTTTCCCCTTTCATTTAAAGTTGGGCTTGCCTTTTGCTTTCTAATTAGCTCTAAACTTAGACTTATTCTTAGATTGCTCATAGAAATACTTCATTGTCCTAATGGTATCATCTAGAGTTTGTTTCTCATCAAAATCTATTCTATCCTTGAATGTTTGTGGCAACCCACTGATATACCTTTGAATAGCTTCCTTATCGTCCTTGATGTAAGGCACGTGCCTCAACATCTCCAAGAATTTAGATGTATATTCATCATATGTCAATTTCCCTAGCTTCTTCTCATAAAATTATTTGGCCTTGCTATCATAATACCTCTCAAACAGGTACTTTTCCCATAAATATCTCCCAAATCTCCTTTAGGATAACTCCTCCTCTTTAACATTCTTGGCGTTCTTTAGGTCTCCCAACTGGATACCATCCTTGTCTTTCAAGTTGAAAGTGGCTACCTTCTCCTTCACATTTTCAAAGTAATCATGCACTCTGAAAGATTTCTTCATTTATAGTAGCAATGCCTTTGCTTCCTCTACCTTCCTCACCTCTCCATCGAGTGTAGGAGGCATTACCTTCTTAATCCTTCTGGGATGAAATATTTTCCTTTCCTTTTCTATTGGAAATGTCCCTTAGTAGCAACACCAAACAATCGATCACAACTTCCCATCCTCCTCTTTGGAGTACTTAGTGGAGTTTCACCTCCCACTATAGCCTCACTTGCCTTCTTATGCCTTATCTTGGATTTTCTACCTTCTACACCATCATTCTTCAATTCATGCTTTCCAAGTCCTAATGGACTTTTCCTATCTTCATCCCTTCCTAGGTGTCTAGCAACTAGATCATGTTTCCTCTATCTTTGTAAATCTGATAGGCTATGTAGTTTAATTTTGTTTACTTCTAATTTTTGTTCCTATGCCATGAAAATCCTTTCTTTTTTAGCCTTTTAACTTCTCAGCTTAGCTCTTACACTTATATGGGTGTTCATCTAGTCAAGGGAGTCTTCCTTTATCCTCTTTTTCTCCATTGAATCTTCTTCATGACCATGCTAGGATTTATCAATATTACACTGCTCCATTTTTTTTCTCATTCATTTTTTATCTTCACTATTTCCTAACTTCTTCTTATGTTTTTTCACACACACATCATTGTTATCCAACAATATATAAATAACATATTTACCCAATGCCTTGGCATATCTGCAATAAGTATCTAGATGTGAGGCTACTGAAAACACCAGATTTCAAGTTAATATGCAATTCATAATCAAAATGCTACAAGAAACACACATTTGCGCACAACAATGATCGATAGGAAACATTACACTTTGTAACAAATTTTAAATATCATCCTTGTAGGACCACTCAGTCTAAACACTAAACATGGCCACTCTAATACCACTCTATAGCGCTCCATCACACCCCCTTAAACTCTCCACACTAAATGGGAGATGTTACTTTTAATTAACCCAATCTCCACGATCTCCTTATGATGATGAGATTATAAAAAGTCTTCCTTTCCCAAATTTAGAAGAATTAACTTTGGTTATCACCATCACATCCAACTCATTGAGAGCTTTCTGATGATATAAATGTTTCCTTAATCCAACCTCTACATTGAAATTTATTCCCATTTGAAGTTTTGACCCACTAACCCTTACCACGTCAATAAGGATATACCATGTTATCACCTAAAAAATAATCACCTAGACATTTTTAACTAGGTGGATTGAAATACGCCATGTAGGATTAATTTTACCATAGTAAAATCAATTTCACCATAGGAAATAATTTAGTAAACCATTTTTATTAAATTGTTTCTTATTAAAATTATAAAGCCATGTGATAATAATTGAATAAATCATTATTTATTTAATTTTCTCTAGAAATAATTATTAAATAATTATTTGATTTTTATTTCTTAACACATTTGACTAAATCACCTTGGAATAATTAAATAAATCACTATTTAGTTATTATTTCTTATTCTTATTTTTGGAATAATTGTTAAGCCATTATTTAATAAATATTCAATTTCACATTTTTCTTTATTCTCACAAAGTAATTAATAAATCGTTTTATTTGTTAATTACTTCAACCATTTTGAGTATATTTCCCCTCTCCAAAAAATATAATAAGGTATTCCTACTGGTTAGATTTCGATTTGGTCAGTAATATTTTATTATTTTCCAATTCCTAATTTAGCTTAATATTTTGTTATAAATAATAAGGTTTTACATTCATTCTTCACCATCATCATTATCATCTCATGCCATTTGAGCTCCCACTTGAGTTCTATCTTGCTTTTTGGGTTTTTCTGCATATTTGAGAGAGAAGAACAAGATTGCTGAAGCACACGGACATCAAAAGGACCCATCCCAACGAAGGGGATTTACATACCCATCTTGTAAATCTTCTCCACCAGGGGTTTTCAATAAAACTATAATTCATTTAAAGTCTTCTATTGGGTTATTACACTTCTCTTTTTTGATGTTATATGTTTTGGTCTTACATTAGATATTTTCTTGCAGGGTTTTATTATGTTTTATTTCAAATCTAAAGCGTAAAAGTAGCCACATCTTGTTGTTACGATTACTTGTCACCAATGACTTAAGTGAAGCATTTTTATTACACTTTCCATAAATATTTACACTAACAAATGGCAACTCCATTGGGTCTTTAGCTACATGGTCGTCAACAAATGACGACGTTGCTAGTGTAGTAATTCAAATCTTTGGTGAATTTCATTTCAGTTCTCTTTAGTTTTTTTCCAGCTATTTTTAGCCTCTCAATTTGTATTTTTGATCTCCTTTTTTTTTTGGAAAAAATTTGGTTTCTATTGGTTTTTTACATCTTTCTGCAGGTCACATGTACTAGCCGAACAAGAGATGGAACAATCTGGGCGAGATCTGTTGAACAATAGTTGTGGGAGAAAAACACACTTTTTGGCCTCTTTTTTGCATTCTGAAACACATTTTTCATGCCTTTTTCTGCATTCCAACGCACTTTTCAGGTCAGTTTCTACATTCTTTCACTTTTCAGAATTTTCCAGATTTGTCGACTATGTTGCATGTGTATTGGGAAGGGTTTCTATTCTTTCCTAATTCACCCCTAGGCCTATATTCTCTTAGTAATTTCTCATTGAGGAAGGAAAAATCCCCCTAGGGTTTAGAGTACACCTCCATCATTTAGGAAGAGATTTGTTGAGTTGAGGAGTCTAGGGTACAACACTTCCAGCCTTTGATTTCTAGTGTTTTTTCCATTGTTTTACAGCCCATTTGGACAGGTTTCTTCATCATTTTACTCCCTTTAGAGCTTGGTGTTTCCTTTCCCCTTAGGATCACATTGTGTGTGCTAGGTTTTGGAGCTTCTTTCCTATCCATTTGCAACATCTTCACCTCTGATTGTTTTGATTGTCTACACCATTTTCAGCAGCCTTGTGCCTTTGGATCCCAATCCCTTAGACATTAGATCTTTTGTACATAAGTGTGTCTTTGAGTAGCTTGCTTTCCACCTCTTTTTTAGTTGTTTGATAGCCTTCTTGGGTGTGGGTTTGTGTGCTTGGATTTGTTGTTCATTTTACTGTCCATTTTCAGCATTATTTACATTTTTTCCACACTTTATGTTATGAAACTAGCTCACAAAAAGATAGAAAAGATAGATCAACGCCTTAGAATTCAGCCTCTTTGAGGGGGCAACCTCCTTTACATTACACAAATGAACAATTCTTGGATGAATCAAATGACAAAGCCTCCTTTCTATATATAGGAGTCTAAAGGGTCACAATATAACCAAGACGACCTAACAATAATAATATAAAGGCACAAAAATAAGAATAGTGGGATTCTATGGGGCACAATAATAACAATATGGGGACAATAGGGGCACAACAATAAAAATAAGGGATACAATGACAATAGTAATGGGGGAATCACTAGTATTATAGGGACCTAACATGCCCCTTTCCTTCAAAAAAGTGTTGTCCTCAACGCTTGAGTAGTTCTAGATGCTTCTGTATAAAATTCTCATCCTCCCATGTGGAATATTCAACAGGTAAGTTCTTCCACTTGATGAGATACTCTGAAATTGATCAATTTCATAGTTGTCGAGTTCTTGTTTCTTTGACTACTTCAAGTTCCAATATGATTTTTCCTTCCTCATCAAGTTCTGGAAATATTGTTTGAACTAGAAGCTTGTCACCTATAACCTTCTTTAAGCATGAAACATGGAAAACTAGGTGCACTCGGGAAGCTGCAGGAAGTTCCAATTTGTATGCCATAGTACCTATCTTTTGTAACACCTTGTACGAACCATAATAATTTGGTGATAATTTATTATCCTTCTTAGCTTGCATGAGGGACATTTTTTTATATGGTTGTAGCCGTAGGAATACCCAATTACCTACATCAAAACTTCTTTCACTGCGATGTTGATCTGCCTGCTGTTTCATTCTATTCTGCACCAAGGTGAGGTTATCCTTTAAGAGTTGGAGAACTTGTTGTTTATGCTCGATGTGATCTTCCACTGCTGCTTGAACCTTAGAATTTTCTCTTAAATATGATGTGATGGATGGTGGATGATATCCATAAAGTGCCATAAATGGGGTCACCATTTCTTAAGTGCATGTACTATTGCCAACATTTTCTTCTCATAAATATATTTGTGTGAATACTTTCCTTTGATTGGACGACTTTCGAAAGCAATGGGTCTTTCTTCTTGCATTAAAATAGCACCAAATCCATTTCCTGAGGCATCACATTCTACAATAAAGGTTTTTGTGAAGTCTAGTGTAGCTAAGACTGTTGCTTGGCACATTGCCTCTTTAAGATGTTCAAAGGCCTTCGTTGCTTCTGGAGTTCATGAAAATGCATCTTTCTTCAATAATGTTGTTAGAGGTGCTACTATTCTCCCATAATTCTTAACAAACTTGTGATAATACCCCGTCAACCCAAGAAATCCTCGTAGATGCTTTATGGATGTGGGGATTTTCCATTCCTTAATGGTTTTAATTTTGCTAGGGTCTACCTTAACACCTTCATGAGATACAATATGACCCAGATATTCCACCTCTTGTACTCCAAAGAAACATTTGGAGATTTTTTCATATAATTGTTTCTCCTCCAATAGTTTGAGCACCATGTCAACATGTTGAACATGATCCTTCCAAGACTTGCTGTAGATTAGTATATCATCAAAAAATACTAACACAATTTTTCTAAGGAAGAGTTTGAAAATGGAATTCATCAAACCTTGAAATGTAGAAGGTGCATTAGTAAGGTCTGTTAGAGTCGGTCTTGTCAGTCCTCCTCATAGATCAAACCTGTTTTTGCATTTCATTTTTAGGTGTCCCATTCTACTCGATCACCTGTATTCCATTTAGGAGCATGCCATATTCTGACGGAAGGACCTGGTCACTCTCATTTATCCCTTATGCCGTGTCTTGCTGGCTCAACTCTGTTTATTAAAGTTCATTAAGACAGTCTTGAAATCATTTACAGTCTTGTTTTTATCACTTGATAAGTAAAGAGTCAACTTGGTCATTAGGTCTAAGGTTTGCAAATTGTTGTTCTCAAAGTGCTTCAATAATACTTGCAGGCCAGAGGAAGGCTCAATAATTCAATCAAATGATGTTTCTAAGCAATAAAAGATGAATTTTGGAAAACTGAGAGAGGTTTTTGTCCAAAACAGGCCAAGGAAGAAAAACCTCCTTCACTTTTTACACAGGTGTCATGGTTTTAGAGAAATGTCAAAAATACAATTGCCTCGGGAGAATTGATGCACCTCTAAAGTGACCTTGGGAAAATCAAGTTTTCTCCTATCTTGGTTAGCCAAATGACTTTCTTGATGAGTAAAATGATAACTAGACACAAATATCTTTCCAATGAGCTATCATGAGCTCAATTTGGAGTTGAGGAACACCTTCAAAAGTTGACTACAACAGCACTCTGCCCTGAGGCAGCCTCATTTGGCACATTTTGACCAGTCTTGGAAGATTTGATTTTTGACAGGAAACATGAACTCCAAATTGAAAATTTATGGTTGAGTTGGAAATTAGACTCAAATACCTTTCCAACGAGCTATCCTGTGCCCAATTTGGACACTGGGAAGGCCTCCAAAAGTCTCCTGCAAAAAGCGCTACGCACAGGCTCTATGTGCCACGCCTCAAGCCCAATGCGCCGCACCACTTCCCTGTGCACCGCGCACGTGGCGCGCGCTTATGATAGGGAGCTCTAAATTTCAAAAAAAAAATATTTTTGGATTTGGCATGAAAAATCATGACTGATGGTGCATGGCCAAGAAATTTGGGCAAGTTTTGAGTCCCGAGACCTCTCCATCGGTCGTTTGGGTGGAAAATGTAACGCTGGCAAACGGTTGGCTCTTCAGCTTCTGTTCATTAATGATGATTAAATGAATCCCTATCTTCATCGATTTTATTTCCCACTTCTGAGCTTATTTATTGTATTGAAAGTCATTTGTAAAGGGTTGGAGTTTCTGGGAGCAGTGTGGAGGAAAAACCCAGCACTTGCATTGTACAGTTTTGGTAGAGATTTTAATGAAATAATGCAGCTCTGATTCCTGAGATTCCTGTGGTATGAGTTTAGCAATTTGTTCTTCCTTCTATTTCATATGTACCTTGTTATGTTTTACCATCCATTCATGATCATTTCTAATTGAATGCTTTTAAGTATGAGAGGTAGAATCCATGTTATTTGCTCTGCCTTGTGAAAGCATTCATGTTCTGTGTGTTTTCTTCTGTCTGAAAAGGATTTCATTTCATATGCCCTTTTCAGCCTCTCAACAGTCTTTCCACTCCATAATATTTCAAATTTGATTGCTAAACCTCCTACCTATCTTGCTTCACGAAATATTCTGTATCTTTGATTTAATTTCCCAGCTCATCTGATCCTTTGGTCCCACACAACCCAGAAAATTCAGTCATTCAAAAAATCGCCTTTTTCCATATCTATTTACTAGCCTAAAATCAGTATTTAGTTTAAGTCATCTCAGATTATATTGTTTATTCCTCACTGAGCATGACCCGGAGAGAGCCCTCTCCTATTCTGGTAGGGCTAGCTACCAGAATGAGCGTGGTTTATGATTACCTTGAATTTTGCCTTCTTTCAGCCTAAGGCAGATTTAGGCTCTAACAAGGCCAAAAGTCATGACCAAAAATTCATAATGACCCTCATGAGTTCTAAATGTTGTTTTTGGAATGTCTTCAATCTTCATTATGATTTGATGATATCCTGAACGAAGATTCAACTTCGTGAAGTAAATTGATCCATGCAGTTCATCCAATAATTCATCAATGATAGGAATGGAAAATTTATCTTTAATAGTGAGCTTGTTGAGCTCCCTATAATCTGGAAACATGCACCATGATCCATCCTTCTTGTGAACCATTATTATTGGAGCAGAGAAAGAACTTTGACTAGGTTGAATTATAACAACCTCTATCATTTCTGCAACCATACGTTCAATTTCACTCTTTTGGACATAGGGATATCTGTAAGGCCTGATGTTTGGAGGAACACTTCCTGGAATCAGATTAATAACATGATCGTGATCACAAATAGGTGGGAGGCCTTTGGGAGTCTCAAATACCTTGGAATGATTGTCCAAGACTTTTTGGAGATCTGGAGAAATGGATGATTTCGATGTGGGAACCTCTAGTGAACATAATTGTGCAATTATGCCTCATCATTCTTTCTTTAGAAGCTTTATCATTCCGTTAGAGCTAAATATCTTTCTTGGTTTCCCTACGATACCCCTTAATTCAACTTCCTTTCCTTCTTAAGAGAATTTCATGAAAAGTTCTTGAAAATTAAAAGCTACTATACCCAAGGATTGTAGCCATTGGACTCATAGTACAACATCAACACCACCCATTGGAATGGAAAGCATTGGTCTATTCAAAACATATTCTCCCATTGACAGCTTGATATTATGGAACTTTTCTGAGCAATTTATGGTTCCTCCACTTGCAACAATCACTTGACACTCTGGTGCTAGATATAGGAAGCAATTCAATTCCTTGGCAATCTTACAATGAATAAAACTATGGGTACTTCTTGAATCAATCAACACTATTACATTTTTCTTCTTGATATGCCCTTCTATTTTGATAGTTTGAGGAGTGGTAATTCTAGCCAATGCATTACAAGATATGGTCGGATTCATTTCTTCTTTTTCTAGGGTTTGTTCCTTGCGTATATCCTCTTCTTTTAACATTTCTTATTCCTTTTCTTCCTCCTCTTCACAATCTATGTAAAATAATTCCTTCTCGGCACACTTATGACCTTTATTGTATTTTCTATCACAACTGTAACAAAGCCCTTTTTCTCTTTTTTCTTCCAATTGTTGTGGTGTCAACCTTGTAGGTTGTGGATGGCTAGGGGCAGCAACACTTCCATCTTTATGATTGCGAGTAGTAGGCTTCCTTGTTGCCATAATTTTGTTTCCATTTTTCTTGCCAACCTGAATGCCTTCTCTAATGAATCTGGTTCCCAAAGGAAAACCTCGTGTTGGATGTTATCTTTTAAAGTCCCTATGAACACATTAATCCTATGCCCCTCTGGAATATCTTTTACCCTTATATTCAACTTTTGGAAGTCCTCAATGTGCTCCATCATTGAACCCTTTTGTTTGAGATTTATCAATTGGCTAAAAAAAGTGTTGCTTTTTGTATCCTCATAATGTGCTATCATTTCATCCGTAAAAATAGCCCAAGTGACAATTTGGTTGCGAGAGAAAAGTCGTCGATACCATACAAACTGATTTGGTTCTAAATATAAAGTTGCAATGCATACCTTTTGTGTATTTTGCACATTATGGAGATAGAACAATTGCTCCTTCTGTAGTATCCATGTTCCTGTATCCTTGCCATCAAACTTCCTCATATCGATCTTTGGAACATGGTGGTTCTTCGATCCAATGTTAGAGTCTATGAAATCATGATTAACATTTATTTTGCTCTCATCATGAGTTTCCTTTACTACCCTTTCGCCATTAGTAAGCATTTCTTGTAGAAACTTTGTCAAATATGTCTTCAAACCTGTCTTCAAATCTTCCGTGCCTTTCTTTAAATCATCCATCTTAGCTTCCATGCCATCCATCTTAGCTTCCACGCCATCCATCTTAGCTTCTACGCCTTCCATCTTAGCTTCCACGTCATTCATATTAGCTTCTACACCTTTCTTTAAACCATCTATTTTAGCTTCCATGCCTTTCTTTAAACTAGCCATCTTAGCTTCCATGCCATACATCTTAGATTCTACGTCTTTATTGGAGCCTTCATTAATTTTGAGGAGTTTTGACCGGTTTTGGCCAACCGTAGCGCAGGAAAGGACAAATGGTAGCAACGGTTGGGTGGCGGAACGAGCAGTTGCGGGAAGGTGATGGCAAGGTGGCAGCGGAAGGCAAAGGAAGTCAAGGAGATAGGAAAGTGTAGAGGTAGCTAAGGAAGCAATCAGCCGAGCGAGAACTGGTAGTCTAGGCAGCTGAGAAGGATATAAAGAGAGGAAGAATAGAAAGGAATGGGTTGATTATTGGTTGTTTGTGGTGTTTCTACTATTGCTGTGGAGTTTCGTTGATCGTCAGGGTTGTTGCTAAGACACTAAAGGATTGGGCAGCTGAGGAGGTACACAGATACCACAACAGGAGCAGGAAGGGCTAGGAACTAAGGAACTGAGTTACGAAGCAGATTTGGCCTGACCTACTGTGCCGGGTATTCTCTATATTATTGATGGTGAGAAGCCAGGATATAATGTATTCTATTCTTATACTTTAATGTAATTTGAGCTGATGATTGTTAAGACTCATAAGTGTATTACGCATCTTGTATTATGGCTTATCAAAATTTAATTAGTCTCCTTGTTACATGAGGCTAGTGCTTGATAGATCGACACTAGTATGTCATTAGTTCAGTGGTATATATGATAGAGTCCTTATGTATGAATTGAGGATATCATTATTTTTGTTCCATGTTTTATGATCACATATGTGTATGGCCGCATGTGTATAGCTTAGACCCCCTCAATCCCATGCTGAGCCCTTCTCCCCTTTTGGTCGTGGCTTGCTTCGGGTGAGACTCTTTGCCCTTCGGGGTGAGGTGAAATTGTCAGCACTGTCCTAGACTACAGTGGACCATTATTGGCCTTTCGTGCCTAAACCGGGGTCTTTTCCTTGATGACTCGCTCGAGCCAACAAATGGTTCCATTTCTGAGACCCAAGATTAGGAGAACTGGTTCAGAATATGGTGTCGAGGGTGTTTAAGGGAGAGATCGGAAACTAGTGGAATCACAAAATAGACCAAATTTGTGGTATAAAGAGTTGCCCACAAGAATCAGCCGATCGGCAAGGTGCATAAGAAGATCCTATACGGTGATAACTCAGATGACCAATATGAAATTTTTTGGTGCAAATTCCCTGAGGACGTGTACAATTGGTTGAGTGAACTAAAGTGGTAAATTCATTCGAATATTAGCGAAAGCCTACCATAGTTGGACTTCATCCAAGACTGCACTATTACAACAGTTGGATAATGAGCGAACGAGAGCAGTTGATTTTTGGGTGAGAACTACTGTAGAAGGGTACGTAGTTGAGTTTGCTGCAGAAATATATCAGTCCTACCCAAAGGCGGAGGCGGTGTTCAACTCTGAGCTAAGGGGGGAAAGCTTGATGTGGATTAATATGCTTTTGGTAGAAGAGGGAATGCTATCTCTAGCCACTGCCGGGATGGAAGCATAAAACCCTAGTAGCAGGGAAAGGAACTAAAGGGGATAATGTTGCCCATAAGGGGATAAGGGTGCTGTGGGGGGATGGATGTAGAAGGATTAAAGAAAGCAAGGGATGGTAGCGCATAGAGGAGGGCATTGTTATTAGATAAGTGGAAGGTAAGAGCAGCTCAGGCCCTAGGGAAAAGAAGGAGAGGGTCCCGCCCAATAGGTGTGGTGATGGAAAAACCCCAAGCTAAGATGAAGGGGGAAGAGGATGCTAGGGCACCAGAATATGGGACAAAAGGATGTCAGAGTTGGGAAGAGGAGGAAGGACATTCCCTATAGGTTGCGGAAAAAGGATTGCAACAAGGAATTGGGGGAGGACTATCCTGGAATGTTACAGATGTGGGATCGCAACCAGGAACCTATGGGGGATCCTCCCTAAAGGCTACAGAAGAAGAACTGCAGGATCGGCACCCATGCTGGCACGAGGACAATGACAACATGGGTGACAGAATGAGGAAGTTATTCGATGAAGAACCAACATCCACCAAAGTTCAGCAGCCCCAACCCCAAAGCACAAGTGGTGTTTTCCCTGACCTTCCCCTGGTACCTTATCACAAACCAGAAGAATTCATCTTTAACCTAACAAAAGCAGTGCGAGTATACAGGGCACGAGAAAAATATAGGACTGGTCTCAATACTGGGGGTGATACTAGAACCGGCTACAGTAGTAACTTGGGACTATAGGGGTTGCTACAGCCAGGAACCAACAATTTTGTATTGTTAGCTAATATTCATAACAATATGGCAGGATCATTTACAAGATACCCAGAGTTTGCAGGCAAGGGGAATGAGGATGTGGAGCAACACTGGTACCTCTGCGAAGTCATCTGGAAAGCCTGCTAGACTCCGGATAATGTTTGAGTGGTGGAATTACAGACCACGCTTAGGGAACAAGCTCTATGCTAGTTCATAAAGTGGGTGGAGCAAAACTAGAACCCAACCATAGACGACATTAAAAGGGAATTTGTGCAAGAATTCAAAGTACCACAAACCGATCAGCAAGGGCTGTTGGAGTTGTGGGAAATTAAGTAGAGGGAGGGAGAGACTATGTGGGAGCTCATGCAAAGGTTTAAGGACGCCATTGCCAAGCTAAGTTATACTTTGGACCCGAACCACCAGCGGGACTGGTTCATCAAGGTGCTTTTGCCCTTGACTATGACACCGCTAACACAACAGAAGATAGGAACCCTGCAGTTAGAGCAAGCATCGCGGACAGAAGTGATGGCAGGATATACCCACGAATACCGGGAAGGGACAAGTCTGCAAGATCGAGCAATCACGGGCTTGCAAAGCCAGATCGCAAAATTGACCAAGAAACTGAGGGATCTTTAGCCTGTACGACCGACCAGGCCCAATGTTTGGTGCACCCATTGCTTTGTAGAGGGGCACGTTGCGACGGAATGCTCACGACTGTGAGGTCTTAACCAAGCAGGAGGGGTGGCGCGGTCATCGTAGGGGTTGTAGCCATCTGGGCACAAGGACCCTTCCAGGAAAAAATAACGTAGATTTCTGCGAAATCTACAAAACGTATGGAGACCAACCACGGATGTGTCCAATGCTGCAAAAGTACTCTATCGCCCCTAATAACAATTACTGTGATTTCTGTGCATCGACTACTCATCACACCAATCAATGTTGGGCACTAGATGCTCTAGCAGAAAGACTGGATAGATCCACATTCCGAGTCAATGAAGAAAATCAAGGGGGGTGAGGAGGAAATGGACGCGGAGGGAGATCTGGGGGCTGAGGACCCCTAAGATGCTACAACTGCAATAAAGAAGGACATGTTGCAAGGGAATGCCCGCTCCCGAGAAGACCATGGTGTTCACAGTGCAGAGTTAACACCCATGCGATAGAAGACTGCTTGGAGCTCATCATGAAATGGGAAGAAAGGACCAGACAGCGAGGGTCTAACCTGGTGAATGTCGAGCCTTGCGCCGACGAAGGTCTCCCTGCAACAAATGCCAATATAGTCACCCGAGGAGGGAAAAAGATAGGGGAATATCGCTACACTAAGGAAACCCCCGTGATTGTAAAAGCGGCATCACCACAAAAGGTGTATCAACCCAAGCGCCAGAAGAAGTATTACCAAGAAGTAGGAAAATTGTTCGAAGGGATGATTGAAGATAGGGGCACCCGAGGTCCGCAAGTCTACGAGCTCGACCCTGCCCAACCCATTGGGGAATGGTTTAAACTGTTCTTAATTTTTTTTGAAGATGAGACCATGCTAAGGGAATTACGCAAAAACTTGAAAGCTGTGGTATCCGTAGAGTGAGTGGACGTAGGACAACCTTGTGAATTTTGGCCATAGAAAGCCTCCAAGAGGGTGAAGAGGAATATGAAGAGCAGCAGGAAGGAATTCTCAATCAATTCGCAGGTGGTAGGATTCCGATAAGAGACGCCATGCTAGATCTAGGATCAGACGTAAACATCCTACCCCAGAAAACCTGGGAGGCAATGGGGAAACCACAACTGAAGTATTTTCCAATTCAGTTGAGAATGGCAAATCAATACTACATACTGCCCATCGGAATATTAGAGAATGTAGAGGTTGATGTAGCAGGAGTAAATACACACACTGAGTTTGAAGTAATAGACATTATGGGGGATAAATACCCATATCCAGAACTCCTAAGGATTGACTGGGCATACGAAAACTATGTCATCATAGATTTGAAAAAGGAACTGATGATATTTTAAGCAGAAGGCCTGAGGGTGATTCAACTGTTGGACCCTTATAAAGGACCCAGGTTCACAGAACCAACAGATGACAGGGAAGAACTAGGGATGTTAAACTAGTTGTATACTCTCATAGTAGGAAAGAGGTAAGACTACATAAATCCTACAGCTGGAGGATCAGTTAGCTGGAGGAGCATCCAAAGTTCCGAAGCTGGTTCAGAAGCTACATGGTATGCATGGTAGTAGGGGGGATACGAAATAACAACCCGATGATATGCAATGATAATCCAAGTAAAAGGGGGAGATATAGGAAAGGATGACATCCCGAAGTACTATGGCCTTGAACTGATAGATTAGTTCCTAGACAGGATGGACTAGGATGTACCAGAAGACCAGAGAATTCCCTTTCTTGACATTACACTCATGGCAACACCGAAATATGGTGGAAAGCACACTTCCAAGTATTAAAACACTGGACGGATGCAAAGCAAGAATTAAAGGAAAGGTTTAGCAAGAAGTAAGAGCAGCCACCAGACCAAAAAGAATACACGGGGAATTCAAGTCCTGAGGAACACGTCAAAAGGTGCATAACCAACTGGGAAAGCCAGGGACTGCCAAGGAATCTGTGGGTGCATGCCTTTATACACACCCTCAGTGCCATCCCCTAGGCATGGTACATCCATGAAGAACTACGACGACAAACAGCTGCTTGGGATGCCTTGAAAACACAGTTCGTCAGTGATTTCTCATTCAAGGATATTGAAGAACAAATGAGAGAAGAGCTTCAAGCCATGAAAGGAGTTTTGTTCACTCCATAGACGCAAGTGGAGGGGGAGCACGAAGAAAAATTCCTACAATACTTATTTAACATGGAATGTCCAGGACTGGTAACCTACGACAGAATCAACGTAGAACTAGAAGAAGACGGATTGGAAGGGCTTAGACATATAGCCTTTGAAGAAACAGAGGGAGAAAGGGGGATCCGCGAGAGTCCCTCAACAGAAGGCGCTGATCTCCTAACAGTGAAACTGAGAAATAAGAATGTAGGGATAGAGGATAAACCCAAGATATCATCTGTAGGAGACTTCTGGGATGAACAGACCACTAAAGAAACTTTTGACTTGCTACAAGAATAAAGGACTTGTTCCCAGCTTCAGTAGCTGAGCTCAAAGGGATAAAAGGTAATTTGGGGGAAATGAACACTGTTTTGAAACCAAGAGTATGACCAGTGAAGCACACATCATACTGGCTAAACCCAAGGGTCAAAGAAGAAGTTAAAAGGGAGATTGATAAAATGTTGGATGTAGGAATCAGTTTCCATTCGACAAAGCTGACTGGATAAGCCCTATAGTGATTCAAAACAAGAAGGATGTGACCGAGATTAGAGTATGTGTCAACTATAGAAGCCTAAACAATGCATATGTGCATGACCTGTTCCCCAAACCCTTCAGTGACGAAGTCCTAGACAATGTTACAGGGAATGAGGCTTACTTGTTCACAGATGGCTTCTCGGGCTACCACCAGGTCTGAATAGCCGAAGAAGATAAAAGGAAAAAAAATTTCATGATTGAGTGGGGGTCGTACGCATACAATGTAATGCCATTTGCATTAAAGAATGCACCAGTAGTCTTTTCAAGGATTGTAATAGCAACTTTCCGAGACTATATTCATAAGTTCCTAGAAGTCTGTTAGATACCTATACCAATAGGTTTCATATATCATGATTGGCAAGTGAAAGTCCAAATATGCTCTGCTTTGATGTCACAAAGATCCCATATTTCCTAGAGAACAAAAGGTGAGTAAAGTGTTTCAATGTTGATCACCTTGTTTCAATTTTGATGGATGATCCAACAGTTTAATCTGGATCATGCCATGTTTTCAATTTTCAGTTATAGAATAGAGAAAGGAGTCTGTCCAAACTGCTTAATCTTGGCAGACAACTAGTTCAGGTAGAGAAGGAAAGGCTCCCAACAGCTTAATCTGGGACCTTGGAAGAAATAAGGGTAGAAGTAGATAGCAAAAACAAAAAGAAAAAGCCAAAGAAAAGAAAAGGCAAGTAAGGGTCTGCAAGTCCAAGTGCACCCTCCAAGAAGAAATAAAAAATGCTAGGCAAAATAGTTGGGTAGGTAGTGGTGGTTGCAGAAAAAGGCTACCTTCAACATTGCAGGCATGGTGACTATGATTACCAAGGCAAAGTCTATCAAGTGACAAGGTGTGCATATTCATCAAGTTGCAGCAAGGACCATAACTAACCTCCCTCTTTCCCCCTTTCATTTTCATTTGCTAACATCCCTCTATGAGCTGAGATTCAGGGAGGAAGATCATGGTTTTATAATGATTCTTGTTTATCCAAAGCCACATTTCTTGTCTAAAGATCTTTTCATTTTGATCTACTCCCTAAACAAAGTAAGTTTCAAATGAACTTAGTGTTTGTTCCCCATTCACTTCCATCATCCATGCTAACACTAATTCTATTATATAGATCCCTTATATCACCTTTTCCCTAATATTACTAACACCATGGTGTATAAACCCCAAATTTTGTATAAATATCCCTCCCCCTCGGCATTATAGCCATATAGTCCCGTGTCAGGGATCAAATGACACCTGGTCATCTTGATACACCTAAGCCCAAAACCCCTTTCCCCTTCACAAATCCATTTTCTCACCTTAAAACCCCATTTGCACATAAAAACCCCCCTAAAAGTCCAATTTCTACCCTTACCCGCTTCAAAATGGCTAAAAACATCAAAAAACCAACATTTTGCTTTTATCCTAAGTCTAAAAGGCGGGTCTATTTTCAAACAAAAATCATGAAAATCCAATGTTCCAAAACTTCCGCCAGTGCACAGATTCCCAGGACAATATTAAAATAGGCCTCTGCCTTTCCCCGTACTGGGTTATCGCTTCACCTTCCCGATGACCGTCCGATCAAGCAAATCCAGATCCGACGGCCCTTATCACATCGGACCCCTTCCAACGCCCGATCATTAACTGTACTATCCTCCTGTCACATCATACTCCCGACAACCGTTAGATCTGGCTCCTCCAGATCCGACGGCCACTACAGCATCGGAGCCGATCCGCTGCCCGAACGATATCTCCCGACGGCCGTATTTTGGCTACGTCAGGCGGCAGCCACGCGTCCACTCTACAGCCCATCGGAGGTACCACTGACGCATACCGCCACCGTACCGTAGGCGGTGCGATATGAAAACGCCACGGTTTCCGGTTTTATCATTCCCGCTTGTATTACCTCACCGCCACGTCACTGCTCCGTCAACCCACGTCACCCCCAGGTACGCCGTCGCATCATTTCTCCGCTCAACCACTGCTCCACTTGTCCTGCCATCTCACCGTCCCCGTGGACCAACCAGAGGCCGCCACCTGGCCGGATGACGTCCTGCTGACGTCGTCCGACCCTGACCCACCGGTGACGTCATGCTGACGTCAGCGCGAAAACGCGCCAAAATCACCAAAAGATATATTTATGCCAAAAATCGTGTTTTTTGCTATTTTTGGGTGCAAGCTTTGTTGTTTGTTCTGCATGTAAATTCACGTCCAAACCTGCACCAGCCGTGGAAAAGACTTCCGGACAGCTAGAACGTCCATCCCTCAAAGTGCTAGCAAGTTCTAACCGACCAGATTCTACAGGTACTTCTCATTTGCACTCTAAAGCTCCATTTTCACTGAATTTCGGGTATAACTAGTAACAGACCTCCAAACTCAAAATTCACCATTAAAGGACCACTGAACTAGCATTCAGACCAAACCAGAGCTGCCACTACACGTTTATAGGGCCACATTGGGCAAGTTGAACGTAAACTTGTTGCTGGTTCGCGCAATCGTGAACCAGTCACCTGCAAGAAGCTAATTTGCCTAAAAACAAACTCTGCTCAGGTCTGCAACTCACCTATTAACTCAAAAGCAGCATTTCAATCGCTACAACCTTTCCCATTCACTCTTTGTCCTCAGAAATTCTCATTTTCCTCAGAAAAAGCGTTGTTTGTGTTACTTTGCATAGTAACACCAGTCCTCGAAAAATAGAATCCTAAGAAGAACCATGGATCCCCCTGTGGCTCCTATAACCCTCAATGTAGCTCCTCTGAATGCCCCTCACAGAGCATTGGGCTGGAAAGCATTAGCTGACTTAGACTACAAGATATCAGAAGAAATGCTAAGTAGGAGCAGGTTTCATCTCCAAATACTAAATGAAATCAAAATCCAACATCAGAATGGGACAGACATCTTGGGAATTTGGGACTCCTCTCTCCCAATCTTCAAGCTACCACAGGTCAACCAATTCCCAGAACTCATCCACTTATGTGCTGAGTATTATGATGCATCCCAGAGGGCAGTGCTTGACTCTTCAGGCGCAATTCTGTTTTTCATTACCCCTGAAGCCATCAGGGAGATGCTGCAGTTCAAAACAGATAAGAAGTTGGTCCCTCTATCACTAGCTGATTTGATAATGGAGGGAGCCAGAATGACAGAGGCCCAGATTACAAAGCTTAACCAGTTATTCATCAAAGCTGACACTGTACAAATCCCTCCCATCAACTATGTCTACCTCAACCAATTGGGCCTGGACCTTGTTGACATGATCAGTCCCATCCTGGGATATGATTCAGTGGAATATGTGGATGAAACGGTTATGCACATAATTCTCATGTTTTCTCCAGGAAGAAAACCAGTCTGCTATGACTATGCCACATACATCTCAGACAAGATGCATGAGCAGTTGATGAACCTATCAAGAGATAGGGTATTTAAATACACTTCTTACATATATCATTTGCTTCTATACTTCGAGCATGAGAAGTTCTCCTTCCCAATGAAAAGAGAAGATGCACAGGGAAATTTGAGATCGGTGGTGTACTGGACATCTGCTTTCCACCTCAATTTCTATTCTCCATACACCTACTGTGAGTTCATTGATCACTTCATTCATCCAGCCATGACTCTACTTTTGGGCTCACCTCCTCCCAGATTGACAGATGAGATGCAAAGACTCCTGCATTTATCAAAAGCATACAGCATTGGGGATTGGTACTTCTACTAACACCACACCGTTATCAGAATATATGGGTGTGAGTTGCCCCCATTTAGACTACCCAGATTTGTGCCTATGAGACTACTTGCCTTAGAATACTTCAGGCAGTTTGGCTTCGTGGATATGTTCCACTTTTCAGGCAAAGGTAAGAAGGCACAGCTAAAGGTCAAAAGTCAACTTGGCCATTTCCTCTATAACGAAAGGGAGGAAGGGTGGAAGGAAGCAGATAGAATACTTGGGGGCCTTGGTCTCAAATACAGCTTCCTATGGAAACCTTATGACCCTAACAACTTCATTACCATGAGGAGGCTTAAATACAAGTTGTCTGCTTATGATCATTGCAGCCTTCCTCACATAGAAAAACATGCCAATCAAAGTAAATGGAGGAGAGGGACTTTAGAAGAAGCTGTTACTCAAGAAGAGCTTAATCAAAGAGCTCAAAGAAACATAAAGAAAATGGCTGACCTTGAGTTTTATTCACAGGTCAGCTCACTACCAAGCATACAAATTGGAGCAGCAGCATCCTCTTCAACCGCCCAACAGCAAGCTACAAGAGTTGCTGGAAATATATCAGAGAAGGGAAAAGAAAAGGTGATGGAGATAGAGCCAGAGCAGCGAGAGAAAGAGCAGGCAGAGCAGCAGCAGCAGCAACAACAAAAACAGCAACAGCAGCAAGGAGAAGGGCAACCTGAAACATAGCAGCCGTTACACCAAGAAAGAGTGGTAGATACCCCAACTACCACTGAGCAGCAGGCCCAAAATGTAGAACATTCAAGGCCTGAAAACATTACTGATGCCTCGGTCCTTCAAACTCCACAGAAGGAGGACCTAAGTAGAAAAAGAGACAGAGAAACACCCATGACTTCATCCATCAACCAAGAGGAGAAGAGACAGAGGTTAAATGACTTCTCAGAGGATGATGCAACAATTAGACAAGAAATGGGTATGGGCCCACCCAGCAGGGAAGCCTCGGTCAGTTCCTTCCACCAAGAACAAGACAGAACCATGGGAGGGGAGGTCACTTCCTCCAGCCAGCAGAGGGAAGGAGAGGTAGGCATCAAACAGCAGTTTATAGACATCAAAAGAAGGAGTGAACCCATGAAAGTCAAATTATATAACCATTTGTTGAAAATGGCTCCCTCCAACCAACAAAGATTAATGGCTGCCTTTGATGTGGACGAAGGCAAGTTGACTATGAGTCACTTCATACCCACCGCGCTCCAGCCACAATCTACTGCAGATTATCTCAGGACTAATGTAGAGGTCCTGGCCAAGGACATCCACCCAATGGATAAAATTGAGCTGCACAAGCAAACTGGTGAAATGGTGTATGCCTCCTTGGCAGACAAAACGTTGGAGAACTACAAATTAACAAGCAGCCTCAATGCTACAGCCTCCCAGCTAGAATTGGAGAGGGCTTCATCTCAGGCCAAAGACAACAGGATAAGATCCCTAGAGGACATCATCGTGGAAATTGGGCATAACCCCAATGACATCAAAGAGATACAGGAGATCTTGAAACTAAGGGATGCTGACATGGCTGCATTAAGGAAGAAAGTAAAACTCCCAGCTACCATTCACCCCCAAACAGATGAGGTAGCCCAACAAAGGATGGAAAAGGATGCCACAGATCTGCTAATATCTATATATAAGCAGCTCCTGCAGACACAAGAAAAATTAGGAGAGTCTGAGGCCGCACAAGCGGCACTGCAAGCAGCACTAAAGCAAAGGGAAGAGGGCCAGACCTCTCAGCCTCCCCCGGTCATCAATCTTGAGAACACTACTCCTACCACTGTGCCTCCACCTCAACAAACTGAACAAACAGCTACATCCACTTCAGCAGCACCTACAAGTACAGAACAGGCACATAGCCTAGACATGCAGAAATTAAAGAATGAAATACAAATCTTGGAAGCTCAGATGACAGAGCTGCATGAAACCAGAGAAAAGTTGGCCAAGGTCAATGAAAGGCATGATAAGACAAAAAGAGAAGTGGCAGAAAAGGGCAGGGAGATCAAGGCCCTTAATGACAGGATCAAAGAGCTGGAAAAAGAGCTCAGATTGGATAAGATTGTATCTGAAGTCAGAGCAATGATATGGGCCAATATTGGCCAATCTATTACAAATCAATGGCAATACATTGAGACAATCCATGAGAAATTAGATCTCATCCCAAAAGCACAAAAGGAGGTCCATAGAGCAAGAGCTGCATTGAGCAATATGCCTGAAGTGGCCACCAGAATGATCAATGTACTCAATAATAGGGCAAGCTCTCAGTTAGCTACCATTGGAATCACAAACAGAACTGAGACTATTCAAATGATCAAGAGGGTGCTTACTTTGAGAAATTTGGCGCAAACACTGGACAGAAGAACTCAGGATATGCACACTGAGGTAAACAGGTTCATGGAGAGATTTCAGGTATTGCAGAACAGAGGACTCCCTAGCTTACTGAACAGCGGAGGGAAATTATTCACCCATGAACAGTATGCTAAAAGAGTAAATGTTTTCGCCTCAGCACAGATCAATGAGAGGGCCAGCACTTCAGAAGACACAGGACCTATTACAGGGCAGGATTTCTATAGTAAGATAGAAAATCTATTTTTTATAATGAATGAAATTAATCACTTGTTTGATGTGGCCCCAAATTTTTTCAAATATACAGAGGCAGAGGAAACAATGGAGGCCATTCTCAGGCATCAATTGCCTCCACAGGACTGGTGGGTCAAGGCAATTCAAATGATTTTATGAACAGCAAGACATCCACTAAATTTCGGTTACAGAAAAACTGAATTGTCATGCACAGGACAGTTTATTTTGGTCAGCAGGCATTTAAGACGAAAGCTGAGCCAACTCAGCAAAGCCCATAGCCAGCACAGCAAACGGAAAAGCTATAGGTGTCCAAGCCGAGGAAAGACAGCGAAACAGCTCCACAACGCCTTCTTCAGCATTGATGCGGATCACTCCAACCGACTCGTTGGATTCCCAAAGCTAAAATATCTTCTGACAAATGCAAGAGCATTTATGTTGTATTAAAGGAAGCATTAACTTTTACTCCGCTGTAATGACAATGTTGGTGAAGGAGTTATTTCTCAGATGACTCAACGCCTTGATATTTTGTAAAAATGTTTTGTATTTATAGAGCCCTCGCACTAGAGATGAGGGTTGTTGTTGATTTCTCCTGAAGAAGTTCTTATGCTGTAATCCTTTCAGAAGTTAATAGAGAAAGCAATGGAATTTCTCGGATTTCTGAGGTGTTGGATGCGTTCTGGTGTCTGTTGATAACTGCTGGATTCCTGTGTATTTCACCATACAATAAGTATCTGTATCTCTCTCTGTTAATCAGTCGTTTTGTTAAAATCCATATACGTTATCTAATTTCAATACTAAGCAACAAGGAAAAAGAATAGCTTTCAGGATGTATTCACTGAGTACCCTGAGTTCAATCTGTTGTTGTTTATGAATGTTTTCTTCAGCTGTAATCTAGATAAGTGTAATTCTTAATTGCTGCACTTTCAGAATACATCTTTCGTAGTGACCTTTGTCACAGGGATTCAAGTTTTGCTCCTGTGCAGTGTGCTCACCTTCATCCCAGCAACTTAACAGAAAATTCTTAATTGCTTTCTGTTGGTTGACATACATCACCATTTGATCCAATTTTGTCTGTCTAAAATACACGATAGGCCCTGCAGTTTGAACACCACCAATACAGCGTATCAGATCATTTCACAACTCCAGACTCCATTGCCCAATGATATTATACTATCTAAACACTATATCATAAGACCCAAAAGAAATCCTTCAACCAAAAATATAAACCAAAACCTGAGCACAATAGCTAGCCTAAAACACCATCATAACAGAGACAAATCATAAAGAGAGAGCCCTCTCTGATCACAGTTTGGCTAGAAGCTGTGATCCAAAGATTGGTTAGTGGTTACCCCAGCCGTATTCCCTTGGGAGTCATAGGGAACAACCTGGGTGTTAACAAAGTCTACATGGACGATTGGACAGTGTACAACCTATTGAAAAAGCACACCCGCCTGTTGAGAGTAATATTCAAAAGATGCAGACAATTACAGATCTCTTTAAATTTGAAGAAGTTTATTTTCGCGGTTCCCTTTGGAACCCTTCTAGTTCATATTGTGTGCAAAGATGGAGTCTACGTGGGCCCTACTAAAATAGCAGCAATCATCCACATGGAACCACCCGATAACATAAAGCAATTAAGAGCAACTCTAGGCCATATGGGGTACTACAGAAGGTTCATTAGAAACTATGCAACCATAATAGCCCCAATGGCAAGACTGCTGAAGAAGATGGAGGAATTCATCTGGACAACAGTTGTCAAGTAGAGCTCGAAAAACTAAAAGAAATGTTAGTAAGTGCACCCATCTTAGTATACCCTGACTGGAACAAAATGTTCCATGTATATATTGATGCATATGGAATAGCACTTAGAGCAGTCCTTGCACAACCAGGAGAGAAGATGGATCATTCAGAATACTACGCAAGAAGAAAGCTCTCCACGACCGAAAAGAATTATACAACGACAGAACGAGAGGCTCTAGAAATGGTCTACTCTCTCCAAAATTTTAGGCACTACCTACTGGGGGTGCCATTCAAATTTTTCACAGACCATTCCACACTGAAATACCTAGTAAACAAGCCCGTATTGGAGGGAAGGATATGCAGATGGCTATTATTGTTTCAAGAGTTCATGTTTGAAGTAATTGTTAAGCCAGGTAGACTGAATGTAGGCTCGGATCACCTTTCTTGTCTAGAGATAGGGGGGAGCGATGGAGCAATAGACGATCGATTACTCGATGTCGATTTGTTCAGGATAGAAGCTATACCTGACCACCTGCATGAAATTTCTACTCTGCTCACAATAGGCAATTGTCCACAGGACTACACCGCAATGCAGAAAAGGCACCTGGTGGTTAGAGTAGCAGATTACCAACTCATAGCAAGACACCTTTACAAAATGGGTTTAGATCAGATACTCAGACACTGTGTCCTACAACACGAAAGGGAAGATATTGTATGGGAGTGCCACACAGAGGTTGTGGGAGGACATGTAGGGGGTAAGGCAACGACAAGGAAAATACTACAAGTAGGACTGTGGTGGCCTACGGTACATAAGGATTCGAAGGCATTCGATAATGAATGTGATGTCTGCCAAAGAGTTGGAAGGCCTTCCCAACGCTATGAGCTACCAATACACTGAGTCCATATGGTACAAATATTTGATAAATGGGCAGTAGACTTCATTGGTCCAATATCCCCACCAGCACTTCACTCCAAAGCCCAATATATAATAACCGCCACAGAGTACCTATCAATATGGGTAGAAGTCACACCAGTGAAAGATTGCATAGCAGAAACTGTAGCGCACTTCATTTTTGAAAACATCATCTCAAGGTTCAGATGCCCAAGGAGTCTCACAAGCGACCAAGGTACACACTTCCTGAACGAGACAATCCAGGTCCTATTAACAACTTTTATGGTACAACATCACAAGAGCAACCCTTACCATCCACAAGAAAATGGTGCAGTAGAAGCATTCAACAAGATACTGGAAAAAGGGATAACCAAAATCATATCAGCCAATAGAGATGACTGGGATGAAAGAATTCCAGCGACGCTCTGGGCATATAGAACAATAGTTAAAAGACTCCACAAACAAACTCCATTTTAGCTGGTATACAACAAGGAGGTAGTGGTGTCGACAGAGTTTGTACTACCCAGCATGTTTATTTCAGAAACAATACGAATGATAGACAACAATGCCTTACGGGACAGGCTAAGCCAGCTGTTAGAGCTCGACGAAACACGGTTCCTAGCAAAGTTCCATCAATCTGTTGAGCAACGAAGACAGAAGGCTTGGAATGATAGGAACATCAAGAAGAAATTGTTCGGCGTCGACGACCAAGTTCTCCTATATGGCTGTAAGTTCCTCAAGTTCCCAGGAAAATTACAGATGCACTGGTTAGGCCCGTTCATAATTTCACATTTAAAGGAATTGGGTGTAGTGAGATTCATGCAATTGGATGGAGTCCTACTGCCAGGATGGGTGAATGGCGCATGCCTGAAACCTTTCCACAAGTAAATTAAAAATAAAAATTAGTATTCATAATAAGGTTGCAGTCAGTAGAGTGATATTGCAACCCATTTGTGGTCGGGGGGGGTAGTGTCAGTAGAGTCAGCAGGCCTAGTTGGTAGGAATAGTAGCCATGCATGTCAAACACCATCAATAGAATATACATAGGTTCAAACTTTTTCCAAAATTGATGGTCACACACGCACCCATCGCATCTGTCATACCAGTAGTTATTTCCTAATTAAGTAATCAATAAGGCAACTGTCAAGATAGCGTCGAAAAATATTTCCCGTTAAGCATAGAATTAGTTAATAAATAAGCCCATCACGGCAGAATAAAGACACCATGCAACCCACTCTGTACTTTTCAATCCCACATCATAGTTGGCACATTCCAGTCAGCCGACGGCAGCAAAAAGATAGCTAGAGTACATGGAAAGGCCGTTAGAGTAATTAGTTGATTAAAGCCTCATTAGTCAGGGGATGCCATGTTAGAACTGGATACATAACTCTCAGAAGAATACAGGGAATGGTAGAATTTCAAACACCAGAAGGATTTCAGAAGCACTCAGAAGAATAGGAACAGGATGGCAGAAACAAAAGACCACCAGTGAAAATTGTCTACAGAAGAAGGGGAACAATGGCCAATAGAATCACATCAGTTCCACAAATCTTTCTAGATGCAAGAATTGAAGTTATGGATGACCTGTATGGGAAATATGACTGGTCAAATATCATAAACAACAACTTCACAGAAGGGTTCCAATTCCCATCAATGAAGAGGGAGGTATATGTGATGAGCCCCAAAAATGTATAATTATTTGGGCTCATTCAACCTCCTAATTTGGCTTAATCCATCATACTCATTTGTTTATTGCATGTTTTGATTATTTTTATGTTAATAGAGTGAATTTGGTTAGTCATTATGCCAACAAGTCTAATGGGTGCTTTGTGTAGCCTTGTTGGTCAACTTGGAGACAAATTTGAAGGTCTTAATGAGCACTTGGCAGCCAAATTCGTGGGAGAACAAGCTAGAGGATTTGTAGGAAGGTGTCCCCCTCATTTATGGGCTCTTACCTCGAATTCTCCACCATCAGCTCGGAGTTCAAGGGCCACTGAATCAATTAGCTCAAGGGCAGCCAAGCAAGTCAAGTTGGACTGCTGTTAACTCCAAGTCTTGGGCAGCCAAGTCCCTAACTTTTAGGAGGACTATTGGGTCCTCAAATTGTATAAATAAGAAGGCTTGGGGCCTCATTTTGGTTAGCTAGTGGGTAGTCATTTTGTGTAGCTAGTTAGTCAATTTGGGGATAGCTAGTTAGTCAATTTGGTTAGTCATGTTGTAGCTCGGTTTTTGCTCCTTGTAAGCCAGTTTTGGCATGTCATTAGATTCATGATTATTCAATAAAGACAGGCAGCTTTTGATCCAAATCTGAGTTTTAAGAGAGCAATAGACCTCTTCCTCCTTGTAATGTTATTTCTTTTTCCTTGCAGCACTTTATTTCCTCTGTTTTGTCATGCATTTAGAATCTCTAGCCTGCTGATTTGATTTGTTTTATGTGATTGAAGTAGGATTAGTTTATGCTTTAAGTGTTTTTAGTTGTTTGCAAGCTGCAACATAGTTACCTTAATCATAGATCCATCCATGCACTCTGATCTTAAGCATTACTTCTACATTTCACTTCCATGCATGAGTTTCATTTCTTGGTTTTCCATTGTTGTTCATAGGTTTCATGGCACAGCTATCATAGGTTAATGAACTTCTCGTTTTGGGTGCATAAGTCATTTGTTTCATTTACGCTCTTCCTTATCAGTCCACGTCCAGCCTCTTCTTCTTCTTGATCTCTCCTCAATCCACCCAATCATCCTCTGTCCAACTCATTTACCCTCCAAACCTCTCATTTCCCACATAGCTCCATCTCCTTCAACTTTCGTTGACATAGCCCTTTATCTTCCAACCTACTCCCTACACTCATTTCCCATCCTATTCCTCCACTTCTGAGCCATCACCAGCCTTATTCCTACCTTACACATCTCCCCCTACCATTCCATCACTCCATCATCTTCCAAAACCTCCACGGCCAATCATCCTGTAGAATTGCACAGAACATCCTGTAGAAGACCTACAGGACTATCCTGTAGAAACCTCTGAGTATCCTGTAGAATCCCCTGCAGACATCCTGTAGGAGGCCACTCACTCGGTTGCTGAGCTTCTGAATGTGAGGAACCTCTGTGGATGGATGCTAAGGATCCCTAGGGACCTCTCCTAGCCTCCCCAACCTGTCCCACGTTTTCCTTCCTTCTCCATCCCATCTGCACAACCAAACCTTGATAAGCAAAATCACAATCATTCCACCCACTTAATGAAAAAGTACAAAAACATGTCTTTTATGATGCAAGTAGTTTAGATCCATGCATTTTCACTTATTAGAGGTAGTAGCAGCATTGGTAGAAGTTTCATTCACATTCTTTGCATTATAGAAGTTAGACTAGTCAAATTAGGGTTTCCTAGGTTTACATGCTTTGATTTGCTTTCAGTTCATTTTTGTCAAGTAGATTAGTCTCCTTTGAGCTAGCTTTCGTCCATCATTGATAAAGCTTCTTCTGTGAGCCTATAGAAGTTGGCTTGAGCCCTAGCGGACTTGTGCCAGCTGACCAAGTGACAGCTGCGACAAGAGCTAGTACTTGTGCATACAGCACCGCTGCTTCCAAGTTTGTACGAACTACCGGGTTGATAAAATTAAGAGACTGGAAGCCCCAGGAATTGTAGCATTATTGCTACAATACTGGAGCTCACCAATATGTAGGAGAATTTCAATGGGAAGATTTCACCAGGTCCTCCAGAATTAGGGGAGACTTCAAAGGGCTATAGATGTCCACACTATTGAGCTTGAGAAATATACCTATGTTCATCATCCAGTTGGCCGCCATGCAGTGTACCAAGCTGCTGGAAAGCAGGATGCATGGAGGTTCCCTATGGCTCGACAGAGAATACCCAATCCATGCCGAAGATATCTACTGATTGACTGGGTTGGAAAACATGGCTAATGTAGTTAGCACAACATTCCAGGCTGGGGCCAAGCGGGGCAAGAAACCGACAGAGGACAACATCTACACCTACTATGGAACAGAGTAGGGGGGAAGGTGCAAAGCTAGACAAAATTAATAGGGATAAAATTCAATTTGCTTGCTACCTGATTGCAGGAAAGACGATGAGGCACTTCACAAGAAATGAGTGCACCTTGGACACATTCTCAATAGCAGAACACTACTGTCGGGGTGAGATACTCAATTGGGCAGCCTTTGTACTCAACAAACTCTTTGAGGCGTGCGAAGATGTCTACTGGCGGAGCATTGGATTCATCTTTGGATATTTTGTGATGACACTAGCGATGTGGAAATGGAAGCCACCCCCAGAAAGGCAGATTGCAACTATTATTGAAGATCAACCAATTGCACTCAAATATGAACCATGGAGCGTATAAGGGGATCCCAACATTAAGGAAATCAATGAAATGGCCTTCAGGAGTTGGTACGCATAGATGGTGGACGCCATTCAGTTCGCAGAGATAATACCCAGGACGCTCCTAGATGAGTTCTTGGGTGACCTCTAGTTTGGGGCTTCGCACGCGCATATTTATCTCAGACCACGGTGTGTCAACCCCACCACATTTAAGTTAAGGCCACAAAGATTTGGTCTGACAGAGGAGGCCTTACACAGAGAAGTAGAGTCATGGCTGGGAGTGGCCTGTGAAATAATAGAGGGGAAGCCTAGGTACCTGTTCGGAGCTATGGCACCATAGAACCAAGAAGGAGAGGGGGTAAAAAAAATAGCAGCAAAAGGGCGGAAATGGAAATACTCCAATCAATGCTGCTCCAAATGGAGGAGAAAATGTTCAAGGTAAGGAGAACAATTGTAAGCTTCGAGCCAGGTGAGGGTGAATATCCCAAGCATTTTCAAGGTTCAAATATGTTGTTCCCAATTATAACGCCACCCCTCTCAATGACACCTCCCGCGGGTGTAGCCTAGGCTCCCTCCACAACCCCAGTGCCCAAACCACAGAAGAAGCGAGTTATCCACAACCCCCAAGTCAAAAAGTCGACTACCAAAATGCCGAATGTTAGCACCCTAGCCCTAGTCGTCAATCTCACTGTTAAGGTCGAGCATCAAATTCTTGCAACTACCATAGTCGAGGAAATCCCCAACATCACAACCACTGAAATACATCAGTCATGGGAGTCATCCCCACAAACAGGTTCCACCTCTGCAACGCTATCCAAGCTCTTCCCCTTCGGCCATAGGAGAATATCTGTGGAAGTAGAAGTTCAGTCAACTAGCTAGAAGGAAGGTGCCACCTCGACCTTAGAAATGCCACCTACTGAGAGTACAACACCAATGCTAGGACTGGACCCACTGACTGGAAGACACCTAGATTCTAGTTGGTAGGGAGAAAGGATTGGCCCATACCTACCCACGCTCCTTATAAAAATCACAGCCCCCCCAAACCCTAGTATACCCCCAGCCACACCACAGTTCACCCTGCAATAACTGGTCATCAGCCCAGTTATTTTCTGTCATTCAGCAAGCCGCCCACAAGGTCAAGGGCCTGCATGAGAAATTGGTTAAGGAGCAGGAGCAACAGAAAAATACAGGGTTGAAAGCACAGGTGCATCAACTTACGCAGAGATTCCAAGCCATGTGGCCAATAGTCATCGAAGCCAACACGGAAGCACCAGCGGACATGTCTGCTTGCTCCTTGATCGACTGCTGTGATCACATACAGATGGCATGCATATGCCTAGCAACCACAAATGCGGAGATGAAGAAGAAGCTAGAGACCGTAAGGTCCGCACTGCCAGACCCTGTGGAAATATATGCATGCTCAGTTGAAAGCAAGATGTGAGAGCTAGAGACAAAGAAACAAGCACTAGCTGACGCCCTCACCAATGGATATGCCTTAATGGGCAAAGTCCACGACTGGTCAGGCATTCTAGCTCTGAAGAATCACCAAGTCTACCCGTTGCGAGAGTAGATTCAGTCTCTATTTGCCAGCACAAGGGCATGCACAGATCCTGTTCAGCTCTAGCAACTAAATGAACAAATTGATGTCCTCCAAGCCTAGGTTGATGCAATTGAGGAGGAGTCGGCCAAGATGAAGAGGGTAATCTGAGACTTGCGGCCCCCAGTGTGGATGCAGGTCCTACTATTGAAAGAGGCATGCGACTCAATAAGCCAGCAACTGGACGACCTGCAGGTCCAATGACCAACAACCCTGACATCACAATCAGCCAAGACATTTACACAAAGTGTAGAAACAAGCCTCACAAACTCGAACTTGGCTATCTAGCGATACAACGAGTTCAGGCAGCAGACGACAACAGCAGTTCCCAATTTGGAGTCTTAATTTGTAACGGAGGAGTCACAAGGTTAGGAAAGGGGCATAGAAACAAATGCCACACCACAGGCTAGGTTGGAAACGGAAGGAATGCCTATTCCGCAAGAAGGTATCACAGCAATAGAGGTGTCGGCACAACAGACAGAGGAAATAGTGTCGGTAGAAACACAATCGCCACCCATAGAACCCATGGAAACAGAAACAAAGCCACTAGAGGTCAAAATGACTTGACTTGGGGACGAGTCAAGAAATTGTGGTTGGGGCCTGTTGGAGCCTTCATTAATTTTGAGGAGTTTTGACCAGTTTTGACCAACCGTAGGGCAGGAAAGGACAAATGGCAACAACGGTTGGGTGGCAGAACAAGCAGTTGTGGGAAGGTGATGGCAAGGTGGTAGCGGAAGGCAAAGGCAACTAAGGAGACGAGAAAGTGCAGAGGCAGCCAAGGAAGCAAGCAGCCGAGTGAGAACTGGTAGTCTAGGCAGCTGAGAAGGATATAAAGAGAGGAAGAACAGAAAGGAAGGGGTTGATTATTGGTTGTTGGTGGTGTTTCTACTATTGTTGTGGAGTTTCGTTGATCGTTGGGGTTGCTACTGAGACACAGAAGGATTGGGTAGCTGAGGAGGTACGGAGACACCAGAGCAGGAGCAATAAGGGCTAGGAACTAATGAATTGAGTTGCGGAGCAGATTTGATCCGAGCTACTAAGCCGGGTATTCTCTATATTGTTGATGGCAAGAAGCCAAGTTATAATGTATTATGTTCTAATACTTTAATGTAATTCGAGCTGATGATTGTTAAGACTCATAAGTGTATTGTGCATCTTGTATTATGACTTATCAAAATTTTAATTAGTCTCCTTGTTACATGAGGTTGGTGCTTGATAGATCGACACTAGTATGTTGTTAGTTCTGTGGTATATATGATGAGTCTCTGTGTATGAGTTGAGGATATCATTATCTCTGTTCCATGTTTTATGACCACATATGTGTATGACCGCCTGTGTATAGCTTAGACCCCCTCAATCCCATGTTGAGCCCTTCTCCCCTTTTGGTTGCCGCGTGCTTCGGGTGAGACTCTTTGCCCTTCGGGGTGAGGTGAAAATGCCAGCACTCTCCTAGACTACATTGGACCATTGTTTGCCTTTCGTGCCTGAACTCAGGGTCTTTTCCCTGATGACTCACTTGAGCCAACAATCTTTCCTTGAACCATCCATCTTAGATTCTGTTACTTTTTGTGCGAGTGAAATTTGTTGCACTTGGTCTCGTAATTTTGATATATCATTTTCATTTCTTCCTCTTCTTCATGAGGCATGCTAGAGCTTTCAGGTTGCTTACTAGGTGTTTCCATTTTATTTCTTCGGGGCATCAATTACCGATAATAATGCTTCACTATGCCCTTTGAATTCCTTCAAACTAATTTTTCAAACCAAGCTTATGCAAAAATTTAAACAAAACCACACACCTTTTTTCACTTTTTAGGAGCTCGATATTGAATCTAATGTATCTCTGTAATTTTGGATCTACAAGGTTTGAAATATCTTCCTGCGGTAACCCTCTGAGTAGTATTTCTAACCCGTTAAATCTGATCAAGATTGGATTCTCCAATGAAGAGTTATGCCAAATCTCCCAAGATGACTTGAGTATAGACTGGTTCAGTAGAGAAAACTTGTACGATGTGTCGCGGGTCACTGTTTCAACCTTAGGTTCTAAACATGATACCCAAAAAACTACAGTCCATCCTCTTTCTATAACTTCTGATGAAAATTCAATCTAATGCTTAGAGTGAAAGTTATGATGATTTTCCCAAGGTGACCTGTTTGGAATGAAATTTGGGGGTTTGCACAAACCCTAACTTCCTCAGATTATATCTCCAAAAAATTAGTGAGACAGGATCTGAAATTTGGAGCCAAGGTTCAGACCGAATTCCTCTCAAATGTGTAATTTTTTTAGCTTCTTAAACTTCATAGCGAAAGAGTTATAGCGAAAATTCCATGATGCCCTGCTTTAGATCAAATTTTGGAGCTTGCAAAAACCCTAACTTCCTTAGATCATATCTCCAAAAATATAGCGAGACAAGATTTGAAATACAGATCCAAGGTTCAACAAGATTTTATCTCAAATGGGTTTTTTTTGTACCTTCTGAAATGTCGCAGAAAAATAGTTATAGCGAAAATTCCACGATGATCTATTTGGAGCAGTGAAACCCTAGAATCCAAAGCTCTGATACCAAATGTTATGAAACCAGCTCACAAAAAGATAGAAAATATAGATCAACGCCTTAGAATTCATCCTCTTCGAGGGGGAAACCTCCTTTACATTACAAAAATGAACAATTCTTGGATGATTCAAATGAAAAAACCTCCTTTCTATATATAGGAGTCTAAGGGGTTACAATATAACCAAGCCGACCTAACAATAATAATATAAAGGCACAAAAATAACAATAGTGGGATTCTATGGGGCACAATAATAACAATATGGGGACAATAGGGGCACAACAATAACAATAAGGGATACAACAACAATAGTAATGGGGGAATCACTAGTATTATAGGGACCTAACACTTTATTTTCAGTAGTGTATGGCATTATAAAACATGCTCAACTAACTCATCCACTTGACACATTATTTCACATACTCACACCCTAAGCAAACATGAGATTGGTTAACACCGCCAAGCCAAGACTTGAAACACTACACATTAATAATTCAACACACATAGATTAAGCCCACTTGGCTACCATGGTCAAAACAATTTGTGTAGTTAGGTGTAGGATGGGTGGGATAGGCTTCTAATAAAACCCATCAATCACTTATATTGAAACATAGAAGTTGACATTTTAGGGAGCTTAAAATCCTTCAACATCCCATGGTCGAAAGCCAAACTATGCAAGAAACCCGATTCAGATGGGGTTAGACTAGGTCATCATGCAAAAGATTCTCCTCGAGGCTACCCAACTCGTGGCAGGGAATCTCATGCATTGGTTGATCACCAAGAATCTCAAGACTTGACCATCCCGATGAGACAAAGGTAACCATAGTGACCAATAATAAGAAAAACCCTATAGAACTACCTGTGGGAAGTAGTCGGTTATCTACCCCACCTTTCTCTAGATAGCTCTGCTTGTGGGGATCAAATTCCATCAAGTAAGAAGTCTTTTGGAAGGCCATTTGAAATAGTATATTTAGGAATTTTTGAGGATTTAGATAACTTATAGACTAGAGGTCATTTTTCTTTGATAGGAAATTTTTTTCTTGAATTAGATTAACATATTAATATATTTACTTTACACTTGGCACCACTGCATTAGTTGTTTTCTTGTTGTCCATTTCTCTTTTTCTCCTATCATCACCCTTTAGTCTATTATGTCATCATTTTCTTGACATCATTGTGCCCCCTAGGAATTTGTCACGAAGACTTCATGGCCTTCACCCCCAGTTTCCATTAGGACATCTTACTCCTCCCCATCGAGTTAGAGTTCATCCTCTTAGTCCTCCATTGTGTCCTGATTCTGGCTCTAGTTCTACTGAGTCTTCTAGTTTTTCCTTTGATTCTGTGTCTTGCCTACCTCGTACTGGCACCATCTCAGACACCAATGTGGGTGTGGGAAACCAAGTTTGTAACTAAGATAACTCCATAGGCAGAACCTCTATCGGTATGGCCACTAACCTCCCATTGCTCCCCTATATGGCTGGTTTGAGCCTTCCTGATTTTAGCCAACTCATCAATGATCCTCTTCTCCATAACCTAAAATGGCGTCCTATGCCTTCCAAGCTTCCTTCTAACATCCCTAAGTTTGAATGAAATCCTGGAGAAGACCCCGCAAATCATGTTCGCTCATTTCACATGCAGTGTTCATCAAATTCCTTCACTAGAGACTCCATTCTTCTTCATCTCTTCCAATGCACCCTTACTAGAGCCGCTACCAAGTGGTATGTGGACCAACTGTATGCCTCCCATTCCAATTTCGTGACTCTCACCAAATATTTTCTATCCTAATTCTAGTTACTTCTCTGTTATGATACCGGTACTGAAATCTTGACTTATTTCTGTCAAACTTCTGCCACCTGCCTATCTAACCATGTCCAAGAACGGTGTAGAAGGAGGACCATGTGTAGAGCCCCTGAATTTGAAGACCGTGTCTATATGGATTGGTTCCTTAGAATGATGTTGGCTCCCATAGGTAAACATTTCGCCTCTCACTTCCCTCAATTTGAGGAATAAACGCCCCAAGTAGCTTTGAAATATGACATGATCTATGCACAATCAGGATATGTTTATACTTCCCTTCCTAATCTACCTTGGCTTGGTGTGGCTAATGCACGGGGGCATCTCATGTCGATGACGGTATCGTTGGATCCATTTCACACCCTCAACCTCCACCATATGATTTGCCTCTGATGAGTTATGGCCAACCCCAGGGGGGACCAGTTCCTCCTACACTTATCCCCCTCCTAATCCTTCCCATGGAAACACTTATCCAAGTCCCAACACGTCATATGAATATTCCCATCTGCATCAGTATATGTCAGGGCCAGATGTTGCTTCACCTGTTTATCTAAATGTTTCCCCATCTGCTTAATTTCCTTCTACATCGCTTAACACTCCATCCCCGCTAGCACCAGTGCCTCGACTACCCATGCCTCCTCCACATCAGCCACAACAACAACCACCTCCTCAAGGTCAAGTGTATGCTCAACAGAGTGCCACCAACCCCCCCAACCCCAAGAGACAAAATAAGGGGAAGGTTAATTGAAACCATCCATTTCAAGGTAATCAGGGCAACCAAGGTCCACCACCTAATGCTCCTCAGGGATGTAGGTTTTAACCTCGTACATAAACTACTTGCATACGAATTCTAAAAACAAAAAATAAAAAATGGCGAGAGCATAACAAATAAAAAAAGTATACACAGATATTTTCCCCTGGATCCCAAAATCGGGACTACCAAATTGATTTTTCATTATGTTCCTTTCAATGTTACAATGCATATATATACATGTCGAAGCATCTATAAACCCCAATCCATTAACCCTGGATTAGAACATAACTGTAGTTCCCTTGACTGGATCTACAAAATACCATGGATCGAAAACCGTCGCGCCCAAAACCATGTACAAAAATCCTTGTACAAAACCATAGGTAGGTCCACCCACCTAATATAGGGTCTAAAAAAAATTCCCTTGGGTGCTTCCCTGGACCTCGTAGAGGCCAACAGGGGGGGCTGCCGCCCCCTTGTGACCCCCCCTCTACGCATCGACGCAATGAAGGGGGCACTCTATCACCCCTCTATTAGGGCTAGTCATGGAAAGAATATAACACAACCCAATATTCTCCCACTTGTTATTTTCTTTCCACAGGAGAGCTTAGTCATGTATCTAGCCCTGCAATGCCCATTGTTTCTCTAGACCAAGAGAACTTCTTAGAGATCACATATTTTTCAATGCATCTACAGTATTCTTTAAAGTGTCCACCTTTACCAGCAACACCTTTTTGTCTTCTACCATATCCCTCACAAAGTGATACTGAACATCAATGTGCTTTGTCTTTGAATGATAAGCAGGGTTGTTTGCCAAGAAAATTACACTTTGGCTGTCATAGTCTATCCTTATAGCTTGTTATACTAACCCCATACTTGAACACAATCTCTACAACCAAATTGCTTCCTTGCTTGCATGAGTGGTTGCCATGTATTCTGCCTCTGTAGTTGACAATGCCATTACAGATTGTCTCTTACTCATCCAACTGACTGCACCTCCAAATAGGTTAAACACATACCCACTTGTAGATCTTCTCTGATCCAGATCTCCAGCCTAGTCTACATCAAGAAATCCATGAATGTCCAAAACTCTGTCCAATCCTAGTCTTCCTTGGTAGCACAAACCATAATCACTTGTGCCACACAAATACCTGAAAACTCGCTTCACTATTGTCCAATGCTCCTTCCCTGGCTTTGACATAAACATTCTCAATACTCCCACTGCATTTGCAATGTCTGGTCTAGTACAGACCATCGCATACATCAGGCTACTGACTGCACTTGCATATGGAACACAAGACATGTCCTCTTCCTCTTCTTGTGTCTTGGGACACTGTTCAGTAGATAACTTTACACCTACATGAATAGGAACCTTCACTGGTTTACTATCCTTCATATTAAACCCCTGCAGTATTGTCTCAACATACTTCCTCTGGTTTAACCAGAGCTTCCTATTTTCCCAATCTCTTTTAATTTCCATGTCCAAAATGTAGTTTGTAGCACCAAGATCTTTCATGTAGAATATGGAGGACAATTGGGTCTTCAAATCCTAGATAATTTCTTTGTCATTTCCAACCAGCAACATATCATCCACATATAAGACCAGATAAATAACATGGTCACCAATTAATTTAAAATACAGAGAGTGATATACTTTGCTTCCGGTGAAGTCAAGTCCTTGTATAAATGTATCAAATTTCTGATACCACATCTTTGGTGATTGTTTTAACCCATACATAGACTTTTTTAACTTCCATACTAGTTCTTTCTTACCCTTCACCACAAAGCCTTTAGGTTTCTTCATGTAGATCTCTTCTTCCAGATCCCCGTGAAGAAATGTTGTCTTCACATCCATTTGTTCTACCTCAAAATCAAAAGCAGTAGCAACAGATAAAAGTAATCTAATAGAAGCTACCTTGGCAATAGGGGAAAAATTATCACCAAAATCAATTCCTGACACCTGGGAATAACCTTTTGCTACCAACTAAGATTTTTATTTCTCCACCTTTCTGTCTACATTTATCTTCTTCTTGAACACCCATTTTCTGCCAATGGGTTTCCTTCTAATTGGCAACTCCACCAAAACCCAAGCCTCATTTTTGTGCAAAGATTTCATTTCATCAACCATGGCCTCTTTCTAGAGTTTTCCATCCTCAGAATCTATTGCTTCCTTCACAGTTCTTGGATCATCATCAGTAATAGATAAAGCAAAATTTGAACAGAAAGCAGATGGACTATACCTTTCTAGCTACCTTCTTTCTCGAACCGATCTTCTCACAATTGGAGTTCATGGCTCTTCATCTTCTAATTCCTCTTTCTTTGTAGAGTCTAATTCTTTCTCCTTTAGCTCAAACTCTATCTTCGCAGGTTCCTTTGATGGGACTTCATCTTTAATAACATCTTTCACCACTCTAAACACCACATCTCGGTTGTAGATAACCTTCCTTTTTACTGGGTTCCAAAGCTTATAGCCTTTTAAACCATCCTTATACTCAATAAAGATGCACTTTTCAGATTTACTATCCAAATTTGTTCTTTTCTCCTTTGGAACATGTACATATGCATCACATCCGAATACCCTCAGATGTGAAAGAGAGGGTTTCTTACTAGTCCATACCTCTTGTGGATTCTTATCCTCCAACACTAATGAAGGTGATTTGTTGACCAGGTAACATACAGTCTCCATCGCCTCTACCCAGAATTCCTGTCCTAACCCAACACCACTAAGCATGCTTCTCTCCCTTTCCATCAACATCTTGTTCATTCTTTCTGCAACTCCATTTTTCTTAGGTGTGTATGGAGTAGTCTTTTGTCGTTCTATACCACACTTCTTACAAAATTATTCAAAATCCTTCTTGCAAAACTCTCCACTGTTATCTATCCTCATGACCTTTATCTTCTTCTTTGTCTGGTTTTCCACTGGAGCCTTAAATTATTTCAACCTATCAAAGACTTCATATTTCTTCTTGAGGAAATATATCCATGTATTCCTTGAGAAGTCATCTATAAATGATACATAGTACACAGACTTACCCATTGATGGAACCTTCACAGGTCCAAACACATCACTGTACATAAGATCTAATATCTGTTTTTCCCTCTTACCACTAGAAGGGAAACTCACCCGATTCTGTTTACCATATACACATTTTTCATAGAAATCAAAATCCAGAGAGATATTAGTCATACCTTCTACCATAACTTTACCATGAAGAATTTTAAGGCCCTTCTCTCTAATATATCCAATCCTTTGATGCCATATCATGGTGTTTTCTCTAGAGACCACTAGATTTTCTGCTCCACTTTCAGGAACCACAGAACTATTACACCCATCAATAACATTGCTACCTTGCAGCTTGTACAGAGTTCCAATCTGAACTCCCTGCATCACCAGTGCTCCTCAAACCATCTGGCAGGTATATTTCTCAAACACTGTTTTTACACCTACATCATCCAGCTTGCTTACATAAATCAGATTTCTGGCTAATGCAAGAATACGAAGAACACCTGTAAGTGTTCTAATCCTACCACCTTACAACTTCAACTTGACTTTTCTGCGACCAATGATTATAGCCTTCCTGTCATCCCCCAAGAAGAAACGACACCATCATATTTCTCTTACTCGTAGAACCACTCTCTATGGGGAGTGAAGTGAAATGATGCACCTGAGTCAATCAACCATGCCTGATGATCTACATGTGTACTTGAAGAAGAAGCCAAGTACACATCCCCACCTTCATCTGAGGTGGTTTTCACCTGTGCAGAAGGAGCATCATCAGATCCCGTTCCTTTCTCAGGAGCTTTAGATTTATAGTCCCTTTTGTAGTACCCTTCCTTTCCGCATTTCTAACACACCTTTACAGGTTTTCCTGGAGATTTAGATCTCCCACTCGAGAACTTATTTTTGTTTCTTTTTTGGGGTCGTCCTCATACAGACAAAGCATCACCATTCTAGCTCTCCATATTCTTCCGTCTCATCTCCTCTGTTAGCAAGGTTGAGACTATTTCATCAAACTACAAGGTAGATGCATTACTACCTATTGCAACAACCAGACTATCCCACGAATCTAGTAGAGAACAAAACAAACTGATGCACTTATATTCATCTGAAATGTTAATATCAATAGATAATAACTTGCTTACCACAGTATTAAATGCATTCAGAAGCTCTGCCACCAAGTCTCCATCTTTCATCCTCAGGTTATACATCTTTTTCCAGAGGAATAGTTTATTCACCAGAGACTTATATTGGTATGAATTCCCTAACTTGTCCCACAAAGCCTTCGTTGTAGCTTCCCCTAATACATTTAGCAATACTGAATCTGAGACACACAATTGTATTGTACTTTTCACCTTCTGATCCAACTTCTTCCATTCTTCATCGGACACTCTAGTTGGTTTAGTACCTAGATCTACCACAATCCACTGATCTTTATCCACCAACAGATCCTCCATCTTGAGTTTCCACAACTCAAAAATTTGACCATTAAATTTCTCGATCTCTATCTTTCCATTGCTCGCCATCTTGTTCACCACCAGAATCAATCCTGCGGATCTCCCACTGAATAGGGTCTACCACAGGCCCAAGAAAAACCCCTTAACATCAAAGGCATCCCCTTGAAGCCAAAACAATTATGATACCAAATGTCAGTTTTAACCCTATACAGAAACTACCCGCATATGAATTTTGAAAACAAAAAAATAAACAATGGCAACATCATAACACATAGAACAAATATACATAGATATTTTCCCCTGGATCCCAAAACCGGGACTACCAGATTGATTTTTCATTATGTTCCTTTCAATGTTACAATACATATATATACATGCCGAAGCATCTATAAACCCCAATCCATTAACCCTGGGTTAGAACATAACCGTAGTTCCCTTGACTGATCTACAAAATACCATGGACCAAAAACCATCGCGCCCAAAACCATGTGTGAAAATCCATGCACAAAGCCATAGGTAGGTCCGCCCACCTAATACTAGGGCTAGTCGTGGAAAGAATATAACACAACCCAACGAGGGAGACCAACCTAATCCCACAACCTAGCAATACGATGGACAACCCAAGCAAAACAAGGCTCTTCGAACAAATAAACTTTGTGCCTGTTGCAGAGTATTTGGAAATTATACTCATGAGTGTACCCTTTTACCTCAGATGTGCCAGGTATGGGAAGCTCAAGCAGTTACTTCTAGAGGACCTCAACCCATTTCTCCACCTCCTCACCCTCCTGCTTCATCACAACCGGTTGTGCTTACAAATTCTTTTCCTCATAAAGGATATATAGATACCCAACCGACACAGGGTAATGAAGCTCATCAACCTTCACAATCTAGCCCTAACAATTACCAAATCCTCATGATGAACTCTGATGAAGTCAACATTAAACAAGTCAACCTCTAGACTCAGCTGCACCGATATGACAAGCCCCCTAGAAAGTTAGAGACTAATTACCAAACTAAAGTTTCCACCGAGCCTCTGTCATCCGAAATGTTTCCTTAAAGATCCCTCTACCTTAAGTCGAGGTTCCCTCCAAGATCCCCAAAGCTCCATTACGTCGAAATGTTTCTTCTTCTAAAGCCACCCATACCTATAGCATAGTAAATGAATTGTGCAGTCTCCTGTTGCCATGTTAATGATGGAAGTCCTCTAGATGTTCCCATCCTAACAGAAAGCTATACTATCTACTTTATGCACTGAGGATCCCTTTTACGATCATCTAATTGTCTTTGACATTAACAAAATGGAACGTCCCCCCTTCCTTCCTCAGTTTCCTTTCAAATACCAGTCTCCATAAAAAGTGACACATTCCAACAGTGTATCATAGAAGAAGACGCCTCTACCTTTGTGATGGTTGCTAGTGTTTGGAAGCAACTTAGTTCACTGGATCTGTCCCCATCCACCATCACTCTTCATGCTTGGGACAATCACCCCTCACAACCCCTTAGTTTATATCGCAATTTTCCTATTATTATTGCTAGCAAGAAATTTTTCATTGATATCAAAGTCATTGATGCCCCATTAGATTATAACATCTTGTTGGTTCATAGTTACACCTATTCCATGTATGTTTTCACATCCATTATCTTTTGCAAGATTTTCTTTCCTCACAATGGAAAGATTGTCATTATCGATCAGTTGACTTACTATGACCCTCAGTCTTAGACCTCACCTCAGTCCACTATCTCATCGATGACTGGAAATAATATTGTCCCTACCTTTATTATTGTGTCTCTTGGAGTCTATAAAGATTCTACACTTCTTGGGGCCTATTATGGCCCACCACCTACCCCTTCTGAACCCAGTTAGTCTACTGTTTGCATGCTTCAAGTGTCACGAGATGCCAACAAGTGGTCTAGTATGCCTTCATAGCAATCAACCCTTCTAAAACCTCCTACTTCCAACTCAACCCAACCTTCAGGCACAATTCCTATAGGTCCATTTCTTTCTGTTGGCATCACTTATGGTCCTTTTCAGCCTGGAATTGTTCCCCTAGGTCTTAATCATCTAGGAGCAGTTCCCCCAGGTCATTACCCCTCATGACATATACCTTTCTTGTTCCCACCACAAGGAATCTTTTTTACCCTTGTAATGGCTATGTTGAGTCTTCCAAATATTACCTTGGGGATCCCAGTCTTGTACATTAATCCTCCCACAAACACTCCTAATTGACTCAAACCTTACACGGATTTGACCCCAGTTCAACCTATTGTTCCTACCCCTTCGTTTGCTTCATTTTCACAAAAACCTCAACAAGAATATAATCATGTTGCAAAAGCATCTAGTGAGGGGTGGAAAGCCCAGAAAAAGGGAACCAAAGAAGAGGCAACACAAACAACCCCAGCTCCTCCTAAACCTTGCAAGCCTACTCCTCCATGCGCTTTGTGTGATGTTTTTGGGCATGCCACTAGTAATTGTCCTGAGCTCCCTCATATTAAAAATGTGGTCTTTGATACCTTTCCTAACTCTAACATTCCTAAGGTCCATGTCACCTTACTCGAGTCAGCTAAGAAGAAAAGAACCTTACACACGAATCACCCTCGTGCTTTGTGTGATAACTATTTCCATTATTCCCATCATTATCCCTATCTCGCAGGCTTTTGTGATACACTTCATTTCCTTCGTGAGTTAGATGTCGCTCATGGTGCCCCCACATCTCCTCTACCTACTGGTCCCGGCCTTAATACATCACCAAGACAAGAAGTCTCTCAACCACCCATCATGATCACTCCTCCTGATGTTGAGATGATGGATAGTTTCGCCCCTATTCTCTACCTATCATCATCCATGGGATCAATGTATTGGGACTCTCTTGGAGTTTCCTATTGTGATTTTGTTGAACCCTCTTCAGAGAACACTTCGGTATCAACATTGGTAGATGTCTCATCTACTAGTCATCCGCCCACTTTTTTTGACGATGCGCATGTGAACCTTGTCTCTCATAAGGATGCCTCAGGTATATTTTCTTCATCATGTGGTCTCTCTTCCTCCCATACCCCCATATTTCATTCAAATGAAGACATCATGGAAGTCATGACCACCCTGATTATCCTTGGGATTATATGCGCCATCGTGCATACTTCCTCCCACAACAAACCCATGATCAATATGTTGTGGAATCCAAAGACTTCATCCATGGTGAGGTTGACTGGTTCAAAAATCCCATTCCTGTACTAGATGCTTTCGAAGAAGGAAATATGGCTAACATCTCCCCTACCATCAAAATTAACATTTCGAATAAACCAGGGATCGAATAAAATATCACTTTGGGGGAACAATGCACCCTGGATTAAATTGAAGCTTACACTAACTTATTCAAGGAATTTCATGATGTTTTCACCTGGTCTTATTCTAAGATTCTTGGACTTGATCCTACCATTGTTGAACACCATATCGAAACATGGCCATATGTCATTCTCATCCACCAAAAGAAGAGACATATCCATTCTTCCAAGCATGAGGTTGTCAAAGCTGAAATCGATAAGCTCAAGCAGGCTGGTTTTATTAACCCCATTAAATACACCACATGGGTATCCAATCCTTCTCTCATCCTAAAGAAGCCACCCCATTCTATTGTGGGTTATGGGGTTCTATTAACTCCCATGGAATGCCTTATGATGCACGAAATTTATTGAATTCATTTGACACATATTATCCACCATTATTGCTCCTGAGAGCTTTAACTTTCCTACCAGTGCCTTTCTTAGCAAATGCTTTAAATTCAAAAAATCTAGCGAATGTCTGATATTTCTTCTGCATGAAGAAAATCCATCACTTACGAGAAAAATCATCTACAACTATTACATAATACATGTTCTTGGTCGTGGAGGTTGTCGAGAATGGTCCACACACTTCAAAGTGAAGTATTTCAAGGATCGCTTGCGCTCAACTATCCTTATCATGAAAGGTATCCTTGGTGTACTTCCCCATTGTATACCCTTTGCATGTGTTTCTCTGCTCTAGTGTACCCTTGGGAAGTCTTGTAGAAATTTTTTGCATGATCTTCAAAGCTCTATGGTGCAAGTGACCCAATATTCTATGCCACAACTCACTGATGTCTTGGTTCTGCACCTTCTCTAATTTTGTGCTCAAGGCAACACCATCTTCTACATTAAATTGTAGAGTTTCTTCACCCGAACCTCGATTAACGTCACTTGTCCAGAGGTTATGTGATGAAGGAAAGCATTTCCTTTACTAAATATGACGTCGTAGCCATGGTCCTATAACATGGCAACTGAAACTAATTTTTTCTTCAAACCTGGAACATACATGACATATTTTAATATGAGAGGAGAACTAGACTTCCTCTGAAAGGTAATAGTACCAATGACAGTTGTGTTATACCTCCCATCATCTCCCATTTCAATGTGCATCTGGAGGTATTTCTCCTCCAAGTCACTGAAGAATTATTTATTGTCTGTCATATGGAATGAGGCTCCACTATACAGATACCACACACTACCCATCACTAATGTCACCATGCAAGTGATGAGGGTGAAATACATCTCGAATTGTGAAGCAAGAGCTTCACCTGCTGCTCCTCCTGAGGGCTTCTTGTCGGCCTCCTTGTGCGGACACTTCGTGGTGTAGTGTCCCAGCTTGTGGTAGTGAAATGATTTAATCTTTGACATGTCCTTCTTCTTGTCGCTTTGACTGGAATCTAATTTGGAATGGGATGACTTCCCTTTCCCTTTCTTTGCCTTCCAGCTAAGGCCTAATTCTCCTCGTCGTCATGCTTGGATGAGGATCCATCTCTGGTGTTCCCATGAATCTCTTCTTGCACCAAGTCAGGCCATAAACACTCTCACTTTGGTAGCTTCTCCCTCCCATTTACTGAGCCCTAGTAGTTTTGTTAGCTCTTGGGAAGGCCTAGAAGTGCTAGGCTGACCACATCGTCTTCAACAACTGTAACATTAACACTTTCAAGCTCATCCTGACATTGGGTGAACTTGGTCAAGTAATTTGGTATTATTTCACCCTTCATTAGCGGAATTTTGAAGTCAAAAATGGGTCTTCTAAGGAAATTATAAAATAATAGTGGAAATAATAAAATAAAATTAGATTACACCATCAAATTTTAGAGGGAAAAAAAGAAAAAAAAAACTATTTTTTCAACTCGTATTTTCAACTTATCTCCCTATGGGTTTACTCAAATTTTGAGTGGAAACACCCACTACAAGAAAAATTTGATTCCTCATCCAACGAGTATCCATGTTGCATACTTTTTATCAACCCATCTACACGAAAAATGAGAAATACATGAAAAATGTGATTTCAATCACATTTTTTCATGTATTTCTCATTTTTCGTATAGCAGTGTCCATCGAAAGTGTGCAACATGGGTACTCCTTGGATGAGAAATTAAATTTTTCATCCAACGAGTATTCTCGCTCGAAATTTGAGTAAAACCTTAGGGAGATAAGTTGAAAATACGAGTTGAAAAAGTAGTTTTATTATTTTATTATTTTTAATCTTTTTACTTTTTCACTCCAAAAATTGTGAATCATCCCCCATGGTTGACATCATCATCTTGAACCCAATTGGTTCTTATAAAGTATTTTGGTTGTACATTTTTAAAATTCCCCTATTGCTCCATCTTGATTTTTCTGAGCTTGTCCTTCAGTGCCAACTTCTTGTGGTCATTGATGTTTTGAAACAGGTATGTCAAAGCCTTCCACATTTCATATGGAGTCTCCTTACAATGGAGGTTTGAGACAATATGATCTTTAACTCCTTCTAGGATAATCCTTCTTGCCTTTGCAACACATTTTCTCCACTCTGCGAGATCTTAAGCATCAGTTGCTAGGGACTTAGGAATACCTTTGTCTATGAATTCCTTAAGCTTGTTGTCTTCCAACACTACCTCCATCTTGTCCTTCCAAGCAATATAATTCGAACTACCCTCAAGGGCATATTCAAGTCTCAACCGTAGAACGACATCCTTTTGGCTCTAAAGTATGATATTACAAATTCGATTTCACCTGCAAAAGACAAACTCATATTCTCCTCTTCTAGAGTAATTTATGCTTTGATACCATGTAGAAATTCCTTGTAGATTCAAACTACTAATTGTAATTTACTAAAACAATAGACTTGAATCTACTCTACTCATTAACATAAATAATTAAATGATTGTGAAATCACGAATCATACAAGAGAAATAATTCAATCAACACATTACACAATGCTTTCTTGGGGGAAAGCCACAACTAAAAAGCCATGTTATCTATATATTACATTAGTCAGCAAATATGAGAATAGTATAATGCTATGCTCAATCCCGAGCAACCTATGCACTATCTCTATCTGTCTCACGACTTCCTAGACAAGATGAAGCCAATACTTAACCAATTTTTTTCTTTCCCAAATCCCTATTTCCTTGTGTTGTTTCCTTGGGAATTAGCCCCTTCTTAATTAGGGAAATTCTTCAATTGGAATTGCGCAATCCTCATAGGCATTCCTCTAACTGCATGCACCACCTGTACAATTCTGATGATTATACAATTGATAATACACAGTCCTTAAAATCCAATCTCAATTGGGTAACTCTCAGATCTTACATGCATGAGTTATATATGAGTGAATCATTAATTTACTGGTTGATCATTCTGATGAGCCCCAGAAATGGATGATTGTTTGGGCTCATTCAACCTCCTAATTCAACTTAATCCACCATTCTCATTAGTTTATTGCACGTTTTTATTATATTTATGGTAATAGAGTGAATTGGGTTAGTCATTATGCCAACAAGTCTAATGTGTGCTTTGTGTAGCCTTTTTGGTCAATTTGGAGACAAAGTCAATGGTTGAAATGAGCACTTGGCAGCCAAATTCGTGGAGATTATTTTTAGGAAGGTGTTCCCTTCATTTATGGGCCCTTACCTCGAATTCTCCACCATCGGGTCAGAGTTCAAGGGCCACCAAATCAATTAGCACAAGGGTAGCCAAGCAAGTCAAGTAGGACTGTTGTTAACTACAAGTTTTTGGCAGCCGAGTCCCTAAAGTTTAGGAGGATTGTTGGGGTCCTCAATTTGTATAAATAAGAGGGCTTAGGGCCTCATTTTAGTTAGTCATTTTTTTTGTTAGCCAGTAGTTAGTCATTATTGTATTCATTCTGTAGTCATTTTGTAGTTTGATTTTTAGGCAGTAGATTAGCTTTGCTTTCAGCACATTTTCAAGTTCTCCTTGTGGACAGTTTTTGGAATGTAACATTTCTTTTGATCAATAAAGATGAATCCAGCTTTGCACCAGCTCTAAATCTCTCTTAGGAGGCTGTAGCTCTTGGGGTTGGGCCCATCTCAAGTGCCCAGTACCTCCTTTATTTACTTTCATGTGTCTTTGCTCCATTCTTAGAATAAAATCTGCTATTTAGATTTAAATATTGTGTTGTTGTTTAGGTTGCTTTTGATGATTAAAATGGTTTTTTTCATGTTCAGATTTGTTTGATAGGTTAATCATAGGGAAGATCTTTAGAAAAAGGCTACCAAACACCTTGGATCTCACCTCCCCCTCAGTGGAATCATGAGCTGGGACCAATGTGACTTTGCTGCCAACAAAAACGCTGTTTTGCTTTGCCATGCAATTCTTAGTGTTGGAATCCTCTTTTGTAGATGCTGATATTAGTAGTGTTTAAATGCTTCAGTTGATGATTTCTTAGTGGCATAAGTTAGTTCACACATTTCATTTCGAATAAACTGCTGTTCATTTCCTTTTGTTGTTACTTAGGTCAGAATAGAGTAAAGTAACTAGGTCATAGGTTTTATAAGTGTTTGTTTGTTCAGTTTGAAAAACCACTTGCAGAGTACCTATTACCCTTCCTTACCTGCACATACTCCATCCAACCTACCTGTTTCATCCTTCACTCAGAACCCTTACCTTACATTTACCTCATTCGCTTACTTTGCCATGATTCTCATCTTCTTGTGCAACATCATTTCATCCCTCCTTGAACAAATCTCACCATCTGCGCCACTCCTCGACTCCATCCTCCAAGTCTTGAACTCCCCTACACCCCTATTTCACCTCCATACTCGTTCCTCCACCTTTTTCCCTCCATCCATTCTCCAAAATCCTCTTTTTAGAACATCCTGTAGAAAATTACAGAACATCCTGTAGAAATCTCTGAACATCCTGTAGAACCCCTGCAGACTTCCTGTAGAAGCTCACGAATGAGGTTTCTTGATAGAAAAAATTTGTGGAACTCTTTGGAAGGGTCCTAGGGACCCCTTAGGCTCTCTCTAAACCTTCCTGACCTCCTCCAAGCATTTCCTCTCACCAATCCACCTTTGCACAGTTAAAAAAAATAGTTAAAAGCACATGCATGATAATTCTAACAACTTATTCAAAAATACAAAAAGACGTTTTCTTCAGATAGAGGTAGTGTAGAAACATGTATTTTACCTTCATAGAAGTAATGGCATCTCTGTCAGTAGTTTGCATGCTCTCCTTTGCGTCAGTAGGACTAGCTGGTAGAATTAGGGTTTGCCAGGGTTTGTGTTTCTTTTTGGCTTTCAGTTTCTTTACGCAAGTAGATTAGCTTCCTTTGAGTTAGCTTTCATCCATCAGTTAAAAAGCTTCTTCTAAGAGCTCATAGAGGTTGGCTTAAGCCCCCAGCGGACTTGTGCCAGCTGACCAAGTGGTAGCTGTGGCAAGAGCTAGTACTTGTGCATACAGCACCATCGCTTCCAAGTTTGTTACGAACTACTGGGTTGATAAAATTAAAGAAGGGAGTTCCAGGAGTTGTAGCATTATTGCTACAATACTGGAGCCCACCATCTTTTTTGGCGCCGTTGCTAGGGAAGCGTCAGAGTATTGGTGATTGTTGATTTTCTTCTATTTTCCACTACAACCTTCTGCTAAGTACTTTATTTCATTTCATTTCCGCAAAAGTAGAATAGACATTCCCCGCTTTCATAGATTAGCATTTCAATTCTGCAATTTCATTTCTGCAAGCATAGATTAGCATTTCAATTCCACAAGCGTAGACTAGCATTTCATTCCTGCAATTTCATTTGGGCAAAATAGATTAGTCCTTTCCTGCTTTCATTTCAATTCCGCATTTTCATTTTAGCAAGATAGTTAGTTGCAGTTCAATCTATTTCAATTTTGCAGGTAGAAGTAGAAAAAAGCAAAAATCAACCAAAAAGATTTCATTTCATTCCTAGTAGGAGTAGAGATAAGTTAGAAAAATGATTGCACAACGCCCCCACTGCTTCACACAGCCAACATTCTCTCTTCTTCGATGGCTCTGATTAAAGAACCCTTAGGTGGACAGCAAGACATATTTGAAGAACCTCAAGGGAAGAAGAAGAAGAAACCATTCCTCTGGAGCAAATGGCTAAAAGCATAAATGTTGGGAGCAACACCTTGTCCAAAGATGAATTTGAAAATCAGATCGAAGATTTCAAGAGTGATATGAGGGAGTTTCTTGCCATGCAACTGGATACCTTGCAGATCCAAAAGAAGCAAGAAGAAGCCAAGAGGGCTTTGGCCATTTTTTGTCCTAGGTGCACTAGAAAGCATCCTAGGAACGAATGTCCATTGTACTCCGTAGAAGTGTGTTTTGTATGTGAAGAATAGCATCCTACAGATCAGTTCCCTTCCTTACCCAGAATCAAAGCTGCATATCAGAGAGCCAAAGGAGCCACTGAATCACTCTATTATATGAACCAAAGGAGGCCACATGAACCTAGATCTTATCAGCAGGAACTGCAAGGGACATCCGAGACCTATTATGACCCCTATCAAGCCACTTTCATGCCTTCTTGGGGTCCCCCTGCTCATCCTTCCTGGTTCACACCTCCTCCTTGTTCCTTCATAGATCCCTATTATGCCCAAGCAGCTGCTCATTCGTTTCACTCTTATGCTCAACCACAGCCTCAGTGGAATGCACTTCATCAGGGGTGGAGGCCCCAGTACAACACTCCTCCCACTTCGTTTCCTCCACCACCTGCTCAACCGCAACCATCACCTCCTCCTCCACCAAGGCAACCCCAAATGCCTACCCAACCACAACCCCATCCGCATCCATCTCAAATACACACCTCCACTCAACCACCCGTACCACCATTTCCAAAACCATACCATGGAGCAGCTCAACCCAATTGCAAAGCTGAGGCACAACATGTCCAAACAACTGCTATTGAGCTCAATGATCTTCACCATAGCTCAGGAAGAGTATTGTAAAAAAGAGACTATATTGAAAGCATTGAAGGACCACATCAGGCAAAATAAGATTCAGAAGAGGAAATCAAAGAACCATGGGCTTTACTTGATGAAGAGAAGACATCAGAAGCAGAGATAAAGAAAGATCCTTCATGGTTACCATCAAATCTCCATGTATTCAAGAGAAAGATCAACAAAAAGAGGAAGATGAGGAAGTCATGTTAGAAGGTGACATGAAACATGATCCAAATCAACAAAAGAACCAAGGATATCAGATCTATATTGAGATATGGTTTCAGAAGGTCACTAAGTTGCAGCGGTACTCTCTTCCTCAGCTATGTTTGATCCCTTCAAAGTCAGATCATTTGGTCTCTGAAATCCGGATAGCTTTCCAAGCATGCATTTCAAGCCTCCACATCATCTTGTCTCTCATCTCGATGTGCACATGGCTCCATTGGAAGTATTCTTACACTTGAAAATGATTTTGTTTTTCAAGTAGGGTAGGGTAGAAAAAAAAAAAAAAATGAAAATAAGAAGAAAATAAAAATCTAAGGTGAAAACCTCCTCAGAGGCACCTTAGATTGGCTCATTGATTGAAAACCTCCATGAGGCGGTCAATGGTTTGGGAAAAAAGAGAAAAGAAAATAAGATCTCTGGGTGAAAACCTCCCTTGGAGGCACCGAGGGCAGGCAATTAGGGTGAAAACCTTCATGAGGCGCCCTAGTTGTTTTTCAAAGAAAAAAAAAAGAGAAAAAGAAAAGAAAAATAAAGCTAATTTCCATTGAATAATTGCAGGGTGTAAGAAGGACATTGCAGGTCAGAAGGATAACTCAAAACAAAGACAAAGAAACTTTTGTGCCTTCTAGAGGAAGTTCTATATTTCTACAGGAAACATCTTGTAGAACCTTCAAGCGAGCCAGATTCGATTTTGGAAGGGGATATAAAGCTTAGAATCTATTGGTTATGCCTGTAAGCATCCATGTTTCCATCCTTCACCCTTCTCCATCATTTTTTCCACCTCATTGTGCTTCTTTTATGAAAACTGTGTTTTCTACAGGAAGTTCCTGTAGAAATTACAAGAAGCTAAAAATGGATTTCACAAAGGTGGTTTAGCGAACACAATAGCTTCTGTAAGGGTTCAGAAGTCCTCCTGCAATCTTAAAACTCCTCCTCCATCATCTCCATACCTGCATCACAGCCCAAGTTCATTTTTCTTACCATGCAACAAAACTGCAGAAGGCCTTGAAGCAAAAATACATAGAACAGAATTTGTTTTTGCCCTAACTTGAAAACCATGCATCCATTTGAAAAACCGTTTTACAGGGAATTGTATAGGGATGATGGCAACATGCCCGAGCAGTTTCAGCCCATTCCGATGCACGGTTTCCAAGAAATCCGCCTCCATCACCGTCATCCATTTTTGCATTTTATCCATATCTGTGCATCTGTTTCAAAACCTGTTTCATGGGGAGATGCATATGGGTGATAGTAACCTACCCAATCAGTTTCAGCTAATTCCGATGCACGGTTTCTAAGAAATTGATCTCTGCAATCTTCAGCCATTTTCCATTTTTCTCAAAATCCATGTATCCATTGATCATGATTTTTCTATGGGAGGTGCATCATGATGATAGGAACATGCTCAGCAAGTTTCAGATCGATCCGGTTTACTGTTTGGGAGAAATGGCGAAAACAAGTTCTGGTCCGGTGAAAATTCAGCAACAGCAGCTTGAAGGTGCAGATTTGAATGTGGAAACAAATGCCTGTAGCTTAGATCTGGTTAGAGGACACCTACACAAGGAAAAAAACCAAAAATAATCAGCCAAGCCCTCATGCAACCAAAGAAACCAGTGCATGCAGCAATGACTAGCCACAACACCTCACAGCAACCATTTGACTTCAGGTACGTGACTGAAACTCGTTCTTCTATTGCACAAGTCCAATTTAAAAACTGCATGAGTGAATGGAATGGTGGAATTGAGCAATGAATATAGCAAGATTAAGTTGATAGTTCCTTGTCCAATTCTCTATCAATCAGCCAGGAATCATGCAACGTATGTGTTAGACAACTCACGTGAAATTAAAAAAAAAAGAGAAAAAAAGAAAAAAAGAAAAAAACAGGGAGTGTTAGCCGTTTGAACTCTAGTGCAACTGATCAAGAAGAAAACATACAGTTAATAAATAGAACTGCAGTCTGCATGTGGCCACGTACACCTGGCCACTTCACTCCCTCACCAAGAATCACGCCGCAATGTAAAATGCTCGGCTGAAACTCACACCACCTGTTGTCCATTTGCACTTGACTGAAGTATGCATCCTCCACTTCCACAAAATGATGAACTAGTCATCCTCCACTGGTTTCTACCTATTTTCGAAATTATCCCATGTATCAGGCTCGCTCAGAGGCGCAGGGGCACTCTACAGGCGTTTCTACAGGAAAGTACAGTAGAGCCTTCCAGAGCAGAAAAGCTTGGATTTTTCTTCGACAAATTGGGAGTCCCGAAAGTGGTAGGCTTGAAAAAACACTCTTCCATGCATGATACATCTGAAAGGTGGCGAATTAAAACTGTTTTTGAATAAGAAAGTATGAAACAAATCTGCCTGTGGGTCAAGAATGGTAGTTTTCCTGTGTGATACACGAAATTTTTCAGTTGGTTCTGCATCACATTCCCCTCCACGGTTCCTATTAACAAATTTCTCCTGTACAAAAGTTAAAGCACTGTGAGGACTAACATGTGCATGAAGAATGTGAAATTTATGTGGTTGTATGCATGCTGGGGATGAAAATTAAGCTCTACACTTTGTCTGTGGGAGCCTAATTCCCTTCTGACAGTCGAGTATTTGGGAAGCAAAAGTCTTGAAACGAGGGGATTGTTGTTCATTGATATCAAACAACTAAGGAATTCTTCCTTGAGTCTAGGGGGAAACTATAAACAACATTTCTGTTTCTGAAAAAAGAATAAGAAAAAGGGAGCACTCTTACCATGCCAGGGGGATTCATGATTCAGCATTATCCATGGTTGTCATGTGAACTTACACTTCATCCAGTAGTGAGGAAAAGGAGCATATTGAGGCAGAGAAGCTAACTAAGGGTAAGGAAATTAAGGGTAAGAAGACCCAGGACAGGCCACCACAGGAAAAGCAAGAAGAGAAACAAGACAAAGGCCAAGCTACCAAGGCCAAAGCTGTGGGTGGAATAAAGGCACAAATGCCAAGGGAGAAACGGTTGCAAATCAGGGCAGAGAGGACTGAAAAAGTACAAACAAGTAGGGACACACCCAAGGCAACCACAACACAGGTCAAGGAGAAGGAACCCCCAGCCAAGCAGACCAAAACAGTTGAAACAATTTCTACAGAAAGACAAAAATAAGCTACAGGACTTTCTACAGGAAGTCCTGAAAAAGGGAAGTAGAAGGAGAAATCGGCAAAAATCCTAGCTAGGGAGGCAGCAGCTGTGCTGGCCACCCTAAGTACCTCTCCCAAGCTGAAGGAGAAGTGAAAGAGGGAGCTTCCACTATATTTTAAGGCAAGAAAGGGCATGCAGATAAGAACTGGCAGACCCCAAACCACAGTCAAAGAAGCAAATTGTCATTGAGGACACAAAAGCTAAACAAAAGGAGGAGCCTCCTTCAAGGATGTCCATCACCTATGAATGAGGAAGCCAAAAACCTTCACTGGAAGAGAGAGAATTTAGATAATGGACTTAAAAACAGTTCTACATGATGCTGAGATAGTTCTATAGGAAGTTGAGAATTCTCTAGGAAAAGAAGCATAGGCAATGGGAAGAAGCAAAGAGAAAAGCATGGTTTCATGAAAGAGAAGAGGGCATCACTTCAGAAGCTTGGCATGACAGGGAGGCCACCAGGGCCATCAAAGATGAGGAGATAGATTGGTTGCTCAGAGGATGAGCAACACTTTCAGTAGGGGGGTGATGATGAGCCCCAAAAGTGGATGATTATTTGGGCTCATTCAACCTCCTAATTCGACTTAATCCACCATTCTCATTAGTTTATTGCATGTTTTTGATTATATTTATGCTAATAGAGTGAATTGGGTTAGTCATTATGCCAACAAGTCTAATCTGTGCTTTGTGTAGCCCTTTTGGCCAATTTGGAGACAAAGTCAATGGTTGAAATGAGCACTTGGCAGCCAAATTCGTGGAGATTATTTTTAGGAAGGTGTTCCCTTCATTTATGGGCCCTTACCTCGAATTCTCCACCATCAGCTCGGATTTCAAGGGCCACCAAATCAATTAGCACAAGGGCAGCCAAGCAAGTCAAGTAGGGCTGCTGTTAACTACAAGTTTTGGGCAGCCGAGTCCCTAAAGTTTAGGAGGATTGTTGGGGTCCTCAATTTGTATAAATAAGAGGGCTTAGGGCCTCATTTCAGTTAGTCATTTTTTTTGGTTAGCCAATAGTTAGTCATTATTGTATTGATTTTGTAGTCATTTTGTAGTTCGATTTTTAGGCAGTAGATTAGCTTTGCTTTCAGCACATTTTCAAGTTCCCCTTATGGACAATTTTTGGAATGTAACATTTCTTTTGATCAATAAAGATGAATCCGGCTTTGCACCAGCTCTAAATCTCTCTTAGGAGGCTGTAGCTCTTGGGGTTGGGCCCATCTCAAGTGCCCAGTACCTCCTTTGTTTACTTTCATGTGTCTTTGCTGCATTCTTAGAATAAAATCTGCTATTTAGATTTAAATATTGTGTTGTTGTTTAGGTTGCTTTTGATGATTAAAAAGGTATTTTTCATGTTCAGATTTGCTTGATAGGTTAATCATAGGGAAGATCTTCAGAAAAAGGCTACCAAACACCTTGTATCTCACCTCCCCCTCAGTGGAATCATGAGCTGGGACCAATGTGACTTTGCTGCCAACAAAAACGATGTTTTGCTTTGCCATGCAATTCTTAGTGTTGGAATCCTCTTTTGTAGATGCTGATATTAGTAGTGTTTAAATGCTTCAGTTGATGATTTCTTAGTGGCATAAGTTAGCTCACACATTTCATTTCGAATAAACTACTGTTCATTTCCTTTTGTTGTTACTTAGGTCAGAATAGAGTAAAGTAACTAGGTCATAGGTTTTATAAGTGTTTGTTTGTTCAGTTTGAAAAACCACTTGCAGAGTACCTATTACCCTTCCTTACCTACACATACTCCATCCAACCTACCTGTTTCATCCTTCACTCAGAACCCTTACCTTACATTTACCTCATTCGCTTACTTTGCCATGATTCTCATCTTCTTGTGCAACATTGTTTCATCCCTCCTTGAACAAATCTCACCATCTGCGCCACTCCTCGACTCCATCCTCCAAGTATTGAACTCCCCTACACCCCTATTTCACCTCCATACTCATTCCTCCACCTTTTTCCCTCCATCCATTCTCCAAAATCCACTTTTTAGAACATCCTGTAGAAAATTACAGAACATCCTGTAGAAATCTCTGAATATCCTGTAGAACCCCTGCAGACTTCCTGTAGAAGCTCACGAATGAGGTTTCTTGATAGCCAAACTCTGTGGAACTCTTTGGAAGGGTGCTAGGGACCCCTTAGGCCCTCTCTAAACCTTCCCGACCTCCTCCAAGCATTTCCTCTCGCCAATCCACCTTTGCACAGTAAACAAAAATAGTTAAAAGCACATGCATGATAATTCTAACAACTTATTCAAAAATAAAAAAAGATGTTTTCTTCAGATAGAGGTAGTGTAGAAACATGTATTTTACCTTCATAGAAGCAATGGCATCCCTGTCAGTAGTTTTCATGCTCTCCTTTGCCAGTAGGACTAGCTGGTAGAATTAGGGTTTGCTAGGGTTTGCGTTTTTTTTGGCTTTCAGTGTCTTTCCGCAAGTAGATTAGCTTCCTTTGAGTTAGCTTTAATCCATCAGTTAAAAAGCTTCTTCTAAGAGCTCATAGAGGTTGGCTTAAGCCCCTAGGGGACTTGTGCTAGGTGACCAAGTGACAGTTGTGGCAAGAGCTAGTACTTGTGCATACAACACCGTCTCTTCCAAGTTTGTTACGAACTACCGGGTTGATAAAATTAAAGAAGGGAGTTCCAGGAGTTGTAGCATTATTTCTACAATACTGGAGCCCACCACATTCCAGGTAGCACCACACTACACTATAGGCAGCACCACACTACTAGACCTCCCACTAGTTCCTCCAATAGATGGAACTAGTTTAACTGACTTTAACTCAGTTAAACTAGATTAATTAATTACAACTCAAAATAAACTCAACCAGGGCTCCTATAATATAGTAGTCACTCTACATGACTCGAGTTAGACCCTCAACTCAAATTAACTAAGCCCACTAAGTCAAATCAACTTAGTTAACTAATACAAGTTGTCATGAGACGTCGAATGACAATTTTATTCCCAATTTAATTCAAGGACAAAATTGAATTAGGATTTTCTTGTTGCATTTTCAACAACTCTCCCTAGCCAACTGAATCATAAGCACACAGAGGCCTCAATAAAACATTGGGAATGTTATCCCAAACACCAAACACAAGCTAGAGAAAATTTAATTCTCCTCGACAAATTCATGACCACTATCAGTTTCACAGTCTACATTCTCTTTCCTTGTGCATTCATTGTTCTTTATTTTTCTCACTGAGATATGTCTTGATCAGTACCACTATGTAGTTTGTCTACCTCCTTACATATCCTCTTGTCTACCCTTATCTCTTGTACAGATTTGCTTCACATAGTTTTTTCCATGCATGTTGACCACACCTATGCTTCCCATGAGAACCAAGACTACATGGGCTTGTCCTTCACTCAAGAAGTCCATTCCTAAATTCAATGCATCCACTAGCATTTCCATAAATCCATCATGGAGATAGGTCATGAAATAAATACAGTGGCTTCAGTTAACAATAAACTCCTCATCTTCATACCTCTAAATACATGTCCACTTCCCTTAGCTAATCAGTGTTTTACGATTCCACTTTATTTACATGAATTACAATTCATAGAAATATTTACAAGAGGGATACAAAAAAAGGTTTTCACACAAAGAGTGGAAATTGAGAATCCTGAGATGTCCATTAGTTTGAAGTAATCTGAGATAATGAGAATATGTGCAGTAGAGGGCCTTGATGAAATCCATGAGAGAAATGTTTACTTCCATAGAATTAGCATCAACTTCAAACATGATGGATTTAAATTTAGAAGCTAAGGATAGGGGGTGATTATCCTTTATTTCAAAATTGAAGAGATTCATCAACAATTAAGTCATCTTCAGTCTGAATGTGAATTATATAGATCTTTGAACTTCTTCAAAGCACTCAAAGAATATTTTATATATTTGATATGATGACTCACCTCTTCACTACTAAGAAACAATAAAAGCATGAACATTCTTGTCTTTATTCATCCATATGGAAATACTCTTACCTATTGTAAATTTGGTAGGTTTGGTATCACTATCATAAACATCAATGCAAATATTATTGAAGATTGGGGTACGCTCAATATTCCTTGACCATTATGAATAGTTGTGCTTCCTAGTGATGATCTGAATTTATGAAGGGAATGACATGATATACAGATTTATAACCAAAACATAGAGATACAATGAAACCGAAATTCTATTAATAAATGGAAAATGTTGAAACTATATAAATGCAAAATGAAAACAAACTAGCTTGAATGGTGGTAGCTTATGTCTAAGAAGAGATTTTATGGCTACGTTCCTTCATTGAACTATGTTATAATGAGGCTCAAAGGAATTTTTATCGTAAAAAAGCAATAAGAAACCATAAACATCCAAAAAAAAAATCTTATGAGATGAAGCCACAAAGGCTTATGGGCCCTGATGGGGTAAGTTTGAACACCAACTTATCAGGGTCATAATTTAGCATACAATCTCCATTTGGCGTGCATGATAGCTCTTTGGAAAGGTCTATCTGAGAAGTAAAATTTTCAACTACCAACATGGTCTATGATTACCATTGGCTTGTTTCCCCAAAAAATGTTGTTCTGACGGCCTCAAAATGACTATGGAAGTTCAAGACCTAAAAATTGTAGAAAAAATACCAAATAGAAAATTGTGTTGTGAGCTTGTGGAATAGGTGGATGGCCATTGATATCCACTTGGATCATTCCTCCCCCCTTAGAAAGCAATGTTACTCATTTCATTGAGTTCTTCCATTAGATGGGAAACTTTTGTTGAAATTCGCCCATAGTGATACACTTGCCTTGGTGTAGGAGTTGGCTTGCTTTGACAATAAGGTACAATTGGATCCTTTGTTGGAGAGTACTCTTAATCTGTGTATCGAAAATCTGATCAATTATGGCATGTTCAATGCAATATGTGTTGAGATCTATCGGTTTCAACTTCAATGTGATTTCAAATGTGTCCAACAATGGTGGAAAGTATGGTTGAAGTTAGCCCACATTGAGCATTGGGTGCAAGCCAAGGAAGCGGGGGATACTTAGCTCAAAAGTGTTGTCACCCATAGCCTTGGTGATGGTGTAAGGTCCATAGTGAGTGGTTAAATCTTTCAATGGGACCCTGCAAGGAATTCCTTCTACAAATGTAACCAAACCTTGTCTCCCACTTGAAACTTGTGTGGCACTTGGTGTTGATCATGGCGTTGTTTGTACTTTGTATTGGCTTTTTGCAAGATAGCATGGGCCTACTAGCGGATGTGCTAAATTAGTTCAATAAAATTGGTAGCTTTGACATCTTCAAATGGAACATGTGCATATTCTTCTTTTGTATCTGCAAGGGACAGTGCAACATCAATGGGACCCAATGGTTGAAATCCCAAGCCCACCTGAACAGGGATGTGGCTAGTTGATCTATAGAGATCATTATTATATTTTTTCCAAACATAGGGAAGACTCCCATCCCATGTTCGTGGATACTTGCAGTTGTACATGCACAAAATGTGCACGATCATCCTATTGACAACCTCTATATGGTCATTAGTTTGGGGGTGGAAGGTAGTTGATTTGATGATCTTGGTGTCCAACAAGGATCAGAGGCATGACCATAATTTTCTTAGGAACCTGTTATCCTAATCTACTATGATGGTCTACGGGATCCAAAAATGTGCCCACACTCATTCAAATAAGATATTTGTAGTGGCTTCTATTGTGATACTCTTCTTATTGGAAATAAGAATAACCATCTTAGAAAATTTATCAATAACCACAAACATGCAGTCATTACCATGATTGGTAGAAGTAAGGAGTCCATCAAGATAGATTCCCAAGGCCCACTAGGAGTAGGTAGAGGGTTTTACAAGCTTGTCTTCTTAATGGTTGGTTTGAAAATGGATGCAAGACCCAATATACTTTCCAACGTCTTGTCAAACTTTTGGCTAATAGAAAAACTTCTACAATACTTCCATTATCTTCTCCACACCAAAGTTCCTAGCTACCCAACTATAATGTGCCTCCCATATTAGCTTGGCACATTTTCTTTAAGGAACACAAAGGTATCCCAAGTAGCACAAAAATTCATCCTAGAGGTGGAAGTATGGAACTTGTTTTCCTACCATCGACATTTGGTATGTGGCAAGAAACTATGAATCGACGTTGCATAGTTGTGAACATCTAGAGGTATCATTCTCATAAGAGTTGAGAATAGTGGTCAATGCAACAAAGGCAAAATAAGGTAGTGTACGACATGATTGGTGCTACCCTTCTTGTACTTGATGTTCAAATGGAATTGTTGTAGGTATGTGGACCATTTCTGATGGCGATCGTTATCTAACTTCCCTTATTCCTACATAAATTGAAGAGCCATGTGATCCTTGTGGATGATCATTTCCTTCCCCAGAATATAATGTTTCCATTGCCAGTAGTTTTTCATGATGGAATACATCTCCTTATCATAGGTGGGGTATCTCTGGATAGTATCATAGAGGTTTTCACTATGATAGGCCACTAGATGTCCTTACTAAATAAGGATTGCACCAATATAATAGTTGGAGGCATTTGTATCAATCTCAAATGGTTGTTGTAGGTGTGGTAGGGAGAGGACTAGCCTAGAGAAAAGGCAGTGTTTTAGTTCATTGAATGCCTTTTTTTATGACTCAGACAAAAAAAAAAAAAAAAAATCTCAGCCCTTATTCCCTTGAATTAAGGGCCAAGTGATATACGAGAACCCCAACACAAATATTCGATAGAAGTTAGAAAGGCCTAAGACGATACAAATCTTTGTTAGAGTCATTGGCCAATATTGAAATACTTGGATCTTTATTGGATCCACATGCATGAATTTCCCATAAATAATGCAGCCTATACATTACACCTTTTTCATGTCGAAGGAGCATTTTTTCATTGTCTCAGAGAGTGAAGGACTTTTCGAATATGTTGCAAGTGTTATACACAAATCTTGCCAAAGATGAGGATATCATCCATATATACAACCACAAAAGAGTTGGTGAAAGGATGCAAGATATCATCCATCAGCCTCATGAAAGTTTCTTGGACATTCATCAAACCAAAAGGCATGACCAACCACTAAAAAATACCCCCATTTATTGGAAAGCAATCTTCCAAAGATCAGCCTGATTGGGACATGGTGATGTCAGAATTCAAATCAATATTACTGAAGTACTTGGCCCCCTTCAGCTATTCAATAAGGTCATCAATCAGGGAATCAGGTGCCAATTCCTAATTGTAATTTTTTCTAGGGCCCGATAATCAATGCATATTAATTAGGGCTCGTATTTCTTCTGCGTGAGTACAATTGGGCTCAAAATCAGTGATTTGTGATCATGATGAAGAACACATCGAGCCTCGAAGAAGCTTTGAAATGAATGATTTTAATATATGTCAATGGATCACAAGCACCAATGGACAAGAATTCTTGGAGGAAAGAAGAGGAATTTCTGTGGTGAGTGATTTTGGTAGGAGTTCCACAACATGTTGTGGAAGGGAGATTTAATTCTCTATGGATATCTAGCTACCTATAGTAGAGAAGTCATGGCTAATTATGGAAGCAAAGGTTATACATGTAGTGGAGGCACAATGACAAGCTAACATGGATATGGTCATGCCGTTCATACCTTGTATTGGGAAGATGTAGGATAGAACCCAAAATTAGTGCCAAGTTTGACGACACATATGTGGACCATGCCTGTAAGATTACTAAAAGGATTACATAGTGGATGAGGGGATACATTGAAATATTAGTCACATTCACCATGGAACTATTCAATGCATATCAGATAGAGACATATGGATGATTATTAGTTATTGCATATCCTCGGAAGCTGGGTTAGTCAAGTTCATATCTTATCTTTCTCATTTGAAATTGTATTACAATAAAAAAGGGTGGGCTTGGATAGGCCGTGAACAAAGCCATATAATCACATTGCAAGGAGTTGAATTGATAGGAATTAGAGGTAGGCACACGTATACATGGCGGATGGTAGAATACATCATAGACACATTGTGTTGGCCACATCAATTAATACATTGCATGAGCTACCCACTTAATAAACGTAATTTTAGTCCTTGTATCTTATGGAAAGAAATTTTATTGGTGTAAAATAGTTTTCATGAGAAATATAAGGCTGGATTGTCGCATGATTGGTCGAATTAGTCATATGAGAGTGGTTTTGGTTGCTTAATCTAGATAAACAAGTTGGCCCTTGGTTAGCTCTTGCATGGAATCAGGCCACCTTATGACTATATAAACAACGAGATCGTGAACCAAATAATAATGAGGTGAAATGATGTGGTTCTAGTGGTAGGTGTGTGGTTGTGAAAATGTTTCATCTAACAGAGTTTCCTTGTCTAGTTGCAATCAATATGTTGGTTGATTGATGTGGTTCTAGCCACATACATAGTGCACCAAGGGCTTGAGGACAAGAAAATTAAATTATTTTTTATAAATTGATCCAATGTTTTGTTTCAAAAAATACGGGGATATGGTCATATGATTAAGAAATCTTATGATTCATATTGAAGATTTTTGTTTTCTTGGTTTCACTGCAATACATTTATGTTCAGTACTGAGAAGCTCTATTAAGGTTCTGAGGTGTAATCATAGACAATTTGAGGTCGGATATTCAGTTTTTCTGATTCCTCATTTGTTGTGAAGATCTAGTGTTTTGGTTTCAACCAATTTGTGGTGATCTAGTTTGGTTAAAATGATTTTGATCAAGTTCATAGTTTTGAATGAGGTATGGTCAAGATTGAATTTTTGAGGGTGTTACAGTCTACGATCCAATACAGAAAAAATTCACAAGTTTTATACCTTATAGTTTGATTTGTTTGGTTAGTCAATGTTATATAGCATGATCATATTATGACCTAGTCTAATATAAACTTGTGTGTAATATCTACATCATATGCTTAGGTATTGAAGGGAATGTTACTAAGAGGTGTTGTAGGAGTAACATAAAACATAGGTTTCCTTTGAATTGTTAGACTGACAATATCACTATTGATATCTAGGAAAAGTTTAGAGTTGTTGTGTACCCTAGCTAGTGTTGTTGCAAAATTTATTTAACGTTAAAGGGAAAGACATATTTATAATGCATATCTAATGTTGTTGCGAGCACCAATAGTCATAGAAGTGAAGTTTCATTTGAGTTGTGTACTTGATGAAGTGTTGTGTAAATTGTTGTAGGCTAATGGCTAAGGTTGCTCTTGTGTTTAAACCAAGATTGATCAATTGAATTATACTATAATTTGGTTCTAGTAATATAAACTTTGAATGTCTATTATGCTCAGACCTGTAAAATTTTATCTTGTAATGTGGACAGAGATTGTGAACAATATATTGCTACTCAAGTAGTAATGTATGCTCTAAGTTTGTAAATAAATATTAAGCCTACTATAAAATAGTTGAAATCCAAGATTAATATGTGATGTTGAGGCTTTGGATCGTGCATTAGCCTTTTGTATGCTCAAGGATGTATTATTGATGATTATGTCTCTAATTTCCCATAGTACCTAGTATTAGGGTTTGTACTACAGGGAGATGAAGGCCTTGGATTGGGCTAATTATTTTTCTAAAAGAATGATGTTGTTGCTAAAGATTGATATTTCCATAGTTTGAAGGTTGTTGATATTAGGACAAGGTTGTTGATGTTTAATGAATGTGGGCATGTCAATAACAAGAGTATGCTCTTGAGTGTTGATATATTGCATGAGCATGACCATTGGATAACAATCAGGGCCTATTCATTGATGTTGACATGATTAGAGATATTACTTAGGTTTTTTTTGTTGGTAAGTTGAGTTTAGTTGCAAGGAAGTTGTGTTAATCATTATGTGACAGAGGGAGGTAATGCAAAGATTTTTTATTGTGATCATCCAATGTTTTTGTTGCTTATTGACTTGTTGTTGAGTTATTATATCAGTGACTATATGTGGTAATTGACAGTAGTGATACTAGAACTTTTGACAATAGTGGTTGGAAAATTATCATAATAGTGGTTATGAAGTGGAGTAATCAGGTGAAGTGACTAAGCAGGGTGACAAGTGTGATATATCATATTCATCTATATTATTTTGTTAAGGGTGGAATGTGTTGAGAATTCAATAGAGAGATGAATATGTTAATTCTCTTAACTTGATAACTATTTGTGTTACAATTTTACTTATTAGTTTTTTTCATTATTATTCCAATGTGCAATACATCAAACATCTAGCAAAACAATAAGAACAATGACACAATATATAGGTTGCAATCTAGGGCCAAAACCCATCCTCTTGAGGGGAAAACTTGTAAATCTCTTCTTTATCTTTCAGATCTTTCAATTAACGAATACCATCACCTAGACTCAAACAAGTACCCTCCAAGATCAAGTCTACCACAACCTCCAGCTGCAATATCTTCGACACTCCCAGTAGATCCGAAATTTTTCTCCCCAACAACTATTGCAACTGTTGTTTCTCCTCTAGGAGACTTTGATCTCCCTCTAATAGCCTTCCTCTTGACTTCGCTTGCCTTCCATTCTCTTCTTCTTCAAAATTGAACCCCAGAAGATCTAGCACAAAAAAACCCTAACTTCGACCTTCCCAGAAGAATAGATAAGGCCTAGAAACTTCGACTTCTTCAACTTCCTCTTCTTCTCACTTCCTTCTTCACTTCTTCTTGTTTTGATTCTTTGCATAAGATATGGGTGAGTGAGTGATGCAAATGGAGGACGAGTTCCTCTTATATATAGGCTTCTTCAAGGTTGGACATGCTCTTCATTTAGGTTGAGTTGATCTTGGAGGTATTTTGACACTTTAAAGAGAAAATTATTTTTTCTTTACACCTTAGAATGTGCCCATAGGGTCTTCAATATATGAAAATGACTCTTATACCTAGGAAAAACCCTAGAAGCACTCAATAGGTGCTTGACCTATAAAATAAAAGAACTTGAGCATGAAACCCATGCTCCAACAATAATAAAAATTTCTTCCTCTTTTTTCATTTTATATTTAGAAGAATACATTTCATACTGATGAAGACCGAACCTAGTTACACATTTCTCGGCAATCCAATCTAACCAAGGAGGTATTCATAAGAGGTACATGGTCATTCTTAATCTGAAGATATCTCATCAGAAGAGTCAGATTGGTAACCCATCTATCTAGAATCATATTAACCAGCATTGTCACATAGCAAGGCCTTGACTAATAGCTCTTTCTCTCCACAAGATCAGAGCACATTGCTGGCGAGACCAATGATATATACAGACAGCATCATCATTGTCTCCCAAGGTACATACCCCACCCAGGTGTTCACAGAGTATGACCTCCCATTGGACTATTCTTATCTTAGGTAGTTAAGCCTCAAATAATATCAGTCCACGACTACTCTTGTCTTGAATGCCCTACCACATTCTTAAAGAGTATCGAATTCCAGATGGTTACCCAATCCTCCATTGTTTCTTCCCAAGTGAAGACAAGAATGTAGTTTCTATCTCTTCCTCTCAATTAGGGAGGACAGACCCACAAAACCAAGCTTTTCCCTTAAGTATACAAGCTTCTTGTTTGGAAGTGATTTCGTCAATATGTCAGCTACCTTCTCATCAGTAGAGATATATTGTAGCCACAACACACAATTTTGTACTAGCTCTCGAATATAGTGATACTTGTTGTTGATATGCTTTGTCTTTCCATGAAAAATTAGATCCTTAAACAAATGAATACAACTGGTGTTATCACAAAGCATCACTGTACGGTTCATTGGTCCTTCAAACAAGTCAGATAGAAGCTTCCTTAACCAAATTGTTTCTCTGCTTACTTCACATGTGGCAACATATTTATCCTCAACACTAATCAAAGCAATGGTGTCTTGCTTTTTTATCATCCATGAGACCATGGAGGATCCTAAACTGAAACATTCTCCCATAATGATTCTTCCATCATGTTCAATGCCTCCTCGGTAGGAATATGAATACCTAATCAATTGGACATCATTCCCTCTATCTTATTTTAGACAATAGTTGATGGTTCCTTACAGATATCTCAGAATATGGTTTTTTGCTATCCAATGATCATGCTTCAGCTCCACTTGGAATTGACTGAGTACATTTACTGCACAACATATGTCTGTTCGAGTATTAACCAAGTACATCAATGAGCCAACAGGTTGTCTATACCTGGAAGAATTCACAGGGCTTGATTTAGAAACCTCGGTGTCTTCAAGTTTGTGATCATTGGAGTGGTCATAGGTTTACAGTCCATCATGTTGAACTTCTTTAGAATCTTGATCACAAACTTTCCTTGACCCAAATAGACTTCATTTGGTCCTTTCAAGACTTCTAGTCCCAAATATTAATGCATCATCCCAAGATCCTTCAAATCAAATTCTGCTGCCAGTTTCTTCTTACATTCTTCAATTCAACCTTCTACACCTATCAAGAGAAGAACATCTAGATACAGAATAATAATTATAGCTTCATTGTTTACAACCTTAATATGAAGGTTCTAGTCAGTAGAACCTTTTGTGAAGCCTATTCTCTGTAGGTATGAATCCATTCTAGCATACCATGCCCTTGGTGCTTGCTTGAGGCCATATAATTCTTTAATCAATCTACAATCATATGAATTCCTATATTTGAATTCAAATCCAAAGGGTTGTTTTATATAGACTTCATCATCTATAGTGTCATTCAGAAACACAGTCTTAACGTCCATTTGGTGGATGTTCCATCCCATTTATGTTGCCAGAGAGACTAATGATTGAATCTTCGTATATCTTGTTGTTGGAGAAAATTTTTCTTCATAGTCGATGCCTTCAAGTTGAGAGAAACCTCTAGCCACAAATCTTGTTTTATACTTATCTATACTTCCCTCAGCTAAGTATACCCCAGCTTCTTTCTTTTTGTAATGCCCTCCTCCCACATTCACCCAAGTAACCATGCCAACTGGGGTAAAGATGATATGAGAGGCTATTATAATTAGATTCAACCTCCTATGTGACCTTAAGGAAGTGGAATCAACAGAACATCACACATAGTCATCCAACATAATCAACAGAACCCTCAAGAGACAAGTCAGCCACTCAGACAGCTTGTCCCTAGATCCCACCGTTATTATGGATCTCTTAGCCCATATTCGCTCTCATACTATGGGCAAGGGAGCGAACAACAAGCCAATGTTGCTCTCACAGGCTTGCCTGCCAATGACCAGGGACAAAAATTGCCAATTTTGTGCCAGGGATATTGTGATTTAAGCCACTTTTTCAAGCCCAGAGTCCAAGCCACCACTCAGAATGGAGTGATAGCATAAAATCAGTAAAAATGTAGGGAAAAAATGATGCAAAATCAATAAACTGAACAAGACCATAACCAGACCCCTACTAGCCATGACATGCATTTCATCAAACACATCATAAACATGTAACCTACATGTGTAAACAACATAATTAAGTGCAGGGATCTCATACTTATCTGAGAATCACTATGAACCATTTTTCCCTCATGTCAATTATTGCATTATCCTATATTAGTTCATAGACACATTATCCATTCATATACAAGTAAAAACATGCCAAGATCCATACATAGATGTTGTCATAAAATATATATATATAACAATCATAATAGGAACATAAATACCATAACCATATCAGCCATCAAAATCCACATTTACATCAATACATTTACACATGAAAATCAAGGAAATGAATTTCTCATTAATGAATGCAATGAACCAACCGGTGATGGGACTACCATGTTCCACCTGACCATAGATTGGTTGAGCCAAGTATCTCTTCATCCAATCACCCTCATGCCATATTCCAAGCATGAATGTGGGACTCATAGAACACATCAAAAACACCAATCAACATGGATGCCACCAGAGTTCTCCACCTACACCATGAGGAATTTGAGTGCCTCCTAGTCTCTCATTCTTTACCGTGCATCGACAGTCTAATCCAAGGATCACTAGGCCCTACACCGAGACATACTCTCCAGGATTTACTGTGCATCCCATCCTGGGACCACTAGGCCCAACGGAGAGAAAATCCACCTCTTGGATTTATTGTATATCCTGCCATTCACTGGCAAGGATTCCTAGGCCCACCGAGGCACACAATCTAGCTTTACCATAACCCACAGTCTGGTTCATGGGTTACTATGCCAATGGCTTTGTGATCCTCAATCTAGTTTAGGGACCACTCAGACCATGTGTTTGTCAATTCGAAGATCCACCCCACTCAACTTCGAATCCAATCTGGCCATCTCACATAAACCTAATGAGAGAACTCATCTCATCAAAGCTATCTAGAAATGGCAAGGCTAGGTTGAAAATACTGCCACGCCTAGAAAAGCCCATGCCATGGTATAAAAGAAACACATGCAATCCCATGCATGCCAAATTTAGAAAGGAAAATACACATGAAAGTTGATACCTACAATGAACCCTGTTGTAGCTGCTTGATCCTACCTTTACTTGCTTGATATTTGCTTCCTCTTGCCTTCTTTTCCTTTCTTGCTCCAATACCAAAGTGCTCCAAGAAAACTCTAAGTTTCCAAGAGTAAGTGAGAGAGAGAGAATAATGAGAGAGATCCAAAACTGAACTGATCAAGCTTGACAACTGATCCTCAGAAGGCTTTTTATCAATGAGGCGTCTATTTTCTTCATTTTCCATTATTTTTCTTCATTTTCGTCCTTGCATGCAACGTGTGACCTTTCATCTTCCTTTTCTCCTAATTTCCATTATTTTCATAATTAAAATGCCAATAATGCCATTTTTCCTTTCCAAATCCTTATTCATTGCATTTGTTAATTTCCTTAGCCATAAACAATCAAGTGAACACCCCTTATGATGTCTTGCCTAACATTCAGCTTGGAATACATGTCCCATCATCTATGGTATTTATATATTTTTACATGCAATTTTTACCAGGGCTGTTACAAAACCCTCCCCCTTGGGGGAACACCATCCTCAGTGTTCAATGACACATATAACCAACAAGACTATCGAAAAAAAAACATACTACCCATGGAGATTTATAACATAGCTCATTGCAGTATTTACAATGACCATTTGCTAAAACATAACAACATGACTAGATGACAACCATATTGCATATTGGAGCTTTATAACGCAACTCATTACGGTATTTACAATAACCACATATACACATATGCAAATCTGCTAAAATAGAAAATAAGAGAATGCATTGCTTGTATCAATCAACAAGGGAATACAAAGGCTCACACCTCCACCCTCAAAGTAATACCAGGATTCACCTCCTTCCCATGAAGTCTAGAATCCACTGCAAAGTAAAATCTGCATCCAATGTCTAGTGCTACAATCCTACACTTGTCCTCTCAACAAACAGTTATCGACTCATTGTTCTAGGGCGCACTCCCATTGTGAATCTAATTCCATCTGACAATGACAACGACATAAAAAATCCATCTCGGCCTTCCCTTCTCTGCTACACAGTCCCTCGGGCAATCCAGTCACCCCTTTCGTGTAGTCACTCACCTTCCAATTTTCGTTGGCACCCCCATCTTGGGCAGTCCAACCCTTGGCAAGGCTTCCTCGCATTAGAAGATACAAAACCCAAGGCATATCCTTGCCTCAAACCATCATACCGGTCATAGCATGCTCATGGAAATCAGTGGACACTATTGGGTACCTGTGTCCCATAATGGCCTTGCTCCTGAAGTGCTTTACTAGCATACTACTACATGTTCCAATTTCTTTTGTTGTTGCTGCTAATACTTTCAGTCAGTTTTGGCCACTCCACCAAGCATGTTCATTCTTTCATGTACTAAGCACATAAATTCTATTAGATTCAAAATAAATTAAAATAAATTCACATCATACATCATTGGCAGCTTGTCAATAAGGTACACTTGCAATCTTGTTTTCTTCTTGTCACAACAAGTCAAACTAACATATTTGAGCAAATCAACATGCATAGAAATATCACATCAGGTTAGCTCAATACATAATCATTGTAGATCAAAATCATAAATCACATGTAACGATCATAAACCATAATCATAAATCACATATAATGTTATGAAACCAACTCACAAAAAGATAGAAAAGATAGATGAATTCCTTAGAATTCAGCCTCTTCGAGGGGGAAACCTCCTTTACATTAAACAAATGAACAATTCTTAGATGATACAAATGAAAAGAGCTCCTTTCTATATAGGAGTCTAAGGGGTCATAATATAATCAGAGCCGACATAACACTAATAATGTAAGGGCACGATAATAACAATAGTGGGCTTCTATGGGGCACAATAATAACAATATGGGGACTACATGGTCACAACAATATAATAAGGGGGTTGTACTAATAAAAATAAGGGGTTAGACTAGTAGCATAGTGACCTAACATATAATCATCATATAACATAATCATAAATCACATGCATAATAAAACCAAAATAAAATGTTGATACTTATCCTTTCATCAATCCTTAGCTTCTACCTTTGTTCTTATTTCATACACAAACTAGATCAGTTTCCACACCCAACAAACAACTAGTGCCTTCTCCTCAACCAGGGGCACATATACATAGTGTGCATCACATACATACAACCACACACGACATACAAATCCATGCACCCACACTTGATATACAACACATACACCTACACCTAGTGTATATGATACAATACATACACTTGCAGCTAGTGCATAACATAATACATACACCTACACTTGGCATACAACACAACACAATACATCTATACCCGATTTACAACACCACACAATACATGCACCTACACAATGGACATACCTAGTACCACATGCCCTCAACACAGCATGTATGGCATGCACACAATACCACACACGCACTAGTACCATTTGTACAACTTGTACATAGTACCACCTGTACACCATGGTAAAAGCATGTAAGCAATGTGGAAATAATCAGAAGAACTCAGAAAACCATGACATGATGATTTGATTATGGAGTTCGTCCAATTTAGACTATGTCTCTGGGCCATGCTCAATAGTGGGGAGGCCTTCATTCAATTAATGGCATAAAATAGATAAAAGTACAAGCAATAAGCAATTACAACAGTTATACCTCCAATTTGAAAGATGGGTAGAGAATCGAGAGCCCATCTTCAGAAATATATAGTACCACTGAACTCCAAGTGAAAAATAGTGCAAAAATGCCTATCCAAACTCCCAATTTGGATAATCGAGTCTTCTGTAACCTCTGGAAACCTCCCTGTTGCTCAAGGCGAGGTCTGGCTTGCTATGAGGGTCAAGATCTATTGTGTACGTGTGCTTCTAAACTATTTGCTGACCCCCCTGCCTTTTTCTGACACAACAGTCATATATATAAGCATGGCAACATCCCTCAAAACTGGGGCAGTTTTAACATAATAACCAAGTTTAGGCAGGCAGGATCGGGCCGAAAGGTTATATGGAAACAACCTTGTAACAATAGTGAAATCTTGTTTAAACATAGCAAACCCATTAACCGCGCTTAAGGCCTGGTGGCATGTCTACACTTTTGCGATATATGGACCTGCTGACTTATAGAACATAATATATAATATATCATGTCCAGCTCCTCCCTGCAAATCGTAATCGGCATGGAACCCATCAGCATATCAACCCAACTTCAGTGCTCTACGATATGGCAAACCCGCCGAGATTTATAAACCACAACATATAACATATCGTGTCTGGATCCTCCCTGCAAATCACAATCACCGTGGAACCCATTGGTGTATCAACCTAACTTTAGAGATCTACGACATGGTAGACCCACCAAGATTTATAAACCACAACACATAACATATCAGGTCTTGATCCTCCCCACAAATCACAATCGGTGTGGGATGGGAGGTCACTCCATGCTACTCCTCCCCTCCTGCAAATCACAATTGCAATATATACCACATCGGAACTAGACTCTTTCGGGGCCAATTCGTATAATTGTTCAACCTCTAACTTATGATATGCGATATCGCAATCGCAGTCATGACCCTGTCGGGGTCAATTCTTAAGCTTCTTTTTCCTCTTACACTAATATGTGATATGCAGGACCTAGTGGAAACCTGCCACATGGCGCTCCCTCATTCGCTGAGACTTTTTCCATGTCACCTTCTCTTGCCACTTGGACAAGTCAAAATCAAACTTTGATTTGCTCTAACTTCCTCATCTGGACTCAGATTTAAGTGTCGTTCACACCATTGCAATCAGGATGATGAGCACTTTGATCCAATGCTAAGTTTATCCAGATTCTGCCACTTTGAGTTTTGAGCCTTTTACCATGCCACTGGTACTTTTCTGAAGATCCACCTGGATCAATTCTCTAGGATCCTCCTAGATTAATCCTCCCCACTAAGAGCTTTTGAACCACCAAAAGGCCTTTTAGTCAATTGGCAAGTGAGGAAATTTATCCCTCACTTTTTCCTTCTCCATCCATTGATCTTTTCTTGGATGCATTCCTTTGAAGCCAACACAGATATACTCCACATCTCCTTGTTGTGAAGTTTTGGTTTTCTGGTCGAGTATGATATCTTCGGGCAACTTATTTAGATACTCAGGTGCAAAATCATCCACTATAGAAATCTGTGCAACCTCCTCGGTATCCATAATCAATGGAGGTTCATAAAGCTTCAGGTTTTCTACATTTACCATTGAGTACATCTACATATACAATGGAAAATCAAGACGAAAAGCATTGTCTCCAATCTTTGCCAAATAGTGAAGGGACCATATCATATGGGTCTCAACTTCTTCCCTTCTCCCTTCATTCTATCCTTGCTAATATGGAGCCATACCTTGTCCCCAACTTGAAACTGATGGTCAACTCGGTTCTTATCATGTCAAGCTTTATACCAAGCTTGACTCTTCTCCAACTGCTCATGCACTGCCGGATGAATTACCTGTATCCACTAAATGAAATTCTGTGTTTTGTCCCTATCATCTCGTCAGTTGCTATCCTCCTCTTTCCCAAATACCATCTCCAAGGGATCTCTAGGTAGATAGCAAAACATGTCTCGAATAGTGAGCTCTGTGTAGATGAATGTGTTGCTCGATTGTATGCATGTTGCACATAAGGAAGTTGTTCATCCTGCAACTTGGGATGTTTCCCACAATAGCCTCGTAACAAGTGTACCATGGTGCAGTCAACAACCTTTGTCTATCCATCGGTCTGCGGATGAAATGTCGTACTTCTTTTCAGCTTAGTGTCCATCATTCTCCACAAGTTGGTCCAAAAATCCCCAAGAAAGCGAGAGTCGATCTGACACAATAGATGTAGGAAATCCAAAATGGAATCAAACATGCTAAAAGAAAAGAAAAGTAGTCTGCTCATCAATGACCTGCTTTTTACAAAGCATTAAAATACACATTTTATTAAACCAATCCACAACGACATACAAATAGTCGTGACCTTTCCTAGACATAGGAAAGCCTCCTACAAAGTCCATGGACACACTTTCCCATGGTCGACGCGAAATAGGGAGTGGCATGTAGAGCCAAAGTTTTCTATTAGAGGGCTTTGAAATAGAACACAACACACAACCTTTTACAAAGTGAGCCACAATGTTTTTCATATGAGGCCAAAAACAAAACCTCTGCAAATGACATAAATTTTTCTCCATTCCAAAGTGACCAGACACCAGAGAGGTATGATCCTATTTGATTACATGAACCCTTTCATCACTAGGTATGCACAATTTTCCAAGGTGGTACAATAGATTTCCCTGTAAGTAATAATTGTCCATCTGCGATCCATGAGTCAATTTTGCATAGATTTCTTTAAAATCACTATCGTTAGCATATTGTTCAGCATAAATTTCTAATGATAAAGAAACATTTTGCAAAGCTATAGATGCATAAATAGGAGGGTAAGAAATCATATCTATTACTTTGTTGTTGGCGCCCTTCTTGTATCTTATCAATGAAATTGTTGGAGGAATCCCATCCATCTGAAGTGACGGGCTTGCTGAAGCTTGGTCTATGACTGAAGATACTGCAAGGGTTGATGATCCATATGGATGATGGTCTCCTTGCCAATTAGATAATGTTTCCACTTCTTTACACTCTAGACCAAGGCATACAACTCCCAGTCATATGTGGGATAATTCATAACAGCATGGGAGAAAGTCTCTGAATGGTAACATACAGGCTTTCTTTGCTACATCAATACAGTGCCCATGGCATATCCACTAGCATCTGTTTCAATTTCAAAAGGTTTTTGAAGGTTTGGTAAGGCTAGCATTGGTGTTGTGCTGATCTTCTCTTTCAGTGTGTCAAAGGATTTCTTTTGTTTTCCTCCCCACTAAAAGGCCTTCTTCACACTAGTCAAGGCGTGCAAGGGGGTTGCGATAACAGAGAAGTTCACATGAACCTTCTCCAATATTGTACCATGCCCAGTAAACTTCAAACCTCTGTAACATTCATGGGCTCGGGCCAATTCATAATCACCTCCACTTTAGAGGGATATATCCTTAATTTTCCATTACCGACAATGTGGCCTAAATAAATCAGAGAAGTCTTCCCAAACTCACACTTTGACAGTTTCAAATATAGTTTCTCATTCTTCAGAACATCAAGCACTTTCTTTATATGACACACATGTTCATCACAGGTCCTACTATATGCAAGAATATCGTCTAGATATACAAGAACAAAATGATCAAGAAAAGGCCTAAATAAAATATTCATTACCCTCATAAACATGGTTGGAACATTGCACAGTCCAAATGGCATCGCCATCCATTCGAATAGCCCCTATTTGGTTTTTAACACAGTCTTCCAAATGTCCTGCTCTGTAATTCTAACATGTTGATAACCACTACGCAAATCCATCTTTGTAAAATAAAAAAAAATAAAAACATTTTTCAGTTGATCTAACAATTCATCAATGCAAGGGAGAGGGTATCGATTCTTCAATGTGATCTTGTTCAACACCCTATAATCTACGCACATTCTCCATGTGTCATATTTCTTGGGTACCAACACAATCGATGAGCCACAAGGAGAAGAACTTGGTCTAATAACTCCCTGATTTAACAGTTCCTGCACCTATTTCTTGATCTCCTCCATCTCGATAGAAGCGATCCTGTGCATGCCAACATTCGGTATAGGAGAATCCTATTGTAAATGGATCTCATGTTGGATTTACCGTTTAGGGGAAAATCCTCTTGGTTCCCGAAACAATCCATCATAATCAGAAACAATTTCAAATAATTCTTTCTTATGATCAAGATTACAACCTTTGAAAGCGTCAGCCATCTCGGCCTCTTTCGCTCTCACTATCATGAGCATGCACCCTTTGTTGGAATTAACCAGTCGTTAAATCTGAGTTGTGCTTACAAGGCTAGCATTGAATTTTGTATGATGAGCTCTGACTATATATTTTACTCCATCCTTTGTGAGGTGGCATTTGTTCTCATGCTGTAAGAAAACAACCTTTCTGTCATATAGATATGGGCTTCCCAAGATGATTCCACAGATGTCCAAAGGAACTACATCTAATTATACCTCGTCAACTAATTTAGAAGCAATAACAAATTTGGCCCTACACTACTTGGTGACCTGCAATTTGGCTTTATCACTTACCCAACCAAGCGGGTATGGACTCAGATGAGGCTTAGTTTCAAGGCATAACTTTTTCACTAAGGACTTTAAGATTAAGTTTCCTTGGGTACCTGAATCAAATAGAGTTTCCACCTTTGTATGTTTTATGACAACTCTAATGTGGAATAACTCATTCTCTTCCATTCATTACTTACAGGCTCATTCAAATAACTAGTACTTGCAATAGAATCAGAACTATCATTAATAGAAAGATTACCTCTTGTGCGCATGATTGTGATCAATGTCTCATCGCCAGAATCTGATCTAAGGTCCTATGTTATTTCCACTATCTTCTCCTTCCCCTTTTCACTGAATCTCTTCGGTCTCAACTCCGTATCCAACTTCCAGCAGTGGTCCTCATCATGACCATCTTTCTTTCAATGAGTGCAAGATGATGTTGCTCCATCCCCTTTCTTGGTTGCAACAGCCTTCTTATCCTTCCCTTTTCCTTTCTTCTGGAATTTTCCATGTTGAGGTTTGAATGACATCTTCTTCACTTGATCATCTCTGTCATGCTTGCCATGGATTTCAAGATGAATAGCCTTTACGTTGGCCACATCAATTGTAGTAGGCTCAAACAGTAATAATGAGTGTCTTATGTAACTATGTAGTGCACCAACATACTTAGTTATAGTCTCGGGCGAATCTAATGAGATGCCTAGATTCAGTGCTTGTTTCTGAAATTATTCAGTGAATATTTGCACATTCTGGCCCTTACCTTGCCTTAGATATTGCCATTCCATAAGTGCCTTTTGTTTATAACCCAAAGGGTAAAATTGGTTTTTCAATGCAAAAATAAAACTAGACGAAGAGGATAGAAGGTTACTTGACTTTGTGCTACCCTTCTGCAACTTGGTCTCCCACCAAATGAGAGTAGTTCCACTCAGCCGAAGAGATGCTAACTAGACTTTCACCTCATCTTCTTCAATTTTCTGGATCTAGAAATAAACCTCTATCTATCTTATCCAGTTATTAATTTTTTCTGCATTACACTCTCCATTGTACATGGGCAGGTCAAACTTTACGTCTAACTTGAAGAACGGTTTCTTAGATGTCTACTTGAAATTTCGATAAGAGTGATGAACATCATCACTTGAAGAAGGAGAGGGATGAGGCTCTTCTCCACCATCTTCATAATTTGCTGACCCATGGTCATCGACATCCTTTTTCTCATGCCCAAGCGCCTTCTCATACTCTGCGAACAGCTTGTCTACTTTCCCTGCCATATTGTAGAATACCTTGTGGAAATTATGTTCCTCTTTCCAACAAGCTTCTTCATTGGCCATGTTTCTTCTTCATTGTGCACATCCTACTTCAGGATCAAAGGAATTAAGCATTCCTTCTCCTTTTCACAGCTTGTTCTAGGTTAGCATAAACTCATGCAATTCGCATCTACAAAGACCTGCTCTGATACCAAGCTTGATCCAAGATCTTTTGCTTATAGATGCATGAGAATTACATATAACATAGTTAATTAACCATGGAACTTAAAAGCACATAAACAATGCGTAAATAATCATAAGAACTCAAAAAACCATGACACGATGATTTGATTATAAAGTTTGTCCAATTTGGACTACGTCTCTGAGCCCTGCCTAATAGTGGGGAGGCCTTCATTGAATTAGTGGCATCAAAGAGATAAAAGTACAAGCAAAAAGTAATTACAACCCTTATACCTCCAATCTGAAATATGGGTAGAGAATGGAGAGCCCATCTTTAGAAACATATAGTACCACTGAACTCATGGCGAAAAATAGTGCAAAAAAGCCTATCAAAACACCTAATTTGGATAATCCGGCCTTTTGCAACCTCTCAGAACCTCCATGCTGCTCAAGGCGAGGTCTGGCCTATTGCCAGGGTTAGGGTCTACTACGTGCATGTGCTTCTCAACTATCTGCTGACTCCCCCTGCCTTTTCTAACGCAATAGTCATATATATAAGCATGGCAGCATCCCTCAAAACAGGGCAGTTTTAACATAATAAACAAGTTTAGGGAGGCGGGATTGGGCCAAAAGGTTATATGGAAACAACCTTGTAACAATAGTGAAATCATGTTTAAACATAGCAAACCCATTAACCGCACTTAAGGCCCGGTGGCATGTCTATCGGTGCTTTTAACTATCAGTGGACAATCCAAAGCCAATACAACAAACACTTATGCGATATATGGATCCGTCAGCTTATAGAACATAATATATAATATGTCACGTCTGGCTCGTTCCCGCAAATCACAATCGGCGTGGAACTCATCGGCGTATCAACCCAACTTCATTACTCTGCGATATGGTGGACCAGCCAAGATTTATAAACCACAACATATAACATATCAGGTCTAGATCCTCCCCGAAAATCGCAATCGGTGTGGAACCCATCGGCGTATCAACCCAACTTTAGTGCTCTGTGATATGGCGGACCCACCAAGATTTATAAACCAAAACATAGAACATATTGTGTCTAGATCCTCCCTACAAATTGCAATTGGCGTGGGTTGTCACTCCATGCTACTACTTCCCTCCTGCAAACTGCGATTGTGATATATACCGCATTACAATTGGACTCCATTGGGGCCGATTCGTATACTTGTTCCACCTTCGACCTGTGATATGCGATATCACAATCGCAGCCAGGACCCTGTCGGGGCCGATTCTTAAGTTGCTTCTTCCTCTTGTGCCGATATGCGATATGTGGGACCTAGTGGAAACCTGCCACGTGGCACTCCCTCATTCACTGAGACTTTTTCCATGTCATCTTCTCCTACCACCTGGACAAGTCAAACTCAAACTTTGAATTTCTCTAACTTTGTCATCTGGACTCAGATTTGAGTGTCGTTCACACCATTTGAATCAAGATGACGAGCACTTCGATCCGATGTTAATTTTATCCAAATACTTCCACTTTGATTTTTGAGCCTTTTACCATGCCACTGGTACTTTTTGAAGATCCACCTGGATCAATCCTCCAGGATCCTCCTAGATCACCATACCACCTACACAACGTGTGCACAACATCACATGTACACGGCGCCACCTGCGCAATGTGTACACAACACCACATGTTCACTGCACCACTTGTACAACGTGTACACAATACCACATGTACATAGTGCCACACACATGACATGTACACGACACCACATGTACACAGTGCCACATGCACAACATGTACACATCACCACCTACACACAACACCACTTTTACAACATGTACACAACACCACATGCACACAACACCACTTGTACAATCATGCACACCACACCATATGTACATAGCACCGCATATACAACATGCATAGAGCACCATATGCATACAACACTGCATATCCATCATGCACACAGTCCAACATGTACACAACACCGTATATCCAACATGTACATGGCACCACATATACCCAGCACTGAATATGCAACATTCATAGATCACTATCTGTACTAACACCCTGTACATAATATTGCATAAACAACATGTACACACACTACATATGCAAAATACTGCATTCACACAATCATCACAGATGCAACATGTACAACACGTATGACATATGCACTACATTAATACCACACATATGAAACCACACTACCTCTACCAAGCAAGCTTGCTTCCTGCGTCTTATCCATGCTTGTCCTAGCATGTCACAGACCACACTGCTTTCATTTCGCTAATATATTCCTTGGTATAACCTGTCCATGAAATAGACATGATATAATCACATAATATCAACTCATAACCACATGATATTGACCTCATATATTTTTGTGACACTCTTCCCAATTGATCCTTCATAAGACCAAAAACCTCGTCATGTCATTCACCTATATAAGAAATCATTCATCCACAAGAATGATCCTTGATGGCCCTTTCAAATAGTGATACTGATACATCTGTACATGCATATATAATCATTAACATAAAATAATCATCATCCTATCAGACAACGACATACATACACACATGCATGTATACATATATAAACATCAGCATAATCATGATCATAACATAATTACCAGATAATGTAAGGTCAAGGTTAAGAGAAATTCCTTTGTTCACACACAACATGCACAACATTGAGAACAATCCTTCCCAACATAGCCAAGGCATCTGACACCTCAGATCCATTTACTTTACCTTCTCTAGTTACCTTTCTCATGTTTATACTGCCACCGTCCATTTACCACTATGGACCAATCAATCCAACTGACTGTCATAGTCTTACCTTCTGTTGTGCTTACTCATGCACAGAGCATCATCTAAGTCTTACATTACCTGTTCAGTACCATAGAGCTCCCCCCAAGCTCCATTAACTTTTATCTTTCTCAACCAATTCCCAAGACAATCAAAACATAAAAGACAAGAAAAAACACAAACAAGAAGAAAACCATCAAAATCAATAACAACATGACTCCACAAACAAAGTGGCATGATCATGCACTAGACATAACAAAACTGCAAATCAAGCACAAACAAATCACAAAGACCAAAAGCACAATACTAACAATAGACACCATGGCTCAATCCCCATGGTTCCCAATGAAAGCTCTACCCAAGCCTTCTTCATAATTTCATGCAAGTTTCCTTGCCATGCAATCCCCCGCATCATATTGCCATAAATACATAACTATCAGTGCATAAATCAACATAATGACATACTAGTTACCTTACTTTATTGTGCCAAACACATTGCTTGCAACTGAACACATCCATGCCATCTCTCAATGGACTCCAATCCTTTGACGGATCCACCTGTAACTAAATACTAGCTAATATACCTGTCAAGTACATGTTCATGAATATAACACATATCCACATAATATCAGATGGGATCAAGGTTAATAAGAATCCATGTATGCAAAGCACTCATTTGTTTGGAATTAGGGTTTCCAAACATATCCAAAGGAATTCTTGCCTGATTCCTTTCTTTTTTCCATTTTTACCTTGTTTCAATCGAGGCTTACTATGCATTGTCACATCACACACATGTTAGTTATATAAACACATCAACTATTACCTTGTCACACTAATACCAAGCATGTTTCCTACAACTTCTGACACATGTCAACCACATGTTCCAAACATTAAGACAATCATATGTATCAATTTTAAAGCAACCCTCACCAAGACTAACAATCATGTCATAATCCATAGTCAACTCATAGTCATTAGACATAATGCTACAACTATCATCTACTACACTCAAGTACATATCAAGTGTCTCGACACATATGTATTAGTACAATCATCTTAAAACAAGATCATTTCTTCATGCAACCCCATAGACTCATACTCATACTCATATCATGCAATTAATCAAACATTCAAGCAAGCTATGAATGCAGCATGTCAGATAAATCAACTAGACGACATAATAAGTGCCAAACACTCAAACACCAAATAGATGTCACAATCAAATAGTCAAGCAAAAGGTAGATGACATAAGCAATCTCATACCTCACTGTATCTCAAGGGAGGCTATCTTGTCTGCACAATCAATCTAGATTGGCATGATATAACTTCACAACATATCAACTCAAACATAAATCATGATATCCATAATAGTAACTAACTAACATGTTCACATCATAAGATCATAAGCATTTGTCATTCATGCACAACAATCACATATGTACGATTAGTCTAGATTAGTATGACACCATATCGCAAATATTTCGGCTCATACCTTAATATCGCAACCATAACCAAATGCATATGTCACACATATGACCAATCCAAATTACAACATCAATATCTCAATGAAATAACTCTAATCAAAGTTAATAGCATATAACAACAATAAGCTATATATCATGCTCATCAACAACTTATAACCTAATCATCAAGTTATCTTACATAAAACAATAATAGCAATGCATACAACCACCGATTACCATAATTCTTGGCTATCTGACTCTTGTGCATATGACTATGCTAATAAACTATCATCTATCATGTACATAACCATAACATCAAAAGACATGTACATAAACCTAATGTATATAACCCAAATGTATATAATAATCCTTAACCTACATAGCTGAATGCCCAACATACACACATGTATAACGACATGCTCTTGCCTCAAGGTCCAATGTTGCAACTTCACTTTAATGATTTGAATCTCCTACTTTACCTCATTCAACACATTAGCATCATAACATACCAATAGCACCATGATGACTTAAATTGCATACCATGAATTCACAGGCATGTTTGACCTACTATTCATGCATACTATAACCAAGACCATACATGCATAACAACTGCATATATACATATAACACATGAGTACCAAACCATATACACATCATTTTAGCTAGAGTACATTCATCAATGCATGACCATATCAACTTTACAAACCATAACCTCATGCATGACAACAACCATTACTCCATTGTATGCATTTCCAAATGCACCATCAGCATGCATAAGCAATGCATAATCAACTACGCATACACATGAATGCATGTAGTTGAGCATAAGAGATCAATACTTGTAACCAACCTACAAGACTGATACATGTAATTAAACATACAAGAATGTAACCTAACATACAAGGATGTAATCAAGAGACATATAACAACATGTAAGAATCATATAGCAATATGTAACTAATCATATACTAATGACGATGCATTGCACCAAAATCAACATCAAGTTCCTCATGACAACCTTACTACAACCATGATCAACATTATGCAATGCAACAAGCACATGGAATGCAAGTGTAAGAGACACACATGCAACTGACATGCAGGCATGACCAACACACATTGCCCATCCATTCTGAGAGTTGAACCATGCTTTGATACCACTCTTTAACACCTTCCTCCCACATTGACCCAAGTAACCATGCCAAATGGGGTAAACATGAGACAAGAGGCATTTATAATCAGATTCAACCTCCTATGTGACCTTAAGGAAGTGGAATCAATAGAACATCACACACAGTCATCCAACATAATCAATAGAACCCTCAAGAGACAAGTCAGCCACTCAGACAGCTTGTCCCTAGGTCCCACTGCTATTCTAGATCCCTTAGGCCATAATCGATCTCATGCTATGGGAAAGGGAGTGACCAACAACCCAAAGTCACTCTCACGGGCTTGCCTTCCAGTGACTAGGGACCAAAATTGCCAGTTTTGTGCCAGCAACCCCAAGATTTAAGCCACTTTTTTAGGCCCAAAGCTTAGGCCATTGCCCAGAATGGACTGATAACTTAGAATCAGTAAAAATATAGGGAAACAATGATGCAAAATCAATAAACTGAACAAGACCATAACCAGACCCCTATTAGCCATCACAGGAATTTTGTCAAACACATCATCAACATGCAACCTACAAGTGTAAACAACATAATTAAGTGCAGGGATCTCACACTTATTTGAGAAACGCTGTGAACCATTGTTCCCTCATGTCAATTACTGCATTATCTTCTATTAGGTCATAAACACATTATCCATTCATATAGAAGTAAAAACATGTAGAGAGCCATACATAGTTGTTGTCGTAAAATATGCATATAACCAGCATAATAGGAATAGAAATATCATTAACATATCAACCATCAAAATTACATATACATCAATACATTTACACATGAAAATAAAGGGAATGAATTTCTCATTAATGAATGCAATGAACCAACTGGAGATGGGACTACCACATTCCAACCAACCATAGTTTGGTTGAGCTAAGTCTCCCTTCAGCCAATCACCCGTGTGCCATATTCTAAGCATGTATGTGGGACTCATAGAAAACACCAATCAACATCGATGCCATCGGAGTTCTCCGCCTACACCATGAGGAATTTGAGTGCCTCCTAGTCTCTCAGGCTTTACGTGTATCCAGAGTCCTATCCAGGGATCACTAGGCCATACACCGAGACATACTCTCCAGGCTTTACCGTGCATCCCATCTTGGGACCACTAGTCCCAACGAAGAGAAAATCCACCTCTTGGCTTTACCATATGTCCCACCATTCACTGACAAGGATTCTTAGGCCCACCAAGGCACACAATCTAGCTTTATCACAGCCCACAGTCTGGTTCAGGGGTTACTAGGCCAATGGATTCATGATCCTCATTCTATTTTAGGGACCACTCAGACCATGTGTTTGTCAATTCGGAGATCCACCCCACTCAGCTTTGAATCCAATCCAGCCATCCCACATAAACCAAATGAGAGAACCCATCTCATCAAAGTTATCAAGAAATGGCAAGGCTAGGCTGAAAATAATGTCACACCTGGCCAAACCCATGCCATGGTAGAAAAGAGACACATGCAATCCCATGCATTTTAAATCTAACAAGGAAAATACATATCCAATTTGATTCCTGCAGTGAATCATGTTGCAGCTGTTTGATTCTGCCTTTCCCTACTTGATCTTTGCTTCCTGCAATGAATAATGTCACACCTGGCCAAACCAGTGCCATGGTAGAAAAGAGACACATGCAATCCCATGCATTCTAAATCTAGCAAGGAAAATACATATGCAATTTGATTCCTGCAATGAATCATGTTGCAGCTGTTTGATCCTGCCTTTCCCTACTTGATCTTTGCTTCCTCTTGCCTTCTTTGCCTTTCTTGATCCAATGCCAAATTGCTCCAAGAAAACTCTAAGTGTCCAAGAGTGAGAGAGAGAGAGATAATAATGAGAGAGATCCAAAACTAAACTGATTAAGCTTGCCAAATGATCCTTAGAAGCCTTTTATCAATGAGGCCCCTATTTTCTTTATTTTCCATTATTTTCTTTCATTTTCCTCCTTACGTGCAACTTGTGACCTTTCATCTTCCTTTTCTCCTAATTTCCATTGTTTTCATAAATAAAATGCCAATACTACTATTTTTCCTTTCCATAGCCTTAGCCACTACCTTTGCCAATTTCCTTGGCCATAAACAATCAAGTGAACACCCCCTAGGATGTCTTCCCAACATTCAGCTTGGAATACGAGTCCCATCATCTGTGGTATTTATATATTTTTACATGGAACTTTTACTTGGGTTGTTACACTTTTGTCCTTCGGTATATGAATATACACAAGACCCCCAAAGATTCGAAGATGATCTATAGATGTCTTCTTCCAAGTGAACACTTCTTCTGAAGTCTTGTTATCTAGAGATCTGTGACGACATCAATTTTGAATGTAGATTGTTGTCTTGGTTGCCTCTCCCCATAGAAACTTAGGTAGATCTTGATCATGTAACATTTCTTTTGTACTTTCTTCAATGGATATGTTCTTTCCTTCTATTACTCCATTTTGTTTAGGATTGTATGGGACTATCAGCTCCCTCTTGATCCCAGACTCCTTATAGAATGCTATAATCTATTTAGATGTATATTATCCTCCACTATCAGATCTTATTATCTTGATTCTTCTTTCTGTAAGGTTCTCCACAACAACTTTGAATTCTTGAAATTTTGTGAATATTTCATCCTTGGTTTTCATTAAGTAAACCCTGGTCTTTCTTGAATTATCATCTATTAATGTGACACAACATAGATGGAATCCAAGTGATTTTGGAGTCAGAGGGCCACATACATCAGAGATATTCATGATGACCTTAGAGAGCCAAAGCTATGATACCATCTTGAGAATTCAATAGGGAAATGAATATGTTAATTCTCTTAACTTGATAATTGTTTGTGTTACCTTTTTACTTATTATCTTTGTTTGATATTATTCCAATGTGAAATACATCAAACAACTACGAAAATAGTAAGAATAGTGACATAGTATATAGGTTGCAAGCCAGGGCAAAAACCATGACCTAGACTCATACAAATACCCTCCAAGATCAAGTCTACCACAACCTCTAGCTGCAATATCTTCGACCTCCCATTAGATCAAAAAATTATGCTCCCTAGCAACTGCTTCTACTCCTCAAGGAGACTTCGATCTCCCTCTAATAACATTCCTCTTGACTTCGCTTGCCTTGACTTGAGTCCTAGGGCTAGTAGTATGCCCTAAGAGACCTTCGCTTGCCTTCCCCTCCCTTTTTCTTCAAAATCAAACCCCAGAAAATCCAACACAGAAAAATCCTAACTTCGAACTTCCTAGAAGAATAGATAAGGCCCAAAAACTTCAACTTCTTCGACTTCCTCTTCTTCACACTTCCTTCTTGACTTCTTCTTCTTCTGCTACATTTTCACATAAGATATGAGTGAGTGAGTGATGCAAATAGAGGATGAGTTTTTCTGATATATAGGCTTCTTCAAGGTTGGACGTGGATCTTCATTTAGGTCAAATTGATAGCTCACTAAGTCGACTTCATCTTGGAGGTATTTTGACACTTTAAAGACAAAATAATTTTTTCTTTATACTTTACAATGTGCCCATAGGATCTTCAATATATGACAATGACTCTTATACCTAGGACAAACCATAGAAGAAATCAATGGGTGCTTGACCTATAAAAAAAAAGAACTTGAGCATGAAACCCATGCTCTAATAACAATAATAATTTCTTTTTTTTCATTTTACATTTACAAGAATATATTTTATACTTATGAAGACCGAACCTAGTTAGACATTTTTCAACAACATGGTGGTGCAAGGTGGATGTTAAAGTCTCCTTTAGGTTGGAGCCTAATAACACTTCAGGGTGGAAAGGGTGGTGATAGGGAAACAAGTTGGTGCTTTTAGGGTGTTTGTGCATCCCTTTAGTCGGATCTGATAAAACCAAGGGGTTGGTGCCTCCTTGTAGTTGTTGTTGGATAATGTTGGAAGTCGATGCTTCCAATTGATGTAATCTTGAGACCTATATTAAATTGTTTTGTGGTTTTCACCTATTTGGGTTTCCACATATAAATATCTTGTGTATAGTGTATGATGTTATGTTTTGTTTAATGGTGTTGTTAATTATTAATGTTTACATTATATTTTTAAAATGGTAAAAAGTGTCTAATATTGATTCACCCACCCTCTCAGTATTGGTGAATATTCTAACATTCTTTAAAAGTAATTTTGAATTAATGGTTTGTGATTGAATGCATTTCATTGCATATGTAATTTCATATTAGTTACAACAACCAAGATCATCTTATAACTTGAACAAGTCACCTTTAGATGTTGGTGTGATTATCTTTCCTGCAAGAGTGATTTACTTTCTTGCAATTTACTTTCTTGTAACATAGATTATACAACATGCCTTTACATTCTTGTAGGTGTGGTGTGATTTAGAAAGCATCTTTATATCTTGAATTTAGTTACTACAAATTTAGACACATACATGATTGTAATAGCATATATGGTGCATGATAGTTTGCAAGTTCCCCTATGAACCCCAAGTTGACAATTAAATGAACAACCTTTTTTTGTCTCTCTAAGCAATTAGAAAGTTAATTAAAAGGCTCGTCCTTTTGGCATCATTTTTAAGGAATTATCTATAGTACAATCTTTGTTGTGTTGACTGATCTCTTTAGTTATTGCATGATTTTACTTCTTGTTATCTAGATGCTTTATGGATTTCTCTCTTTTAAGATAGGTCTAATTAACTGATCTTCTAATTTTTACTTTTCAACCATTTATTTTTGATAGTAGATTTTTCAAAACTCTCCCTCAAACTAACAATGTTGGTCATAAATGAAAAGGGCACAACCAACCACATTATTTGACTCTTATAGGACATTCACTATAAAAACATAAATCTGAATTATTCGAAGTAGAATCTAAATTTGTGAAGCTTCCATCTATTGTCCCAACAGAAGCTTTGTTCCCAAAATATTCTCTCAACAAGTAAATCCACATAGAGCTTATTTTTCCTAGATATCACAATGCACCCTTAGAGGAGGAAGATAGTTTTTTAGAAGAATCAAATGAATAGACCAATTAGAGAAAAATATCCGACTCTCGGTCTCACCAAATTTTCTTGGTCTCTTTAAAAAAACCCTGACACCTTCCCATTCAAGTTCAATGTGTTTTATAGAAGCTACAACTATGTCTCTAACATGCAGAAGTTGAAACTCTTTCTTGTTACCCTTAAAGGAATTGCACTACATTGATTCATGGGCTTGGGGAAATATAGCATCAAGACATGAGCACAATTGAAAAATAAATTCTTGGAAAAATATTAAAATTACTATGAGGACAAGGAACAAAGAGAAGAAGTCTTCTAAATGATCCAATGCGAAGATGAAAAAAAACTTGAAGACTATGTTGAGAGATTTTGCTACAAGTTTCAAAGAGTAAGGTAAGAAGACTTGGCTCTAGAGATATTTTTTGTCTTATTAGTGCAAGGGATAAAACCTGACTGTCTAGAACTCTTCAACCTGATTCGCAGCAAAATTAGGATGAAATTAGGGAACTCTATTGGCAATATTCACAAGGAACTTCTAAGACTATTAAAGAATCCCAAGATATGTTGGCTAGGATCAATAGGACTGTTGGTGGAGGATTCATTACATTATAAATTTAAAACATGTTAAAGAACTTAAGAACTCATATACTAAACACACTACTCCCAATTAGATACCTTGCAGGCAATGAAAAAGGAGGCAAAACTAGCATTAGCAAGCTTTTGCTGAAAATGCACAAGAAATCATCCATTGAAGCAATTCCCATTGGATCAGATCAAAATATGTTCCATATGTAGAGAAGAGAATCCTATAAATAATTGTTCATCTCTACCCAAACTGAAAGTTGTCTATCAAGAAGCAGAAGATCTAGAACATATATGTTTTGTTGCACCAAAATGACCATGGTTACAAAAGCCATAAGGTATGATCGGAGATCCATGTCAAAGTTTTAATTCTAATTGTACTAACCCTTGCATGAAATATTCCTATTAATAGTGATGCTTGTTTTTTCATCCATGAATGGCTTGTCCTCCTACACCTTAGCAACTTTGGTAGCAAGGGTGGAGAAATCCTACATATAGAGGCCCTCAACAAGCCCTTGTGTAGCCACCATGCAACTCCTTCCTTCTCCTCAAATGAAAGCATCCACATTCACCCCTCCATGACCACAATTACTTGCACAACCCATAATTAACCCCAATAATGGTAGTTTGGCTCAACCAACACAAGTGTTTATGCTTGAAATCTATTGGTGCGAGGTTTTGGATAGACCCAGGTTTGGTGCGCAATGTCGTCCAACAAACCCACTTAACACCCGCCCTTTCATCATCAACCACAAATTGGATGAAGTATCACCTGAGATGCCATGAGGGACTACTAGAACTGGGTTTCCATAGTCAGAGGAGATTGTTGGGTTTTTGTAATATTAGTGGCTTAACTTACTGCGCAGAAGTTAGTACACCTAACATACAGACATATGACATCCATTTTGAGTTCGTATACTACATAGGAACTCATATAATGTTATTATACTTTTTCAATTTACTAACACTACCCACAATATCATTATTACAGAAACACCATATTCACACAGACTCCTGTGATGCCGTGTCCATTCATAAAAAAATATAGGGCCAATCCATAAATATTTCATTACTTCATAATAGAGAAATATGCACATCGTGCTACAACAACTAGTAGTTTGAATCTAGCTCACTAGCGTTACCATAGCTAAAGACAACACACTACAACAATTTATGCATTACAAAACATCAGTGATTCTAAAAGAGTCTATCTTCTTATGACCTAGATTCATTGCAGACTTCATCTACACATATGTTGGATATCAACTACAGACACACAGAATAACCAAGCAACTATTGTAATCAACTCGCAGTGGCTTAACAAAAGAACACAACATCGATGACTCTTCACTTTGTTGGCCAACCCCCTAACTAGGAAATTTGGATCTTCTTATTCTTCTTTAGTAGCTCCTCAATCACCATCATCTAGTTCATATGGTTTCCACATTGACTAACGGTCTAGATATTTTATGACAATTATTTTCCAATTGTCCAATGTTTTTCAACTGACGAATGGTGTTGGCTTGATATGTTTGTCAATAGTCCTTTCCCCACTCCACCAACCTATCTCCTCCTGCAAATATATTATGATTCCTTCACTATGGTGACCTCCCTCACCTTCATCAAATGTCCCAAAATCCTAACTGCCAAGATCTACTTCTCATGTGTCCTTGCCTACTTGGCATAGTGACATTTTACATGCAATACCTTCTTGTGCTACATCTCCCTGTCCTGCACCAGTTTCCCTACTTCGCATTAGGTTATCTCCTCCTGCAACATTCTCTGATGCATGAAATCCCCTACACTATTACCAAAAATTTAAAAAACATTTGGCCTCCAACAGGACCCCAACACAAAATTGTGGCTCGTCCAAAGCTACTCAGTCCTTCTCCTATCTCCATTGGTTCATGGATATTGATGTTTGATGAGGTTAGCCTTCTCTTCCTGATGGTGCATCTTTTAGGGGTGATTAGATGCTCTTTGCATAAGAGCGGAGTTTCATGCTCCTCTTCCTGTGGTTCTTCATGAGGAATAGAGAGTGTGATCTTCCACTACTGCTCTTAGATGGAGTTGTATGGTTGTCTCTGACCTTTTACTTATTCATGATGCTCCTCCATCTCTCTCCCTTGGAATTCTTTTCAATATATTAGAAATACCTCAACTTTATATGTAGCCAATTGATGCCTAGAGGATTGGTGTACCAAGCAAAATGTGCCCAGTTGGGTGACCACATACACACCCTCTAGATAGTCTCATTCTATGCCATTTCCAATATAAATCCAAGGCAGAGGTTCTTTCTCTAGACTTCTCATGCAACCCGCATATGCATGAGGTGGAAGCCTCATTCTATTGTTGCAGCCTCCATTACAGGTACCACCCTGACACTGGTTTGTCGAATCTGTTCGTAGTGACCTCCCATAAATAGTTTTGGGCTAACTTAATTGGTGCAGTTGTGATCTACATTTTAAAATATCTCCCTAAGTGGAAGAGGGCCTGCCTTTTCTAGGCCACCTGGTATGATTGGGGTGCCACCCATACACTAATTGCTTTGTCTTCGTTTTTCGATCTCTTTTTTCCTTGATGTTGCCTAAAATTCCACCATGTTTTTGCGCTATATCGACACAAGATGTAAGAACTTTGTCACTACATCTCCCCAATCGCATTTAGCCTCTTATATTCACTCTCCCAAACTAGTTTAGTTCCATTTATCCCTTGTTCTACTCTCATGCTACTCTTCTTCTCACAATATCTAACCTCTCCAGCTCTCTACACTCTTGCAAACCCTTAGACTTCCTCTATCTACTTTTTGCTACCATCACTCCCCTAGCTGGTGTTTTATAACCATCTCGTTGGTCTCATGAACCATCATACCACTGACTTACTGTCTGCAGATTTGAATCACTGCACCCTTGATTTGAACTCATGAGAGATCTCTCTGCTCCAAATTTAAAGGATAGCAGGCACATGTCCATTCTTGGGATAACACCAATTGAATCCAACTTTGTCTATTCCATCTCATCTTTAACACATTCAATCTTGTCATCCTAATTCCCAATGACTGGAAAGGTTAGTATGTGTGTTCTCCTTCACTGTAAAAATATTATTTGGGATATAATCCACTGCTTTCTTTCATTTCAATAGTCATTACTAAGTTGGCAATGATCATTTTTCTACCTTGACATGTGGTTCCCATTAGATTATTTGTTGTCTTTGTGCTTCCTAATTGAGCTTGCAGTTGGGTTACCCTATTGTATGCTGCCAGTATTGCACCAAATATTAAAAGAAAATTTTCTACCTGAAATTGTGGTACGACTATCTAATATCTATATGCAAGTTTTCTTTAACTAGGATGCCTTCAACATTGTGCAATGCACACTCTGGCATTGATTCCATGTAGAATGTCCTTTGGTGTGTAGTGTTCCACCTCTTCATGCATTGTAGTTTATTTTGAGACCACTCAAAAACTCTTGCTACCAAAAGCAGATGATAAAAACTACTCATGAACTCTAATAAGCAAGAAAAAATTGAACTTTAGAAAACAAACAATCTACTTTATTTATATACAAAAGGTAGAGTCCTTCATGTTCCCTTACACATGGTGTGCAAGAGCCTGAATGTCCCTATACATCCTGAACTAGGTCCCATTAGCAAATCCTTCTTTTCGGGTGCCATCTAGATTCTTCAACTGTGCATCTCCCACATCAGTCACTTATTGGATTATGTATGGCCCCTACCGATGCATCTGAAATTTTCTTCGGTGCTTAAAAAATTTGTTGTCATATAGTAGCACTAAGTCTCTAGGCTTAAACATATTTTTTTTAATTCTCCTATCATGCCATGCTTTCTCTCTTACTTTCTGCACCTCTTGATGGAGTCTAGCTATTGCACGATCTTCCTCTAGTTGCATTAGTTCTTGTAATATCCGGTCCACTGCGTTAGGTTCTTCCAGCTGCATGGTTGCCGCAATGCTCATGCTAGGTACCAAAATCTCCATGGGCATTATTGTCTCTTTTCTGTACACTAATCGGAAAGGTGTCTATCTGGTTAACTTCTTGCATGTGGTCCTATATGCCCACAGGACCACTGCTATCCTCAAATCCCAATCATTGTGTTGCACATTGAATACATTAGTGAGCATAGTTTCCAGTATTTTGTTAAAGTCCTCCACCATACTATTAGATTTTAGATGATAGGGATTACTCTTCTGATCGTAAATTTGAAACTCCTCTATCAATGTTGCAACGATATTGTTTAGAAAATGAGTGCCTTGATCGCTCATCAAGATACTAGGGCACCCAAATCTAGTCACTACATTATCAAATAGGAAACATGCAATTGTCTTTGCATCGCAATCTTTGACTAGTGCAACTTCTGCCCATCGGTTCAAGTAATTAGTTGTAGTAATGATGTACCACACACTAGTCCTCCTTGCAAGTGGGTTAATCGAGCCCACAAAAACAATTTCCAATTTGTTGAATGGTTGTAGGGTGAGATGGGGAACCAATGGCATATTTTCTCTTCAGGAAGATTTCTCCATTCACTGGCATACATCACAGAGCTTGCAAAATTCTTTGGAATCACCATGTAGAGTAGGCCAACACAGACCTGTGTGCAAGATATTCTCGTCATGGCCTTTCTTGCATAATATCCTCCAATGACACCTCCATGTGCCTCGTTTAATATCATGGGTTGTTCATGTTCTAGCTTACATCTACATAGCATCCCATTTATTCCCAAATTGTATCAGCAACCTATGATGAGCTGGTAATCTATCATGTTTACCATTAATCTCTTCCTTTTTGAAATAATATAACCCTCCAGTGCCATCCTAGTGCTCAAAAATATTATGATCTCTTCAAAATGATCATCTACTGTAGTCAAGGAAAAAATATGTGCATTTGGTAGATTATCTTCTAAATTCTTTGCATCCTCTCTTGTGGTCATGGGTGAAAAATGATCAAGTCTTGCATTCAGACTACCAAGCTTGACTACCACTTGAAAATCATACTCCTACAAATAAATTGTCATTTTCAAATCCTCCTCCCCAACATAGGCCTCTTGACGAGGTACTTTAGTGCATAATGGTCTATGTAGAGTTTAAACTTGTTACCCACAAGTAGTGTCTAAGCTTTTGAAGTGTGTATACCATCGTGAGTCCCTCTCTTTTCGTTGTGGTGTAGTTTGCTTTGTTATAGACAAATTTCTGCTAGAAAAGGAGATGGGATGACCTATATCTCCCTCCCTGGGATGTGCTAAAAAATTTCCCAGTGCAATTGATGAAGCATCGACATGCACATGGAATTCCTTCTGCCAATCTAGGAATACTAGAATCGACGCAATCACAAGCCTTTTTTTTAAGGTTTCCAAGGCTTGCTGAAACTCCTCATCCTACTAGAACCTTGTCTCCTTCTCTACTAACTTCTCCATTAGGGAAGCGATATGGGTGTATCCTTGAATAAACTTTTGACAATACTCTGCATGTCCTAGGATAGACCTCAACTTCCTGATTGATGTAGGTGGTGGTAGATCCACAATAAGTGTGATCTTGTCTATATCCACCAGCAAGCCTTGCTTGAAAACTATGTGTCCAAATAGAATTCCAAAAGGTGAAAAAAATATACATTTATTGATATTTAAAGAAATCTGCAGCTATCTGCACATGTCAAACATCAACCGTAAAACCTCAATGTGCCTTCTTAGAAGGTTGAATATAGTTTAATAATCTGATTAAGAACTTGTGGATGAACTTCTTGATGGCCGAAACCACTATACGTGAGAAGATATTTAGTGCATTCTTCAAGTTGAATGGAATAACAATATATTGAAAACATCCCCTTCATGTCATGAAGGTGGTCCTATGTTGATCTTCCTTTGAAATCTTCACTTAGTGATATCCCAAAAATCACGAGTTAATGAATAGGCCTCATATCCACCCAAGTTTTCTAATATCTAATTGATGAAGGGATTCAGGAAGGGATCATGCACGTAAGAATCATTTAGCTTCCAAAGGTCCATGCAGATTCTTATTTCTCTTTTCTTCTTGTTATGGAAAAAATAAGGGTTGAACCGCTCTGACTCTTCCATGGGCTTAATGATTCCTACTTGTAGCATTTTTTCCAATTCATCTTTGACATTCTCTTTTTATATCAGATTCAGCCAATAGGGCCACTGCTGTATAGGCTTGGCATTAAGCTTTAACAAGATTCTCACCTCATCTTATTCTCCCACAATTCCCTTGATCCCCTCAAATGTGTTGGGGAACAAATCCTGATGCTCATGTAGTAAATCAGTGATCTTTCTATGGATTCATCATCCCAGTAATCTCCTATAACTATAATTTTATGATATTCTTATATCCCAATACTCGCCTTCTTGGCTATTATCGGTTATGCGTAATCAATTGTTTGTAACGTAGGTCAATCACTGCATGCTTCCCTTCAACTTCTAGAATCTATATATTACCGGGATCATCGTCATCCTCTCCCAACTTTGCTACATCATAACTTTTCATAAATCCTTGGACTTTATGGGAGTGCTAATGTTCAGAACATAGTGGTACATTTCTCAACATTGTTGGCTCTCCTATGGTGAATATCTTCACCGTAGTATCTTCAAGGCCTTGTTGATTTTTGGCTCTTCCACTTCAAAATTGAAATTGGCCTTAAAGCTTTGTGCCATCTCATTCCATTCCATTGTTCCTTTGTGAACTTCCAACTCAATATACCAATTCATGGGGGCAGTGTCCAATGTACATACAAATTAGTGTACCAATTCCCAATGCAGTACATGTCCTTGATTCCAAGCCACAAAACACTATCTCAAGTGAGTCCTTGGACACTGCATTCCTATGTACTTGGCCACAAGGACCCCTAAAGTGGTCCAAAACTTGATGCATAGCAATTGTCTACACTACGCCCATCCCTCCATCTAACTCGTGTGCACATTCCACCACCTAGTTGGGGTTGCACACAATGCAACATCTAGTGTGGAAATCCTTCTTTCTCTAGTACCTAGTCTTTAAATTCCTACATAAAATTGTTACTTCTTATAGTCCATCAAAATGAGGCGGGTTGTGCACTATTCCTATCCAACGCACTACCCTAGTGAGGTGTGCACACATTCGAGTGCTCACTTTGTGCAATCTACTTTGCCAATTTTCTAGCACTACCCCTGATTCAAAAGTGTAGTATCCCATGTCACGCCAACTTATCATTCCCTTAGTAGTAAGATTCGTGTAATCCTCCCAGCGACATCTCACATTGTAAATATTATCCAAATCTTCTTGGCTTAGCTCTCCCTAACTAGCTCAACATATCGGTCTCCAAGGATGTTATTACTCAAAATTCCCTTGCCTTGAAGATCATTTTCCTCTTCTTCAGGTTGATAGTTACTTATTTTTCAAATGCACAATCAATCCCTAAGATAATAGGGTATGGATCGGTTTCGTTGATGATATTTATGACATCAAAGTCAACAGTGCTCCTAACTCCATCGATATCTATTGACACACTCATAAATCTACAAATCGGGAAGTTATGATGTTGATTGAGTAGCCTCAACTAAATAGGATACCATGTCATCTTTGGCCTCCCCATCATCTCACACATTCTCTCCGGAAAAATATTCACATCAGACCCCAAGTCCAAGATGTTATTATCCATCTCATAATATCCCACTTGTGCACCAAACCTGAATTCTTTGCTCATCCTGTTCCTCCATGTTACCTGGTTTACTAAGCATAGTGATGCTTGTGCAACAGCTTATACCTTAGTCTCCTTGGTGTATTTCTCTACCATTCTCCTAAATTTTTCTAGCACCTATTCATTCCTTACCAACTCAAGGCAACTCTACAAGAAGTTCTAAATCGGGTCTACCTCTATTATATGTTCTCTATGAGCAATGCTATCATAGATAATTGAAATTGAAACATCTTGGAGTACATCTAGTCTATCCCATTTTGTAGTGACCATCTCCCTTTGGGATTCCTTGTAAGTCACCTTATCTTTAGCTAGATAGAACCTTAGAGGGGATTCAGGTGTGGTTGTTAAGCCCCAGGCTTTGTAGCATCAACTCTCATCCTAATGCCTCCACACGATACTACACCAACTCATGTTTGGCATCTACAAGGGTGTATTTTTATCATTTGTACATTTTACCCCTTGTTCTCCTACCATTTATAAATCAACTTTAGGTAGCTTTCAGTCGCATGGTCCAACGCTCTACAATAGGTACATGTGCAGCAGGGAAAAGGGAAATCTTGTGCAAGGTGTCCCTGCTATCCACAATTGTAACACACAATTGGTATTTGATCTCTTCCAAATCCACCTCTTACTATTGTTGGTCCTCCAGAACATCTAGCTGCCATCCATTGTCCTCAGACAGGCTGATTGTATAGACCTACTTGATTATACCCCAACTAATTAAAACCTATCATCGTAGCTTCTTTCCCTCAGGTCCCTATACCTAGAATGAGTCAAATTTGTGTTCATGCATCAACTTTAATGTGCAAAAATGGTGGATATCATGTTTCACCAATTTTAAGAAATCACAAAACAAAGTGTGTGCAGTCGCCTCACATTTCTGCATCATTGGGAAGTTTTGTGGTATGTGGCCCCATACTTGACAAACTTCTTACCACAATCCTCTACCTTATGCAAGCGTAATAGTTACATCTATCACCATATAGTCTATCATTACTCTACACTCATTTTATGGTGATCCTCTATCCTACATACACCACTTCTCATTTCTCTTTTCCCTTCATCAAATCTTGCAACTGCAGGGTCATTGCAGCAACTTAAGACTACACTAACACCATGCAATTATTTTCTTTGTTCCCTGTTGTAGAAGCTTCTAGATTCAGCACAATATCCAATGCTTCTGATTGAAAACCAATCTTTTGTTGTGTCAAGGGAACTATAATATGTGGTAGTAGTCCTACAATTAACCACACGTTATGTTATGCAATCAGGATCTCAAATGTCAACCTATCCTTCAAGATCTTGAATCTTTGATTGAAATACCAAATAGACTAATTCTAGCCCTGCTTAGTTTATTTTAGCTCTGTAATTCATTTATACTATCTTTAGAATCTAAAATTCCTTGATCAGAGCTTGTTTGATGTCATTCATTGACCTAGTATGTCCATTTGGAGTCACACTTTTGTACTTCATTTACCAATTTAATGTGCGGTCCCTAAAGGTAACTTTCAACTACTCAAGCTTTGTTGTTTCATCATAGACATTCTTTGTTGTCCAATCAACGTCACAAATAAAAAAATGTTGTTTTAGATCGTTATTCCCAACACCATGGAACATAGGCATCCTCAGCTCCACTCCTACCATTTTAGTCTACACAATGCTTCCTAAAGAAGGGCTACTAGGCACACCAACTGCTCCAGTGGAAAAATATGACTGGTCTGTGCAACAGATTGAACCTAGATACGTTGAAATGCTCCCCCCACTATATGACCAAATCCGTTATTGCTACTACCTCCACCCCCTTGACTATGATTACCTTCTATGGTATTCGTCACAGTGTGTTGAGTGCTTACCTCAATATTCATAGAAGCACATAGGGTCGTGGGTTCGACACGAGGCATGGTATAACTCGGTTTTCCATGGTTTACAAACTCCATACAACATGGGCTAAGTTGTTGGTATTCTTCTTCATTTTCCTTAGTGCATGGTGTATCGAATTGTTTTCCCTCGTAACTTTGATCACTTATGCTACTTCTTGTCCTCCGATGGCCTTTCCTCACCCCTCTCCCTGGGCTTCTCCTTATGGAATTCATCAACGTTGATTGGCTTCCTCCTGAATCACTTTGTCGAAACATTCATCCACTACTCAATGTGCCACTCTCAAAAATACATATCTCCATTATGTCTCTTCATCTTTGTTTGTTCAAACTCGTATTCGATTTCAACCTTCGCCATAGTTTTTCCCATTATTTCTCCATTTCCTCTTCCTTCAGGCCACCTCCTAGTTCTCCCCCATTTTCCCCTTAGAATGCAAGAAGTTTATTTTTTCATTGTATCTTACTCCATGGGTAGAGTTCCATGGTCACACAACATCATCTTAACTAACAAGGGTAATGACATCGTGAATCTCCCTTGTGGACCCTCCAAGAATTTCCTCTATGCTACACTATGTGACGTTTTCACTTTTGATGAGTCCTAGTATTACAACAATAATGTTGCAACTCTCGAGGCTACCAACTTTAATTTAGCAATACGAAGTTCATAAAAACTTTAGAGGTGATAGTGTTATATGCACATTAAGCAATATTCTACCGAAGCTGCTCTGAAGCAATGGATTGAACTGAAATATACAGAGACCATTTTGAACAATTCCAAAGAAGGCAAACTATTGAACTTAACTTTGCAAGAAAATAGACAATTGAAACATTACTTATCCTACTGCATAAAGGAAACACTAATATATTGCCTGGAGAGAAAAGTTGGAAAATAAATCCTAATCTGTTTTGCAGAAGATAAATAATAAGAAAGTAAACCTAAGCTAATTGCACAAAAGTAGTGACTCTAATATATCTTGCAAGAAAAAAAAAATTGTTAAAATCAAGTTAAACTCTACTCTATTTGCAGAAAGCATCAAATGCTAAAAGGTGATCAATGTAAACTATTTTTATGTTACTTAACTAATAACCAAAGTATTAAACCCTAATTACAAAATTAAAGATACAATGATGAAAGGAAGATATAAAAAGGATCTTTGGTCTTGACAAGTTTGATCCAAGGGTTAGGGGATGTTGTAGAGTGATGAGAAGCAAAAAATAAGCTCAAGAAGAAATCGTGTCCCTTTTTTGATGAATTTTGTGAAGTGTTATAGGATTGTTATAGGATTGCTACAAGATGCCCTATATTTCTATAGGATTTCATCCAAGAGAAATCTAAGGGTTCTAGAAGGGTTTGAAGGTGGGAAAAGGTGGCAGGAAGTTGTGAAAGAGTGTGAGGTACATTTCCAATCTTTGATCTACTTAGTATCCCATCTTGCACAAGGAGAAAAGCAAACTAATAGTCTAACTCTGTAATGTAATTTTCTATGTGCAAATGGTTTGAAGAAACAAATGAAAATGGGAGGAAGAGTGTTGAAGGAGATGGTGTTTATGCATGGAAAGTGATGCTACTTTTCCTTATGAAACAATATATCTCACCTGCACACAAAATGATCATTCAACTAGAAAATACAGCGTGATTAAAGGACTGTTAAAATACTAATTACAAAAATATGAAATGTCGAGGAAAGGATGAGTTGAATTTGAACTAGAATCTAGATATTGCATAAAAGAAATACTATATTTTTTGTTCTTGTCCACATAGGATAAACAACCAAGCTTCTAAAGAGATCTCGCTTATCAACCTACAAAGACAAATCTTTTTCTCATAATTAGATTTACAGAAAGAAACACAACTAGGCTAAGTGCAGAAACATAAATGCATAACAGAAATATACAAAAGAGGGGCTTGAGTGCTTGGGTTGGGCCCTCACTCGAGGAAACTCAGCTCCCTTAAAACAAACTCAAGCTGGAGACAAAATGATGATTTTCATTAATCTTAGAAACTATTGAAATACACAACATGATAATGGAAAAAACAAGTAACAAGCTCTTTCTCTAATAGTCATTATCTTCCTCTAAAATTTGAATCCTACTAAGTTGATAAGATCCTTTATTTATATAAGAATAAGTGAGGGGAATCCTCCTTGAAGGGAGGGCTTTTCCCTCCAAAATCCTACAAAAGTGGATCTGGTCTTTTGGGGTTCTCGCAGTCAATGAAGGGTAGTAATTGCCCATAAGCCATCCACGTTGTTGATGGGTTAATACAAGTAACAAGCCTCCTAAATCTCCTCATGTTGGTCTCCAATGTGTTCTACATAAGGCTACAAGATATAAAAAATATTCACTAACCTTCTTAGTGAACACATTATATCTCAAAAAGATATCATCAAATGCAAAAAGAGAGGTTAAAATGTGTTGAAGGATGGTTAGATGGGCCTTGAATTGTACCTATTTGGGAGGCCCATCATACCCCCTACTGAAAGTGTTGCTCACCCTTTGAGAAACTTAGTCACTTAATTGTACCTCATTCATGGCCTTGGTGGCCTCCCTAACATCCCAAGCTACCTTAGAAGGAATGCCTTCTTCAGGATGGAAACTTGCATTCTTTTCAATATTTGCCCATTCTCTTTGATCTTCTATATGTTCCATGTTTTCTTGCAAAACAAATAGTAGAGGAGGAATGAACTTGAGTCCAATCCAATTGATCCCCAATCTTTGGACTATCCTTTTGTATAGAAGGGTTCTATCCAAATCATTCGTTAGCCTTTCTAGGGAGTGATATTCCTTCATTTTCAAGCTATGTGGTAAATTATTCCCCCTTCTCTAATAGGCTTACAAGATTTCATTAGGCTAATAACATGAAGGTATCTTCAAAGTGAAAGATTGATTATTATTGTTTATCTTTATAGGTTGGTGTAGAGTAGGGTCTCTAGCAATGAGTCTATGGTTATTGGTGACAAGGTGAGGGCCTCTTAACTCTGCTTTGATCTATAAAGGTTCATTTGCTTCCATGTCCATGACTATTTTGATTTCTTCAACTCTGGCCTCTTCATGGGTAAGCTAGGAGGCCATGGCCATTAATCGCATATCTCTCATCCTTGAGTTGGGGTCCCAAATATTCATGTCAGTCAGTATTAAGTTGTGCATGTAAAACTCAGACATTTTGGCTCTGTCTTCAACACTGACTTTATGACAAAATTCAATGAATTTTTTGTAATCTTAGAAAGGGAGAGAGCCATGTTGTGCCAAGGTTTTGATCTAGAATTGGTACCATTGGTCCTTTAGGAACATTGAATAAGTTTTTGATGGATTCCCACACTATATGGCTTCCATGGCCAATCTTTCCATGGTGTAAAGTTTCTCCTCTTTCTCATGTAGCTAGGCCTTTAACCTTCCATTCTTTTTTTTGCAGTTGGTTCCTCATATTAGCTTCCTTGAATCTAAGACATTCCGTCTCTTCTCCCATATTTTTCATTTTCTCCTCCATTAAACCCACATCTTCAACTCCCTTGGATTTTGAAATTTGCATCCACCTATGGGTCTTACCCCTTTCCTTCTCAAGCTTAAAGAACAGTGGAATTGTAAAATTGGTAGGGAGTATATTCCTTCCTCAAACCATTTATAGTAGGATCCAAGATCTGGTTGGGGATTTGGCTCTTGTAGGTCTATATTTTTCTTTTGTACCCCCACAACCCCTTCTTGTAGTTGTCCTTCATGTTCTTGTAATTGTCCAATTGCTTCCTATAGCCTTTTTATTTCTTCCTATAGAATTGTTTTTCCTTCCTATAACACTACAAATTTATCCTGTAGCTTACTGGTCTATTTAGGGGTTTTGGTCTTCTTGGTGCCTGGCCTCTTTTTTGGGGCCTATGATCATTTTCCATTATTTTTGATGGAGGTTATTTCTTCTAATGGCTTCTTATCTCTTTATAATTATCCCCCGTGTTGATTGGTTGATTCTTCAATAGTGATAGGGGTTAGAGAAGGGGGTTGAGGCTTCCCTTTCCTTATTTTTTTTATTTTTCTTCTCTTTAAGTACATAGGGGGTTGTCTTGGCCTCATTCCCTTTGGTTTAGCAAGGGTACTTAAGGCTTCAAAGGTGGCAACAACCTCCTCTTATGTATTCCCCTATGAATTACTTTCCTTCTGCTCCCTTATCCTTCTCTTTTATGGCCTAGATTATTGCCTGATGGCCTTTGGAGTCCTATGTTCTTTTATTTGTGTCACAACAGGCTTGGTTGGGTCTTCCTTAGGCACTCTTATTTGGGTTTCTAATTCAGGTTGTGCCTCTACTTATCCTTCTTCCTCCTCTGCCTCCTTTTCTAGTTTTTATTTTGGATATTCGTCTTCTCCTTCATCCTCTTCTTCTTCTTCTTCATCCTCTTCCTCTACAGATCCTACCTTAGTTGTATCTCCTCCAGGTTCCAAATGGTCTTGTGCTTGGGTTTCTAGGAAGGAATCCCTATCTATGTCCACAAACTCAACCCATGTTATAGGGTTTTGAAGACCCTCCAGAGCATCCATAACTATTAATCTTATGCGACAATGATGTGTTATGTATTGATATTTTCCTCCTTTAACTTTTTGGCTCATCTCCTTGATTGACTAGAAGAGAAAGTGAGGAATGCTCAATTTTTCTTGGGTAGGAAAATTCATTTGAAACCTCAGTTGATGAAGCATCCTAAACTAGTATTCATAGACAATACTAAATCTTCCTTCACAAGATATGTACTTCAAGATATGGTATGCTACCTCATCCCAATGATAGGTTAAACTTTATCTTCTAACTCCATTTTTCTCCTCAATGGGTTGTTCTTATATAAGGAAAATATTCTTCTTTGCAGTGATAGCATATGTCCTTTCTTCTATGTTCCATATCACTCCTAGGGGAAGTGTGGTTACTTTATTGATGACTTCTTCATTCAAGTGGATAATCAGTTCCTTCACTATGATTATGGAATCATTTTCTCCTTTTGGTTGGAGGCTTAGAGAAAATTTTTGAGTGACCTCATAATCGAAACCCATGAATTTCTCAAATAACCCTAGCCACTAATGGTTGGAAAAGAGATCCCTAACATCAATATGTTGGTGAATTCTAGATGGATTTCTGAGCTCCCTATGGTTGAATCCACCCCCCATATTCTTCAATATAAATTTTCCAAAGTTGGGCAAGAAATTCCCTCTCTCTGATACACGTTTTAAAGATTTATGTGCAACTAGGTTTATTAAGGCAAAGGTAAATAGAATAGTTTGTTTACATTGTTTGGAATAGGGAATATTTCATAATACAACTCAAAAAAATTTCATTTCCCTTTCTTATTATGCTCAATTCAAAAAAAACATCCATAATTCATTTTCCTTTCATGCCCAAATTTACATCAGAAACTGTTATAAGATGTACTTATGAAAATTGAAAGGTTTTGTAGGCCTTTTAATAAAAATGTGGAAATGAAAATTCGTACTTATCCCTCTCATGCTCCCCCTTGAATTCTAGGGTTTGAGTGATGAAATTGCTCAAAATTGAGCTCCCTATAGCTCTCTGGACTTTCTTGCAACACCCAAAACTATCCCATAGCACTCTATGTCAATCCTATAGCACTCCATGTCCATCCTGTAGCAGTAGCATGCAGTTCTTGTATCTCCTTCTATAGTGATCTATGAAAATGATGGCATAGGTTTCTTATCTTCCAACGATAATGGTGGGCCTCCCTTGTCTTTAAAATACAATTTTTATGCCAAATGAGGTTCAAGGGCCCAACTTAGGCTATTGGTGGTCGAGTGGTTGGGCTCAACGTGTTGTGTGAGCTGGCCGCCACCTACCACCTTCATATACCAACCATAAGCACGTTGGCCCACTCGTTGGAGTCATCACCCTTTTTCATTTTTTCCACCACACATGTGATGGGTGAAGTAGAAAAACTTCAATTAACTACCAAAGGTGGTCGAGACTACCAAGGCGAACTTATCCCATAAAACATTTTCTCTCATGCATCGATAGCACTTTTAAACTAGGATGTGATCTTAAGGAAGGGGTAGGAATTTGCATACATGAGCCTACATAATGATGCTCATGCTCAAAGCGTTGTAACTGGTTTTTTGACCAATTAACTCTTGCATGAGGTTGTTGGAGCATCGATGAAGATGTTTGAGTTCCCTCTAAGGTGCAATCTGTTAACTTCATTGATCCTCTCATTGGCTTGAATTTATTTAATGTTCATTATTGATTGAAGTTCCATGATTCAAGTGATCAGAGAACAGGTGCCTCCACTTATTAGATATTGTTGTTTTTGATGATCCAAGATCATGTAACTGAATTTACAGGGGATCCTATAACTGCTCAAGACTAGTGATGGAGCCTCCTAAAGCTTCACAATACTCAAAAATATCGGTATGGTGCTTCAAATGTGGCCCTGTAGGGTTTATGTGATATACTATATGACTATGTGTCTTCTTGTAGCAGTCACATAGACCCCTTAGGATCAATTTTTTTTATGAGTTTTTATACACTTGACCTGCGAAGAATACCAAAATGCCAGAAATACAAACCAATATTTCTAGAAACATAGAAATAACACATGAATTGAGACAAGTTGCATAAATATTTTATTATTCAGAAGAAAAATACAATATTCACTTGCCTCTTTTAGGGGCAACTTCCAACAGAGGATATAAAACTCTATGATTCTTCCCTTGACATCTAAGACTATTTTATAGATTTATGACATCCAAAACCCTAACTACTAGTGGTCCCTTGCATAATGTGGGTTAAACACTTCATTTATTAACTAAGTCTCATTTATAACTAATTGTGGTCCCTTTTCTATAATGTGGTTCAACCACTTACAATCATTATTAATGTGAATAACCTCTTATAGGATTTATTGACTCAACTAGCTAACTATGACTCTAACGAGGCACCTTTTGCTTATTACATAAATAAAGGGATTAGGTTTTGACCCTAACATGCCCTCCCCCATCAAAAGAAACCTTGTCCTCAAGGTTGAAGTTGTGGAAACTGCTGAAGAGTAGTGGTTGGATCCCATGTCGCATCTTCTGGAGAGGTGTCTTTCCACTTGATGAGGACTTCCTTGATCATTCAACCACATAGATGTATTTCTAGAGTATCAAGGACCTATTTGGGTCGAAGCCAAGGTGAGCCTTCCTCATCCAATTCTGGCATACTTTTTTGAACCCTATAATTGTTCCCCACAACTTTCTTGAGGCGGGATACATGGAAGACTGGGTGGATTTTTGAAGTAGTCGGCAGATCCATTTTGTACGCACTGCTCCTATACATTGAAGTACCTGATAAGGCCCTTAGAATTTTAGGGCTAGTTTCTTGTAGCCCTTTTCTTTGAGAGAGGTCTATTTATAAGGTTGGAGTCACAGAAACACCTAGTCACCTACTTGAAATGACCTCTCTAAACTATGTTGGTTGTCATGTTGCTTCATTTGATTCTGAGCTTGATGTAGATTATCTTTGAGATAAGAAATCATGGTGGCACTATTTATACACACTACAAGAAAAAAGGTCATTGGTGAGGGTCATGCCTGTGATGGACCTTTAAGGTCCATCACCAATGTCGCATATGGTGACGGTCTTTAAAAAGACGTTGTTGTAAGTGTACATAGTGGTGGTCCTTTAAGGTTTATCACCAAAGCCATTTTCAATGACACTTTTGGTGAGGGTCGTTAAAGGCTCGTCACTAATTCTCTCTTTGGTGACACTTTTGGTGAGGGTCATTAAAGGCCCATCACTAATTCTCTCTTTGGTGACACTTTTAGTGACGATCTTTTATTGATCGTCACCAATGATATTTTTGGTTACTTTTGGTGACAGTTAATAAATGTTTGTCATCATTGATCATTCCAATGAGTTTTTGATGACGCTTCATGTCTGTGACAAACCTTTAAAGTCCGTCACCAATGTTGCATATGGTGATGGTCTTTAAAAAAATGTTGTTGTAAGTGTATAGTGATGGTCCTTTAAGGTTTGTCACCAAAGCCATTTTCAATGACACTTTTGGAGAGGGCCGTTAAAGGCGTGTCACTAATTCTCTCTTTGGTGACACTTTTGGTGAGGGTTGTTAAAGGCCCATCACTAATGCTCTTTTTGGTGACACTTCTAGTGACGATATTTATTGACCCTCACCAATGCTCTTTTTGGTTACTTTTGGTGACGGTCAAAAAAAGTTTGTCATCATTGATCATTCCAATGAGCTTTTGATGACGCTATGTACCTGTTACTATATTTTTTCTCAAAAGATAACGATTTAAGACCATTTTTGTGAAGTCTTTTTCATTATGTGTACAAGGTCACATTGGTTATAATAGTCAGTCAGTTTGTTAAGAAGTTATTAGTGTGTATCATTTCTCTCAAGTCATAAAAATATAGTTTTCCTATGAGTCAACACATGATTCATCTCTATTAGGTTTATTATCTAGCAAATTTACTTTAAATAAAGTTCCACTAGTGTGTGTAGGAATTATATTATTTAACACATAATCAAGCTCTGTCAATTCTATTAATGAGAGAGAACTAGCACTCTTAAACACTCATGGCACACCTTAACATGCTTTGGAACAATACACTAACATTCCTTGGCACCTCGCATGTCTTGGAACATCTTTGTACCTGGAACGTCTTTGTACCTAGAACATATTTCCATGAGTAGGATGCCGAAGAACATGTTGGCATGCCCTAGCATAGCATAGCACTCCCCTATCATGTGTTGGCATGCCCTGTAGTCCCTAGCATGCCCTGGAACACCTTGGCATAATATTGCATTGACAAACATTAGCACTTGGCACACATTGGCACTTGGCATGTATTAGGCCATGTTATTAGTGTGCCTACCATGCCCCTTTTGAAAAAGATAAAGTTTCGACTTATTAACCCTCTTATGTGTTCATTTCCTTACATTTTAGCTTGGTTATTCCCTTTGTTTCCTTGAAACTCCTTGACGGATATTGGCATACTCTGGCACCATGCACATCCTAGCATGTCTTAGCACCTGGCATGCCTTGGCACTATTTGTCACATGTTAGCACACCCCGGAACTACCTAGCACACTCTAGCACTTCTTGACATTCCCTGATATTCCCTGGAATGCCTTACCCGTGCTTATCATACCTTGTCACTCCCTCCTTGGCATGACAGCTAGCACTCATTGACATTCCCCGACACACTCTCATATTCATTCACTTCCATGCATTTTGACCTAGTGCTCCCTTATGTTGTCCTAGTACTCCCTAACACTCCTCAGCATGCATTGGCACTCTCTAGCACACATTAGCACTCTTTGATATTCTCTGCCACTTCATAGCATGTATCACACTCCCTGATGCACATTGGCACTTGGCATGTGTTGGCACTTGGCAAGTCTTAGCATGTTTGGCATGCATTGAGATGAATTGGTATGCTTTGGCATGGTTTAATATTAAATTTATTTGGGATCAATTATTGGAAACTAGATGAGAAGAAACGGAGGAATATTTGCACTTAGAATGCATTGACACTTGGCACTTCGAACCTATTGGAACCTAGTGTTGGTGTACCTAGAATGCCCCTCATGGAAAAGGTAAATTGATGACTTATTAACCCTATTATGTGCTCATTTACATGTAGTTTAACTTGTTCGTCCCTTTTGTTGCCTTCACAGTCACTAGCATGCATTATTACACCCTTGTACATCTTGGCATGCCTTAACACTTGACACATCTTATCTTGTTTGACATGTCTTCATACTATTTGGCACATGTTAGTATGCCCTAGAATTTCCTAAGTAATGACCTAACAACTAGCATTACATTTTTCCATGATTTGGGAACCTTACATTCACTAGAACACCTTGGCACTCCCTAGTTGTCATGCCCTTTGCTATCCTCCACAATGTCCCAGGTTGATCGATGGAGGTAACCACAGACCAAGATTTTAATTTAGTAGCTAGGCCTATCAAACCAGAGAGGGCTCTCTCTATGAAATCAAAGCCAAGAGATGTTTGGAATGTAAGAGATTTTAGTCTAGATAGCTAGGCTCAGGTGGGTTTTGGAAAATTTAGGGTTTTGTTGTTGGATACGGGAGAAAAACCAAGTAGCTAAGTTATAAGATCAAAGGGTTACAACAACAAAGATATAAAGGAGAAAGGAAACATTACTTGTATGATGGATCTTAGTGTTTTTCGGTGTAGTGTAGTGTTTAGAAGAAGCAAAAGGTCTTAATGAGAATGAAACATGAATTCATTAAGCAAGAAAGAAAGTAACACATAATGATTTTTCCATCAAAACAGAGCTTTATGCAAAGAATTTTGTTTATAAACTATAAGGAAAACCATTGAAGAATTGATGAATAGAAAGAGAAGATGAATATCTTTCATATAAAGCTAGAACATAGAAAAAATAACGTCACAAACTTATTGCATATGAATTCCTAGATAATAGTTGCAAATTGTGTCCTTTGATTTCCAGAAAATGTCCAAGTATGAGCTACAATAGTTCTCTCCTATGAAATCCAACCCATTCTATCACTGAGAAACTGATACATAAAGACCAAAACAACATCTGCCCACTCTCAGAGGTCGAATCCATGACTCTAGGAACTATTCCATGAGGTGTTCTAACCAAACCCTAATGTCTAGGGAAGTTAAAACACTAGTAGAAAATGAGAAATTAGTGACTAGGTGACTAAAAAATTTAGTCACCACAACTTTTTAAAGTGAAATACTACCAAAAATGAGCAATTTTAAGTGACCCAACTAAAAACAACTAACATAAATGACTAATTTAGTTGCGGGTTAAAATATATGACTAGCTAATAAGTAATAAACTAAAAATGACTAATGTGAATGACTAATGTAAACTAAACTATGACTAACTTCTAATAAGGTATTTTTGAGCTACTTACAACTACTTGAAGTTTATTAATAACATTATTCCCCAAAAATAATGGACTACCTAGGAATATTTGAGTTTATTAATAACATTATTCATAGAATTAAGTATATTTTCCACCTCCTTAAGGGTTAGTTGATATTCCCCTTATGTGTAAACCTCATGTTCTCTTTCCCTCTTTATATGAACATACTTGATTAGGGAGGTCTTTTATACTCCCCTTATGTGTAAATCTCATGTTCTCTTTCCCTCTTTATATGAACATACTTGCTTAGAGAAGTTTTTTATACTCTCATATGATACAAACATTTTTCAAAATAAAATTTTTTATATTTTTATTGACACTCTCAACCAAAATTATCACTCTCTAGACCTTGAACAATATTAAATATATAACCTCTATATGAAAAAACCTCCTACTCAATAGTGACAACATAAAAATTTAACAAATTGTGAAAATCTAAACTTTGGCTACTCTAAAATCTAAAATCCCCCATTAAAATTTAATTTCCCGCTACTCTTGAGGTAAGGTGTTCCTTGAGTGCGTTTGTTGGAGTAGAGCAGAGGCGTTGTTTGTTAATTCAATTGCAACCATAGAAGATGTGGGTGTGGATGTTGACACAGTGCAGTCGAAGAAGAGGACGTTCAAGAAGATATCCTACAAGGGTGTTGATTTGGATGCCCTTGAGGTAAGGTGTTCGTTGAGTGTGTTTGTTGGAGTAGAGCAGGGGTGTTGTCTGTTGATTCAATTACAGCCATGGCGGACGCGGATGTGGATGTTGGCACAATGCAGACGAAGAAGAGAACGTTCAAGAAGTTCTCCTATAGGGGTGTTGATCTGGATGCCCTTTTGGACATGACCTCTGAAGAGATCATCAAGCTCTTCCATGCTCATGCTTGAAGAAGGTTTCAACGAGGTTTGAAGAGGCAGCCAATGGCCTTGATCAAGAAGCTCCATAAGGCAGAACAGGAAGCTCCTGCAAGTGAGAAACCACAACCAGTTAGAACCCACTTCCGTAACATGATAATTGTTCCTGAGATGATTGGTAGCATTATTGGTGTTTACAATGGGAAGACATTCAATCAGGTCAAAATCAAGCCTGAGATGATTGGCCATTATCTGGAAGGGTTTTCTATTTCGTATAAGCCAGTTAAGCATGGAAGACCTGATATTGGTGCTACACACTCCTCTAGTTTTATTCCTCTGAAGTAGACCAGCTTAGATCATTTGATATGATGGATAATAAGTGGGTTATTATTAACTATTTCTGACTTACCAGTATAGGCACAAATAATTGGTTGCATATTCACATTAGTAAATCCTTTCACAATGCTTAAATGAATTTTTGAAGAGTAATTTTGGGTGTATTTTTACGTTTAATTAGCTAATGCACTATATATATATTGTACAAGTTGAACTATTTGGTTATTTTGATGAAACTTCCATCAACAAAAAAAAATTTTGGTTCAAAGATTATTTTTAGTCAGCTTGTAAACGTTAAAATATCATTTCATTTAATTATTCCTTCCCTACTACTCTTCTTCCTTATCAGGTTGGGAGAGGGCTCAAAGCCAATAACACTTATTGTAAATAAACTCTATTTCATACTAGGCTTCCGGGCAGACTTAGTATTGCAGTCCCTTCCTAGTTTGTAGTGCCAAATGCCTCAGTTGCATCCTCTACAATAGTTATACAATTATGGAGATGTAGAATGTTGCCCAAGTCAAGAGTGTATCATGAGAAAAAAAGAAATAACCTCCCAACCAGATCCTTTGCCTGTAAGTAGCAATACTACCCTCCTCTTTTTCAATTTATTGCAGCTGGGATGATTTGACATAGAGTAGGTGCCAATGTTTTTGAGAGAACGTCTCTCTACTTCTGCTCCAGCCTCAATAAGCTAGTTCACTCATCCTGGGTATGAAAATCAACATGAGGAATAGCGCCTAGTTAATTTGGACCACTCAGAAATAGATCTTGAGCCTTTCTCTGCTACATACCACTTAGGAATGAGCCCATAAATCATTAACAACCCAATACTTGCCAAAATTGATTTTCTTCTTCACCCCTATATCCCTGAGATGAGTAACTTGATGCTCTTTACAAGAGAAGATTAGCTGGTAAGGGAGATGCGTCCTCTAACTGTTATGAAACCAGCTCACAAAAAGATAGAAAAGATAATTGAACGCCTTAGAATTCAGCCTCTTCGAGGGGGAAACCTCCTTTACATTACACAAATGAACAATTCTTGGATGATACAAATGAAAAGACCTCCTTTCTATATATAGGAGTCTAAGGGGTCATAATATAATCAGAGCCGACGTAACAATGATAATGTAAGGGCACAATAATAACAATAATGGGCTTCTATGGGGCACAATAGTAACAATATGGGGACTACATGGGTACAAAAATATAATAAGGGGGTTGTACTAATAACAATAAGGGGTTACACTAGTAGTGTAGGGGCCTAACATGCCCCTCTCCTTCAAAAAGTGTTGTCCTCAACGCTTGAGTAGTTCTTGATGCTTCTGTATAAAATTCTTGTCCTCCCATGTGGAATCTTCAACGGGTAAGTTCTTCCACTTGATGAGATACTCTGAAATTGATCGATTTCGTAGTTGTCGAGTTCTTGTTTCTGTGACTGCTCCAGGTTCCAATATGATTTTTTCCTTCCTCTTCAAGTTCTGGAAATATTGTTTGAATTGGGATCTTCTGCATGTTTTGAATGAGTGGCCATACTTCTTCGTCCTTCTTCCATTCATCCCTTGCTTCATTTATCCAATCTAGTTGGATAATAGAAATAACACAAAACAATGCTTCCACATCCTCATCCTTTCTTGAGAGTGCACCTGCAACAAAATTTTGCTTCCCTTTTCTATAAATGATGTTAAAGTCATAACCCAACATATTTGTGACCCATTTTTTCTGTTCTTCTAAAGATAATAGTTATTCTAAAAAGTATTTAGGACTATCATGATCCATTTTTACCTTGAAGTGTCTTCCCATTTGGTAAGGTTGCCATTTCTTAAGTGTGTGTAGTATTGCCAACATTTCCTTCTCATAAATAGCTTGCTTGAGATGTAGCAGTAAAGATACCCAATAACCTACATCAAAACACTTTTCACTACAATGTTGATCTACCTATTGTTTCATTCGATTTTGCACCAAAGTGGTGTTATGCTATAAAAGTTGGAGAATTGGTTGTTGATGCTTGATGTGATCTTTCATTGCTTGAACCTTTTTCTTCTTGATATCTCCTTATATCTTGAGAGTTTGAGGAGTGGTAATTTCTTCCAATGCTTTACATGATATGGTCGGATTCATTTCTCGATGCTCGATGTGATCTTTCACTTCTTGAACATTTTTTTTCTTGATATGTCCTTCTATCTGGATAGTTTGAGGAGTGGTAATTCCAGCCAATGCATTACAAGATATGGTTGGATTCATTTCTTCTTTCTTGATGTGATCTTTCACTTCTTGAACCTTTTTCTTCTTGATATGTCCTTCTATCTTGAGAGTTTGAGGAGTGGTAATTCTTGCCAATGCTTTACAAGATATGGTCGGATTCATTTCTTCTTTCTTTGGGGTTGGGTCCTGGCATATATCCTCTTCTTTTAATGTTTCTTGATATTTTTCTTCCTCCTCTTCATACTCTATGTAAAATAATTTCTTCTCAGCACACTTATGACCTTTAGTGCATTTTCTATCACAATTGTAACAAAGCCCTTTTTCTCTTTTTTCTTCCAATTGTTGTGGTGTAACCCTTGTAGGTTGTGGAAGGCTAGGAGAAACATCACTTCCATCTTTATAGTTGTGAGGGGTAGAATTACCTGTTGCCATAATTTTTCTTTCCACCTTGTAACAAGGTCCTTTTACTCTTTCCAATTATTGTGGTGTTGCTCTAAAGAAAGTGTTGCTCTTTGTATCTTCATAATGTGCTATCATTTCCTCCATGAAAATTGACCACATAACAAATTGTTTACGAGAACAAAGCCCTTTATACCATAAAAATTGATCTGGTTCTAAACATGAAGATGCAATACATACCTTTTGTAATAGTTGCACCTCATGTAGATTGAAATATTGCTCCATCTGTAGTATCCAATTTACCAAATCCTTGCCATCAAACTTCCTCATATCGCCTTTTCTTGATTTTAGGAGCTCGATCTTGAAACGACTATAACTCTATAATTTCGACTCTTCCAGATCTGAAATTGTGACTATAGTAGCCCTCTGTGTTCTGTTACCAATGCCACTAGTCTGATCAAAATTGGATTCTACAAGAAAGAGTGATTCACAATCTTCCAAGATGACCTAATTATATACCTTTTAAGAAGGGAAAATTTGTATGAAGTGCCACATGTCCCTGTTTTGACCTTAGGATCTGAAAACTATACACAGGAAACTACAATCCGTCGTCTTTCTGTAACTTCTTACAAAATTTCAATCTGATGCTAAAAGCAAAAGTTATGACTATTCTCCCCAGGTCACCTATTTAGAATGTAATTTAGGAGTCTGCAAAAAGATTGACTTCCTTAGATCATATCTCTGCAAATTTTGCACGAAAAGCTATGAAATTTGAACCCGAGGTTTAGCATGATTTCTTCTCAAATGGGTTGTTTTTGTAGCATCTGAAATGTCGCAGAAAAAAAGTTATAGTGCAAATGCCATGATGACCTGTTTGGAGCAGCGAAACCCTAGAATCCAAAGCTCTGATACCAAATGTTATGAAACCAGCTCACAAAAAGATAGAAAAGATAGTTGAACACCTTAGAATTCAGCCTCTTTGAGGGGGCAACCTCCTTTACATTACACAAATGAACAATTCTTGGATGATACAAATTAAAAGACCTCCTTTCTATATATTGGAGTCTAAGGGGTCATAATATAATCAGAGCCGACTTAACAATGATAATGTAAGGGCACAATAATAACAATAATGGGCTTCTATGGGGCACAATAGTAACAATATGGGGACTAGATGGGTACAACAATATAATAAGGGGGTCGTAATAATAAAAATAAGGGGTTACACTAATAGTATAGGGGCCTAACACTAACTATATGCAACAATATTTTCTCCCATGTACGCCCTCCACCCAATATCACTTAGGATATTTTGTCTCTTTCCCACTCAAATTATTGTTGGCCCCAGGGATTCTATATGAAAGTAGAATTGTTACATGTCCATATGCAATATCAAATATTGACGTATTGATTTCAGGTCTCTTGTTCGATGCTCTTCCTCTACGCATAATCTCTTACCCACTACTCTTCTTCCTTACTAGGTTGGGAGAGGATTCGATGCTCTTCCTCTGTGCATAATCTCTTACCCGCTACTCTTCTTCCTTACCAGGTTGGGAGAGGGTTCGATTCTCTCCCTCTATGCATAATCTCTTAGATTCTATTGTAGAATTTAGGAGGAACCTGTCAATATTGACTTAGGTTCTAGATTGGGTTGTAGAATCCATTTTTTCATGATGTACAAGGGTTCGAGATCTCAGAAGGAAAAGAATCTAAGAAGGGTGGTGTTAATAAGAGGGAGAGTGAGATTTTTCAGAACAAATCATATTGATCTGGTGAATCTAGACAGACATCTCAGCAAGATATGCAAGGTATGGACGAAATCACAAACCCAGAAGCCAAAGGAGGAGTAGGAAATTGACAAAAAAAACTAGATATCACAAGTATTATCTCCCAGGACACATAGAGTGCCCTATCATCAAGATAGTAGATATTCACATCCATGTTCCCAATGCAAAATTGTCATCCTCGTCAACATTGGTTTCTTATTGCTTTATCTAGAATTCTTGGTGAATAAATTACCATGTTCATGAAAGATATCATCAGAGGAAAAATCACTCCCTCAAAACACCAATCTCTAGGGCCAGAGCCAGAGCTAGAGCCTCAAAGTTAGTCTCAAATTCAGAGAAACTTTAGTTGTCATAGGAATTGTAAGTTTATTGCATGTTGGTCTCTGCATTTGGAGATTTGGAAGACTAGGCCTTAGAACTAAATGGGTTATCCATGAGGTAATATACACACTAGTCCAAGCACTTTCATGGATTGTATTTGGGGCAGTAAATTGGACATGAGAAGAAATTCAAAGCTACAACACATCCAAAGTATCTATATCTCTGGTGGCTTATGAATTTCATTCTGAATAGAATATTCTTGATCTCTGCAATCATCAGGTTAATGTCCACAACTCCTAATCCATATAGTATTCTCCCTCTTGATGACCTTTTTGCATTGATAATTTTCCCTACCCATGGATTTCTGCTAGCATTAGCCCTCAAAGGGACTACAGGAATCACCATTGTTGAAGAAACAAAAAAAAATTACACAAACCTCTTCTAGATGGTAGCACTCTGAATCTTGTCACTAAGAAAGAATTAATAACCCCTTATGCTACAACAAGAATTCTATCAAGGGCTACATGGTGATGGTTGAATCTTGTATTGAACAAAGGTTACAAAAATGCTTTGCAATTGACAAATGTTCCTGCACTGACACCTGGTGATAGATCTGAAAATATGTTTGAACTTTTAAAATCAAACTGGTCTAATGACATATTGGAACACCAACACCCTGTACACCTTACATTGCTTCAATGTTTTTGGCCAAATCTTGCACTTATTCCATGTTAGGCCCCCATACTACTAGTGTAACCCCTTATTGTTATTAGTACAACCCCCTTATTATATTGTTGTGCCCATGTAGTCCCCATATTGTTATTATTGTGCCCCATAGAATCCCACTATTGTTATTATTGTGCCCTTACATTATTATTGTTATGTCGGCTTTGATTATATCAAGACCCCTTAGACTCCTATATATAGAAAGGAGGTATTTTCATTTGTATCATCCAAGAATTGTTCATTTGTGTAATGTAAAGGAGGTTGCCCCCTCGAAGAGGCTGAATTCTAAGGCGTTCAACTATCTTTTCTATCTTTTGTGAGTTGGTTTCATAACATTTGGTATTAGAGCTTTGGATTCTAGGGTTTCACTGCTCCAAATAGGTCATCGTGGCATTTTCCTTATAAATTGTTTTCTGCGACATTTCAGAAGCGAAAAAAAAACCCATTTGAGATGAAATCACGCCGAACCTCGATTCCAAATTTCAAATCTTTTCGCACTATATTTGCAGAGATATGATCTGAGGAAGTTGGTTTTTTTGCAAACTCCTGAATTACATTCCAAACATGTGACCTGGGGAAAATCATCATAACTTTTGTTTTGAGCATCGGATTGAAATTTCGTTGGAAGTTGCAGAAAGAGGATGGATTTTAATTTCCTGTGCATATTTTTTTAGATCCAAAGGTCAAAACAGTGACATGTGGCACTTCATAAAAGTTTTCTCTTCTGAAAAGGTCTATAATCAGGTCATCTTGGGAGATTGTGCATAACTCTTTCTTGGAGAATCTAAATTCGATCAGACTGGTGGCATTGGAAAGAGGACACAGAGGGCTACTGCAGGTCGTAATTTCAGAACTTAAAGATCCTAAAGTACAGAGTTACAGTTGTTGCAAGATCGAGATCCTAAAATCAAGAAAAGGCGATATGAGGAAGTTTGATGGCAAGGATCCGGTAAATTGGATACTTCAGATGGAGCGATATTTTGATCTACATGGTGTACCACTGTTACAAAAGGTATGTATTGCATCTTCATATTTAGAACCGGATCAATTTTTATGGTATAAAGGGCTTTGTTCTCATAAACCACTTGTTACGTGGTCAATTTTCACAGAGGAAATGATAGCACATTATGAGGATACAAAGAGAAACTCCTTCTTTAACCAATTGATAAATTTAAAACAAAAGGGTTCAATGGAAGAGCACATTGAGGACTTTCAAAAATTGAATAGAAGGGTAAATTATATTCCAGAGAAGCAAATGATTGATGTCTTCATAGGGACTTTAAAGTATAACGTTCAACATGAGGTTCGTTTTTGGGAACCTGATTCATTGGAGGCATTCGAGTTGGCAAGAAAAATTGAAAGCAAAATTATGGAAACAAGGAATCCCACCACTGATGACTATAATTATGGAAGTGTTTCTTATCCTAGCCTTCCACAACCTACAAGTCTTACACCACAACAATTGGAAGAAAAAAGAGCAAAAGGGCTTTGTTACAGTTGTGATAGCAAATACACTAAAGGTCATAAGTGTGCTGAGAAAAAATTATTCTACATAGATTGTGAAGAGGAAGAAGAAAAGGAGCAAGAAAGGTCAAAAGAAGAGGATATACTCCAGGAACAAAGCCTAGATAAAGAAGAAATGAATCCGACCATATCTTGTAATGCATTGGTTGGAATTACCACTCCTCAAACCATCAAGATAGAAGGACAAATCAAGAAGAAAAAGGTAATAGTGTTGATTGTTTCAGGAAGTATCCACAATTTTGTTCATTGTAAGATAGCAAAAGAATTGAATTGCTTCCTATATCCAGCACCAAAGTGTTAGGTGATATTTGCAAATGGAGGAATGATAAATTTCTCTGGAAAGTGCCATAATATCAAGCTATTCATGGGAGAATATGTATTGACTAGCCCAATGCTTTCCATTCCAATGGGAGGTGCTGATGTTGTACTAGGAGTCCAATGGCTACAATCCTTGGGTACAATAGCTTTTAATTTTGAAGAATTTTTCATGAAATTTTCTGTGGAAGGAAAGGAAGTTGAATTAAGGGGTATTGCAGGGAAACCGGGAAAGATAATCAGCTCTAATGGTATGACAAAGCTTATAAAAAAGGAACAAAGAGGTGTAATTGCACAATTATATTTGCTAAATGTTTCCACATCAAAATCATCTATTTCTACAGATCTCAAAAAAGTCTTGGACAACCATTTCAAGGTATTTGAGACTCCCAAAGGTCTCCCACCTATTTGTGATCATGATCATGCTATTCATCTGATTCCAGGAAGTGTTCCTCCAAACATCAGGCCATACAGATATCCCTATGCCAAAAAGAGTGAAATTGAACGTATGGTTGCAGAAATGCTAGAGGCTGGTATAATTCAACCTAGTCAAAGTTCTTTCTTTGCTCCAGTAGTATTGATGCACAAGAAGGATGGATCATGGCGCATGTGTCCAGATTATAGGGAGCTCAACAAGCTCACTATTACAGATAAGTTTCCCATTCCTGTCATTGATGAATTACTGGATGAATTGCATGGATCAATTTACTTCACCAAGTTGGATCTTCATTCAGGATATCATCAAATAAGAATGAAGACTCAAGACATTCTAAAAACAACATTTAGAACTCATGAGGGTCATTATGAATTTTTGGTCATGCCTTTTGGCCTTACCAATGCAGCTTCTACATTTCAAGGTTTGATGAATTCCATTTTCAAATCCTTCCTTAGAAAATTTCATAGAAATTTTGAATAATTTAACACATATTCAATAGAGATTATCCTGATCATGTACTATTGTAGAATACATACACAATACATAAGCTCCTCTACGTTGATCATCAATATAGCAGCATCAATAACAATAAAACATCAAGAGCATTCACACATTAACACAGTATGTAACCCGGGGAAAGCATCTCGCTAAAAACCCCACACTATCTGTATATTAATGATTGAGAACATGTAACATTACAAAGTACAATTCTTATCACAAGCAATCTAGTACCAGCTCCACCTGTTACACACAATACAGCTCAGATCTGATCTCCAAATCTATTCCACTGCTTGCCTACCTCTCCAGCTCAATACCTGCTCAATAACTGATGAGAATGGTTTACCAAACTCGTATTTGACCTGCAAATAATCACTCACACTGTGTTGGACGTGAGCACAGGCTACAATTCTTGATATTGGCCAATTCATTGGCATACTCAATCCCTCTGATTGTGCAAATCATCATGCACAGCTATAGTCACAACTGATAGCAATCTGATCCTCTAACACCTGTCCCTGCTGAACTGAACATGCACTGACATGCAACTGAGTTAACTGATGTATTCTATGGTTGCATTATGAGTTAATAACTTGTGAATTAATTAATAACTAATTCACCCAACTCATCTCTAGTCTATTTGCCAGTTAGACTAAATACAACCAGTTTAACAAAGCTAAACTGAACACAACTCCATCAATTGCACCTCCAGTCCACTAAACTCAACTCACTTGAGTTCTAACTGAAGTCCTGCATGCAAATATTAGTCATCCCATAGGTAACCACATATTTCCCTCTGGGATTTGCATGTACCACATACGTAGCTCATCCTGAAGTGCTCCAAGAGAATAAGGTCAAGTTTATAGTCCAAATATTATTATGAGACAAAAATATTTGACTTTTCTATTTTTGACAGCCAATCTAAAAATAGACTTTGATCACTCATACTGTGATCACTCACACTATGGTCACCCACACTGTGATCACTCATACTGTGGTCACCCACACTGTGATCATCCACACTGTGATCACTCACACTGTGGTCACCCACACTGTGATAAAAAATAGAACTTGCGCCATAATTTGCCTGTGGGCCCACTTAGTGAAGGCGACTCTTTTCACTAAGCTCCATCATCTTGTTGCAATCTCAACACTCCCTCTCGACAAGATATAGATTATCAGCAACCCCTATCCTGCCTCGGTGGTACTCGAATTTGCTCCTGGTGAGAGCCTTCTTTAGAATATCAGCATCCTGATCCTCCGTTGGAATGTATGAAAGCAACATGATCCTCCGCTGCACACAATCTCTGATATGATGGTACCTGATGTCAATATGCTTAGATCTATCATGAAATACAGGATTAGCTGAGACTTTAATGCAACTTTGGTTATCACAGTAAATCAAAGTAGGATCCAAATGAGAACCGAACAAACCAACCAGGATCTTCCTCATCCATATAGCCTTGCATGCAGCCAAACTTGCTGCCATATACTCAGCCTCCGCTGAACTGAGTGCCACGGATCTCTGCTTCCTACTGTACCAAGAAACTGTTGTCGATCCAATACTGAAGACCCCTCCTGATGTGCTCTTTCTGTTCGTTGGGCTCCCTAACCAATCTGCATCTGTGAAGCCACATAGATTCACCTCATCCTCCTGTCTGTACCACAAACCATATCCCGATGTGCCTCTCAAGTAGCGCAATACATGCTTTCCCGCCTTCCAGAAGATCTTGGTAGGCTTAACCATAGCTTGTGAAAGCTGGTTAACTGCATAGCATATATCGGGTCGTGTATTGATCAAATACATTAGCGACCCCACCAACTATCGATAAACAGTGGCATCCACTTCTTCTCCCGAAGTGGCATCCTCCTTCCTCCAACCTCCAGGAAGAGGACTATCAACAGGCTTGCAGCCATGCATGTTGAACTTCTCCAGTATCTCCCGAGCATACTTGCGCTGAGAAACAAACAGTCCACCACTGCGCTGCCATATTTCCAATCCTAGGAAATAGTGAAGGAGGCCCAAATCCTTCATCTCAAACTCTGTAGCAAGATCCTTCTTGCATGACAGTATCAACAGCTCATCACCTGTTAGAATCAAATCATCAACATATAGTACAATAATAAGCAACTTACCCTCCACCAGAATCTGGTATAGGTTAGGATCCGCCTCGCTCTTGGAGAATCCAAGTCCTATGAAATAGTTGTTTATCCGTGTGTACCAAGCACGTGGTGCTTGCTTCAACCCATACAACGCTCTCTTGAGCCTGCACACATGCGACTCGCTGCTGAAGACCTCAAAGCCTTCGGGTTGCTCAATGTACACCTCCTCCTCAATGACTCCGTTGAGGAACGCAGTCTTCACATCCATCTGATGAATGTGCCATCCCATCCACACTGAGAGAGCAAGAATCGTCCGTATGGAAGAATACCTTACGACAGGTGCAAAGGTCTCCTCATAATTGATCCCCTCTATCTGTGAAAAGCCTTAGGCAACAAATCTTGCCTTGTACTTCTCCACACTCCCGTCAGCTGCCTGCTTGACCTTGTAGATCCATCTCGAACCCACCACTGATTTCCCTTCTGGTCTAGGAACAATCTCCCATGCATTGTTTCTGACAATAGAATCATACTCTTCCACCATGGCGTCTACCCATGCGGGATCCTCCACAGCTTCCTCGAAAGAGGATGGCTCAGTCACAACACACTTGCTCATAAGAGCCATGTATCTAGTGTACCGATCAGGTGACTGTCTCTGCCTGCGTTGGGTTGTAGGTGGTCCTACGACTTTCTCTGCATCTTGAGCCAGTCGCTCAGCTTCTGTCAAGCGCTTTTGCCCTCTGATGGTTCGCGCTACATGAGTGGTCTCTTCCACTCCATGAACCTTGTCCTATGGCTAATCCACGTCCTGAAGCTCATCCTTAGGAACTAATAGCTCCTCATCTGCATGTAAGTGTAGCTCCTTCTCAAGCGAACACTTCATGGCTTTCTCCTCCTGAAATTTTATATCCCGTCGCACAACAGTTTTACCACTGTCTGGCAAATACACATGATAGTTGTGGGGCGTATCAGTGTACCCCACAAATATCCCAACCTCTACAGTCGGCTCCAACTTCTTCCTGGCATCCTTCATCACATGCATGTAAACGTTAGCACCAAAAATCCTCAAATGAGAAAGATCAGGCTTCTTACCAGAATAAGCCTCCTCGGGTGTACTCATGCCAAGTATCCTATGAGGACAACGGTTCTGCACATAAACTGCTGTATTGCATGCTTCCACCCACAAGTGAAGGGGTAGGCCCTGATCATGCAACATTGCCCGTGCAGCACCCACAATCGTTCTGTTCTTCCGCTCAGCTACCCCGTTCTGCTGTGGGTTATGGGGAGCTATGAGCTCTCTATGAATCCCTTCTGCCTTGCAGAAATCCTTGAACTCATTCAAGATGTATTCACCACCATTATCGCTCCTAAGAGCCTTCACCTTCTTCCCTGACTCCTTCTCGACCAGTGCTTTGAATTCACAGAACTTTGAAAATGTCTCGCTCTTATTCTGCATGAAGAATATCCAGCACTTACAAGAGAAATCATCAACAAAAATCACATAATACCTGTGTTTTGCTGTCGAAGCAACTGAGAAAGGTCCACACATGTCTGTGTGAATTCTCTCAAGGATCGTCATGGCGCGATTATCCTTCTCGTGAAAGGTGGCTTTCACAAACTTCCCAAAAGTACACCCCTTGCATTGATCTGACTGTGCAAGTGTGCCTTTAGGACGACCTATAGTGATCTACTGCAGTATCTTCAAGGCTCCATGGTGAAGGTGACCCAATCTCGTGCCACAACTCGCCATCATCCCGGCTCACCAATCCTTCTGCCTTGCCCGCCATTGCTGCGCATCCATCTACATGCAACCGATAAAGGTTCCTCACTCGAACCCCTATCTTTCGGGTCTCACCAGTTGTCTTGCTGTGCACGAAAGCCTTTCCCTCACTGAAAACAACATCATACCCCTTGTCTTCTAACATCGCCACTGAGATAAGATTCTTCTTCAATCCTGGAACATGCATGACTTACTTCAATACAAAGGGTTTACCAGACTCCCTCTCAAAGGAAATGGTCCCGATACCAGTTGCACTGTATCTACCATCATCGCCCATCTCGATGTGTACTCCAAGATCTTTGTCCTCCAGATCAGAGAACAAACCTCTATCTCCCGTCATGTGAAAAGACGCACCATTGTCCAAGAACCACACTGATCCCATCACACTTGAAACCAAGCATGCGATCAATGTGAAATCAAGCTCAAACTATGAGGCTAGAGCCTCTCCTACTGAAGATCCAGCAGCCTGCTTGTTCTTCTTCTTCTGTGGACAATTAGTGGCATAGTGTCTGTGCTGGTGACAGTGAAAACACTTCACCTTGGACATATCCTGCTTCTTGCCTTTCACACCAGACTGAGAAGCTTTCTTGCTCTTTCCTTTCTTTGCTTTGGCAGCCAAAACACAATTCTCTTCATCAGCTCCCTTTGACGAAGATCCGTCCCTGGTACTCCGCCTAATCTCCTCCTGCACAAGGTCTGACCATAGTCTTTCCCATCCTGGCAATTTCTCCCGACCATTGACAGAGTCCTGATAGGAATGCCAACTCTTCAGAAGACCAAGGAGAGCCAAGCTCACCAAGTCCTCATCATCGACAGTAACCCCCACACTTCCCAGCTCATCTCGACACTCAGTGAACTTCGTGAGATACTTGGGAATACTGTCACCCTTCTCACATTTGATGTTTCTGAGTTTATCTTTGAGCGCCAGCTTCCTCTGATCGCTCTTGCTTTGGAATAATTCTGTTAATGATTTCCACATCAAATATGGAGTAGCCTTTCCATGGAGGCTAGACACAATGTGATCCTTCACGCCCTCCAACAAAATCCTTCGACATTTTGCGGTCTTCTTTTGCCAAACTTCCGCCTCAGCAGCATCAGTAGGCTTTGGGATATCCGTATCTATGAACTCCTTCAGCCCATTATCATCCAATACTGCCTCCATCCTGTCCTTCCATGCAATATAGTTTGAGCTGCCCTCAAGAGCATACTCCAATCGCAATCCGTTGAAAGACATTGTTGCGTTGTCACCAAGAAAACACTGCTGCAAATTCGAATTCCACCAGCAACCAACTCAACCGCCTCGGATCTAAGATTCGTGAGAACACAATATTTCTCGTACAGAGATTGACTGTATGGGAATTCACTGGATATCTCACCTTCCAAAGGAAGGATGAATCTAGAGGCTACCTGGCCCGATTACAGACTCTGCCTGAAGAAATAGAATGTAAACACTTCTTGAATAGTAGATTTGATGATCAACAGCTCGGATACCATGTAGAAACTTTTTCTACAATTATCTAGCTCGCTCTGATACCATGTAGAAATTTTGAATAATTTAACACATATTCAACAAAGATTATCCTGATCATGTACTATTGCGGAATACATACACAATACATAAGCTCCTCTACATTGATCATCAATATAGCAGCATCAATAATAATAAAACATCAAGAGCATTCACACATTAACACAGTATGTAACCCGGGGAAAGCATCTTGCTAAAAACCCCACACTATTTGTATATTAATGATTGAGAACATGTAGCATTACAAAGTACAATTCTTATCACAAGCAATCCAGTACCAGCTCCACCTGTTACACACAATACAACTCAGATCTGATCTCCAAATCTATTCCACTGCTTGCCTACCTCTCCAGCTCAATACCTGCTCAAGAACTGATGAGAATGGTTTACCAAACTCGTATTTGACCTGCAAATAATCACTCAAACTGTGTTGGACGTGAGAACAGGCTACAATTCTTGATATTGGCCAATTCATTGGCATACTCAATCCCTCTGATTGTGCAAATCATCATGCACAACTATAGTCACAACTGATAGCAATCTGATCCTCTAACACCTGTCCCTGCTGAACTGAACATGCACTGACATGCAACTGAGTTAACTGATGTATTCTATAGTTGCATTATGAGTTAATAACTTGTGACTTAATTAATAACTAATTCACCCAACTCATCTCTAGTCTATTTGCCAGTTAGACTAAATACAACCAGTTTAACAAAGCTAAACTGAACACAACTCCATCAACTGCACCTCCAGTCCACTAAACTCAACTCACTTAAGTTCTAACTGAAGTCCTGCATGAAAATATTAGTCATCCCATAGGTAACCATGTATTTCCCTTTGGGATCTTCATGTACCACATCCGTAGCTCATCTTAAAGTGCTCCAAGAGAATAAGATCAAGTTTATAGTCCAAATATTATTATGAGACAATAATATTTGACTTTTATATTTTTCATAGCTAGTCTAAAAATAGACTTTGATCACTCATACTGTGATCACTCACACTGTGGTCACCCACACTATGATCACTCATACTGTGGTCACCCACACTGTGATCATCCACACTGTGATCACTCATACTGTGGTCACCCACACTGTGATCAAAAATAGAACTTGTGCCATAATTTGCCTGCGGGCCCACTTAGTGAAGTCGACTCTTTTCACTAAGCTCCATCATCTTGTTGAAATCTCAACAAATTTGTGTTAGTATTTTTTGATGATATACTAATCTACAACAAGTCTTGGAAGGATGATGTTGAACATGTTGACAGGGTGCTACAACTATTGGAGGAGAAACAATTATATGCAAAAAGATCCAAATGTTTCTTTGGAGTACAAGAGGTGGAATATCTGGGTCATATTGTATCTCATGAATGAGTTAAGGTAGACCCTAGCAAAATTAAAGCCATTAAGGAGTAGAAAATCCCCACATCCATAAAGCATCTACGAGGATTTCTAGAGTTGATAGGGTATTATCACAAGTCTGTTAAGAATTATGGGAGACTAGCAGCACCTCTAACAACATTATTGAAGAAAGATGCATTTTCATGGACTCCAAAAGCAACAAAGGCCTTCAAACATCTTAAAGAGGCAATGTGCCAAGCACTGGTCTTAGCTACACCGGACTTCACAAAAACCTTTATTGTGGAATGTGATGCTTCAGGAAATGGAATTGGTGATGTTTTAATGCAAGATGAAAGACCCATTGCTTTTGAAAGTCGTCCAATCAAGGGAAAGTTTTTACACAAAGCTATTTATGAGAAGGAAATGTGGGCAATACTACATGCACTTAAGAAATGGCAACCTTACCCAATGGGAAGACACTTCAAGGTAAAGATGGATCATGATAGTCTTAAATACTTTTTAGAACAAATATTATCTTTAGAAGAATAGAAAAATGGGTCACAAACATGTTGCGTTATGACTTTTACATCATCTACAGAAAAGGGAAGAAAATTTTTGTTGCAGATGCACTCTCAAGAAAGGATGATGATGTGGAAGCATTGTTTTATGCTATTTCTATTATCCAACCAGATTGGATAAACAAAACAAGGTATGAATGGAAGAAGGATGAAGAAGTGTGGCCACTCATTCAAAAGTTTCAGAAGATCCCAGTTCAAACAATATTGCTAGAACTTGACGAGGAAGGAAAAATCATATTGGAGCCTGGAGCAGTCACAGAAATAAGAACCCGACAGCTACGAAATCGATTAATTTTAGAGTATCTCATTAAGTGGAAGAACTTACCCGCTGAATATTCCACACGAGAGGACAACAAAAGCATCGAGAACTACTCAAGCATTGAGGACAACACTTTTTGAAGGATAGGGGAATGTTGTGCCCCTATACTACTAGTGTAACCCCTTATTGTTATTAGTACAACCCCCTTATTATATTGTTGTGCCCATGTAGTCCCCATATTGTTATTATTGTGCCCCATAGAAGCCCACTATTGTTATTATTGTGCCCTTACATTATTACTGTTATGTCGGCTCTGATTATATCATGACCCCTTAGACTCCTATATATAGAAAGGAGGTATTTTCATTTGTATCATCCAAGAATTGTTCATTTGTGTAATGTAAAGGAGGTTGCCCCCTTGAAGAGGCTAAATTCTAAGGTGTTCAACTATCTTTTCTATATTTTTGTGAGCTGGTTTCATAACACTCCATCCCTGGCCATTGCAAAGTTGTGAGTGATGTATATTGGCCCATTTTTGATACAGTGGTTTTTGATTTTACATCTGGAGATTAGAGCTTTCCTTATAAAGGCTCTGTCCTTGTATTGATACTATTTTTAGAAAAATCCATTAAGGTTCTTTGTTCTCATCAGTATAATGTTCAATGTCGGAGGTTGGGCATGCTGATAAGGTCTACTCTGATCACAACTTTATACAAAAAGGGTTTAAGATTGTCAAGCTCCGCTAGGCAAGCTCATGGTGTTGGAAAAATTGTAAATTACATGGTTTTGGATGCTCAACAACTTTTAGATAAGATGTTGCAGCTTCATTACATCTGGATGATGGCTCTACAGGTTGGGGCTACTTTATCAATCCTGTTTGGGGTTTGGGCATTTCTATGTTGTCTAGTTTTGTTTACATGGCACTGATAATGGGCAATGTAGCTTGGGGATCCAAGAGAAATAGGAGATATCAGTTCCAATTAATGAAAATGTGTGATCTTCATACAACTAATGAGTTTTTGAATTATATGAGGGTTATCAAACTTCAAGCATGGGAAGACCATTTCCAAACACGTGTAGAGTATTTTAGGAATTTTGAATATGAATGGCTTTGAAAAACTATGTATTCTATTTCAATGAATAAATTACTCTATGGAGCACACCTTCACTTGTTTCAGTAGTGACATTCACTACATGGAGCATGCCTTCACTTGTTTCAGTAGTGACATTCACTACATGCATTTTTGTAGGAGAAAAAATTATAGGAGGGAAGGTGTTCACTGCAACATCTATTTTCAAAATTCTTCAAGAACCCATTAGGAACTTTCCTCAAGCTTTAATATCTATCTCACAAGCAATGGTGTCCTTGGATAAACTTGACAAGTATATGACCAACAAGGATCTTGATCTTGAGGTAGTCGAAAAGTTATCGCCAAGCAAAGAGATTGTTGTTGTAGTTGAAAATAGTACTTTCTTTTGGGATGAAGAGAAATCCAAATCCACTCTTTAGAATATCAACCTTGAGGTTCAAAGTGGATCTTTGGTGGAAATTTTTGGCACAGTTGGATCTGGGAAGTCCTCTTCACTGTCATCCATTCTTGGGGAGATGCCAAAACTCTTTGGCGTGGTATAAATACTATCCCTACTATCATATTTACTTGCATCTCCATCTTCCTCTTTTAGTCTTCCACTACATTAAAAATATGTATTTATAACTTGATAACATTATCAAGATAATTGTTACAAAATTTGTTATAGTTTCCTAGTCAAACTCAGGCCAATAGAGAAAACAAGCCAAACTGACTTGCTAGCAAGTCAAACTTGCTTCTTGGTCAATACAAAATTGTCATTCTTGTCAGAAAAAACATAGCCTAGTTTGCCTGAGTTTTTCCTGTGTTTGAGCCGATGACTTACTCTCTGGTCTCACCCAAGTTTTCACAGAGCTAAGTTTTGTAACTATAAGAACCAAAACATGGGAAGGCTCCTCCTGCCAGAGAAATGTGAGATTGCAATAGGTACAAACCAAGGACAAATGTATATTGAAAAGAAGAAACTTGTACCCATTAGAAGTTTTGATTTCGAAGGACTCATATGACTAGTTGTTCTTAGTACGCTAAACTTAATTTATTGCAAGATAACCAAATGAAAGAAATAGTAGTCAAAAGTAACAAAAACAATAGTTGACTTGAAAACAGTCACTTCAGAGGTATAATAGACTTTTTTGTTGTTAATTAATGATTCATTGATTCATCAAACATGATTTGTTCTCTTAGATTTCTTTCCCTCATTCAGACTAAATAGGTCTATTAGATTGAACTCTAGTTCTCACCAATTTTGTCAGAAATCACTTAGATCTAGGATCTCTGTCTCTTTAATAGAAGCAAAATAATTTTACTAGAGATGCAGCTTTTGCAATGAAAGCCCTTACTACTTGTATGGAAGTTTTAAAACTGACTTTACATTTTGTTTGTGCACAATTTCAACTATTTTTTCATCTCTTCTCAACATTCTTTTCCTTTTCCTGCCTCTTTTTCCTAACTAAAACTTTATTTTGTTGTACCTCTTACCTTGCAGTTCCTTAGCTAAATTTCTTCCTTCTTGAACTCACAGTTGATGATGGTTTCTTCTCTCTTGTTTTGCAACTTTCTTTCTTTACATTTATTTTTATTCCAATCAAAGTTGTCTTCCAAGTTCACTTTAGTATCTGATGGGGGTTTTCTTCGATCCTTCACTTTCTTAGGTTTGCTCGTGTAACCCATTCTCCTTTTTCCCTTCTCCTTGCATCTCAAAACCCTTCTTTCCTTTAGCAGTTAGGTTATCGAGAGGGAAATAATAGGGCTATATGCCATATTCATGGCAAGACTGACTCTGAAGGGTAACTTTTCATTATCTAAAACTAGTTTCTAGGTAAAAACATTGAATTTCAGAGGAAGCCCTATATGAAGATCCATTTCCAAAAATAATAGTACAAGACATGTGACCAACTATGGGAGGCTGCATTGTCAGGTACTTTCTTAGAAAATTTCCAATACTCTACAAGGTTGATTCATACCAAAATTGTGTTAACAAATTTAGGAGTCAAACTCAAAATGACATAGTTTCAAATTTTTCTATGAAAGGATTGAAATTTGAAATTTGTATGCCATGGTTTCAACTTTCAACCGAGTTTTTCCTTCCACAATTAACATGGCCCGAATTTCAAAACAACTAGTTTATTTTCTTGTAACTCAAAAATTAGAATAGAGAAACCCCTACCATAGTATTATATATTCATGGAGCCAATATTTTTAAACAAAAATCCAAAACAATACTAAAATGAATTGACCAATGCAAAAATCTAGAGCTCTGGACAGCTAGAAGCTTCTAAACCTATAGATATGGTATGTGCACAAAAGACAACAATGAGAAAACACTCAGATAACAATAAAATGAAAGAGAAGAATTGTCTCAACTATGCACATTGTACCAATGTAGTTTGACTCATCCAAGGCTCTTCTGTTGAGTCTTGTGGAGTCTTCTCTAGCCCCCACACTTACTAAAAAACTCACCAACAAACTCACTACTTTCTATACTCACCATAAAATTGCCATACTCATTGAGACTCACCATATTTTTAGGCACTGGATTTATTGTATTTTGAGTTTCATTTGTATTTGTTGAGTCTTTCCCAAGTCATTGAGTCATGTCAAGTCATTGAGTTTTTTTGAGTCCTAGGCTAGCTAAGCCTTTGTCAAGTTTCAATGTGACAATGTTGCATTATTGTTAGGGTTCCACAACCACCTAAACTTCCATAGTTAGTGGAATAGATCGTTAATTTATTGACAAACATATTTATTAAATAAGGCTCTACACAGTATTATAGTGTGAAATCAATAAATGTAAGTGAACTTGTTGAAAAATTTCCATTAGTTAGTGGTTGAGGCCTCATTAATGGAAGTCGATTAGGTGGTTATGGTATTCGTCAATTAGAAACTATATATAGTAGTAGAAGCTATGTAATGGGTTATCAAGTGAATATTGTAGTATTTGGAGCTCCTCATGTTGGAAATTCCCCCCTAGAAAAGGCAAGTAAACATTGCATTTAGTTTGGAATATAAATAAAGGATTGCTTAAAGTGATATTTTCCAATTTTGGTTCTATTATTTTCTTTACACAGTTGTATTCCATCTATCTTATTTAATTGCTTCATGCATTTATATTATGCCCTTTTTGCTCCAAATATTCTATTTCAACTAACAAGAAACACCACAAATACAAGTGGTCTCACAAATACTTGTTCATGTTGGATTTGACATATCTAGGTAACATATCTATGGCATAGTAAACACTCTTAAGCTTCACATGAGTACATGAATGCATGAAACACCTTGATATTTAAGCTCTTTATAAATAATTGTGAAAATGGCATACAAATTTTCATCATGGTCAAATTTTGTTCTTGATACATTTATTTCTTACATTTTTTTAACACATTTGACATTTTAAGCACACCGTTATGCAAATCAATGCATGGGAACGTGAAATGACTTGGTTCATAAGGCTAACAATTCACTATTTTTAAGACTGTCTTTTACTTGCCTGTGTTTTTGTAGATGTATGATCACTTTCTAATTTGAAATGCCACATCCTAACACACATAACGAGATAGTGCTCGAAGCCCAATAGTGCCACTATTGGTGCACTCTGAACACAATTTAGACAATGTACACAATTCTTAAATATTTGATGTTGACATATGGAATTTCTTATTGTTTACGGGTGCTTTAAAACTTACATTTATCTCTAGTCTTAATGGAAATTTGTTCTAAATACATAGTGGTTATTGTGCTCACACGCTAATGGTATTGATCATGGTTCATTAGTTCTAATTACACACTTTGGAATGTTACAAATACATCGTTTGGGTCACAATTCTATGGTTACAAACTACCCAACTATAAATGGTGATAAATTGATGATAAATGGATGACATTTGAATGTTACAAATGTGTAAGTAGTCTGCATTCAACTTTGTTGTCTTCATTGTCCTTAGTAACAATGAAAATTTTGAATATTTCCTTTATTTATCATCACAAACACATACCTCTTAATCATCCCAAACATAGTTAATACTATTGGTGTATGATCTCTTAATTGTGGAATGGTCTCTTGATGATGATAATGAACTCTCAATCTCCAATGCTCATGAATACGATGAATCAATGATCTAATGCCTTACTTATATGGACAATTTATGATTCATTTTCTACTCTTATTGTGCCATTGTGTATATGCTTTACCATCATCTCATGTTATGTGGTTAATTAAGCAAGCATAGTTGTCTAATTAAAATCATTCAAAATTTGTTAATAATTCATGGTTTGTTTGACTATTTGCACACTTATCCTTGACCTTTTAGTTTGAAAGTGAGTAGTGTCAAATCACTAGTCTTTGTTAAGGAGCATCCCTTCATTACTCAATGACCTAGCTTAGCTCAATCTTTTAGCATTCCCCCCTGGACAATGATATCCTTCTTGTAGTCTAAAGAGTGAGAGAAGGCCACCAAGGTGACATTGGGTGACTTGCTTGAGAGTTTCCTTTTATGCATTCTATGTGGGGTCAAGACTTGCTTTTTCTATGAGTTTGTTTGAGTGGATATACAATGTATACAATGCTTACAAGAAAATTAATTTCCTTTATTTCTATCACCTAAACTACTTCCAATAAAATCATGTGCTTTTAATAACATCTATTTTTGATAAAATTAATTCAATAAAATTAAAAAAATAAGATTATTATTATTATTGTTATTTTTTTGTATATGGAAGAATCAACAACTATAACGAGCTTGTACTTACGTGACATGGATCGATTCTATCCACTACCACAATCACCTCCAAGTGTAACCACATTGCCTCACACGTGGCACACTAAGCTAATCAAAGTTTAAGCCAATCAACTAATCTACACCATGGAGAAAATTAAAACTAACTTTTAATATTAAAAAATATAGCCATTTATTTTATTTGAAAATCAATTTAATATCTAATTTGAGGAAACTCCGTATTAAATTTCAACCTCCCTAAAATAAAATTTAATGTGAAAAATGTTAAGTAAAATAAAGTTTAATGTGTGAAATGTTATGAAAATCATTTATTATAATCCACTAGGCCTAACAATGGTAAACTATTTAGGCTCCCATGTGTTGAAGTTTGCTCAAATAAATCTCTTTTGGAAATGAGAGGAATATAAATAAACATTTCACTAAATTGTCATAACATGTTGGTTGTTATGGGTAAAAATGGGCGTTTAATGAATGAACCCTCATCAACTAAGGTTTTATAGAAAAACCCACATCTGAGAAGCTTTTATGATCGACTGAATGAACCAACCACAGGTTATGACTGATAGTCTTACCTCTTGCTTGATGGATCAGACGAGGTGGGTAGCCACAAAATGGATGATGTAAGGAAGAACCTAAATGACAGAATTCATTGCTTTCCTTATATAAAAATTTGACTTATTTTATTTGTTGGGTGGGGATTGAATAATATGCTTCATATACTCTACAAACCAAGGTCGTATATAGTGAAAATAGCATTTGGGTGAAGATGCTTTTCGGAATTGATGTACAAACAACCACATGAGGCTCATATGAAAGAAACGAATGCTTTAGGTTGGATTCATTGCAACACATGCCGTAAATTTTGGGTTTTGAGTGATTTGGTGGTAAACCCTAGGGATTATAGATCTACATCATTCCTTGATAATTGGCATTGTTTTACAACCTCGCATTGTTTCTGCAATGCTAACATTGATCCAGATCTATGTGGTGGGGCTAGAATTTTTATATTGTTTCTACGCTGGTAGGACGTATCTAGATCTCTGTGGTGGGGCCGCATTTTTGGGGTGCCCCGAAAGCCCAGCGTGGTGGGGCTAGATTTTCGGTGGAGCTGCATGTTAGGAGCCCCAAAAGCCCAACGTGTTTGGTTTCTTCCTTCAGGGAGATGAGCAGCTGCTGCGCAAGGTCGATGAGGACGACCCGTAGAGGGGTTTGTGGGTGATGGTTATCACCATCCAAAGATAAGGGTGAAAAATCTTTGGAGGGCAACAGAGCAAGGGACGAGCCTTCTGTCAGGCGCGTTGGTGGACATATTGAAGGGAATGGTGTTCCATTGTTAACCAGTTCACTTTTTCGGTCAAGGATAGTGCAGGGACATGCCCAGGTAAGGGTTTTAGTTCTACCATATCAATTTTCTTGGTTACACTATCTGCAGTACCTTTTCATTTCACTAGCCTAACGTCCTAGGGTTTTCCTTCGACAGATATGAAGGATTACTCCCCACACCGCAGCTTCAGGTGAGAACTGTAAACAAATAGTTAGCATGGGTTTTCGCCTTCGACAATTCTCTTATTCTAGATCTATTGTTAACAATGTTGTGTTGGTTCTTGAAGGTATTTCCTACTCTACTGCATGGGCATGACAAGGTTGTGTAACCCGCTCAAATATTGATTTTCTTTCTCCTATTTACATAGGTATTTTGCTGCGTCTCTCTTCTGAGGGTATTTCCTGAAAGAGAATCCTAGTCATTCTATCACGACAGGTTCTTAGCTTCCTATGGCAGTGGCTGAGAGCAAGAACTTATTTTTTTCTTTTCTGTTAGGGTTAATGTACGCAAAGTTGTTGTCTTTCTTATGATGTCCACGGTTATGGATTATGGGTTTTGATTACAGTAGATTTGGGGTTTGGAACTACTAAGTTCGACCCAAATGTTGGCTGCTGCCTTAAATTAATTTATAGAACTGTCATGCTTTTCCTACCTATTACTAGCATGACATTCACTGTGTTACGGGCCGATAATATAAGGTACGGGTCAATGATCTATAGCTAAAGATAGGGAAGAGTAACTAATGGTGAGAAATTTACCTACCATCGCTCCTACGGACAGCATATACAGAGAAAAATTAGCACATCTCTAAAACCCTTACGTAGATCTATTGGGGATACACAGATGAACAAAGCTTCTTCTATAATGGTTCATCCTATGACCTCTGTACACCCAATGATGCCTTCTGTAGTAATTTCACTTGGTATTTTGTAGTCGTTCCAATGGATAAGAACTACAACATTAGCCGTGATAAGAATTTGGAACAATTCAACCATAAAGGATTCCAAATTACATGGAGTATACCTGACTCTTGTACTTCATGTAATGCCACTAGAGGAAGATGTTATCATCATAACACATATGGTCATGGTGATTATTGCATGTGCCGTCATGGTTTCTACAATAATAATTTCTCTGAAGGTGAGGATCTCCAAAAAGTGTTTTGTTGAACACATCCTTACGTTTATTCAACGTAAAACTTACGCTTCGTCATCTTACTCCATTGTTTTCGTTTCCTTTCCCCGCAGGAAATCACGTTGTAGTTTATATGTTTTCTGTAGGAGTGACGGCAGGTAAATTTCTCACCTTTAAACCTAGGTTATATGTTGTTTGTAGGAGCAACGACAGGTAAATTTCTCACCATTCGTTACTCTTTGAAGGAAATGTTGCAGATGACATAAGGTACGGGCCAGTCATCTGCGGTGAGAAATTATCGAACAAGAAGGTCATTGATTATTTCATTCTTACGAATTTGGAATCCTCTCTGACTGCCAGATCCACCAGCAGTCTGTCCGTGGGGTGTCCGTGGGGCAGGTGCAGAGTGTGGCCTTGGCCAAGGCTCCCGCCAACAAGCCTGAGGTGTTGCTTCTAGATGAGCGCCAACAAGCCTGAGGTGTTGCTTCTAGATGAGCGCCCTCGATCCCATATCGACTCAGTGCATCGAGGAGTCGATCGGGAAGCTGAGAAGGGACAAGGGATGACCATTATCATGGTCTCCCACAGCATGAAATAGATCCAGAGAATCGCGGACCTCGTCTTTTTGTTGGTGGATGGGCAGATTGTGGAGACTCTGAAACCCGACCAGTTGTGCAATGCAAAGCATCCCACAGCTCTCAGGTTCCTTGAATTGAGCTCCTGAATTTCACCATCACAAACAAAACACAATTGAATGAAATGAATTGTAAATTTGTAAACAATTCAATAGAATGAAATTTTACGAAATGAATTCCTCTCGAGTTAATTTTCTGTCAAAAAAAACATTGCTTTCACTTCATCAGGTGGGGACTAGAGCAATATACACATTTTGTGATTAGGCCAAGAACCTTTATTCCTTCCAGGTAAGAACAAATCAGGTGAGACTGAAACCTGTTTTCTTTTTATTGTTTTTTATTCATTTTCCTACCTGCATAAAGCTTGCTTGAAGGGAAGGGACACAATTACTAAAAAGATAAGATTACATCGTGTAAGATTGCATCATCATCATATCGATCAGAGATAAGATTACATTGTAAGATGGCACATCATAATATTTTGCATTGTAAGATTGCATCGTTGAATTGCATCGCATAAGATTGCATCATCTAATTGCATCGTAAAATAACAGGTATGAAATTCCATTAATCGGCATTCAATGGAGGGGATTAATTTCATATATTTTCTTTATTGGAACTTGTTGGCCACACATGGATAGCACCTGCAGAGCTGCGGTAGGTAGATATAAACAACTTTTGAAAGGGCAATTGAAACAATTTTTGATAATGGTTACGTTCTTCTTCAACTCAAACCTTATGAGTCTATGAAAGTGGATTTCAGAGCATCCCTACTCTAGAGATGATGGAACTCCATTTAAATGATGACTTGGATTATGACGATGTACTATATGTAAATCTTTTGGAAGAAGTGATGTATTTGAATAGAGTTTCAAAGCAAGCAAGGATATTGGTATATTGGTATGAGATGATGGAACTCCATTTAAATGATGACTTGGATTATGACGATGCACTATATGTAAAGTTTTTGGAAGAAGTGATGTATTTGAATAGAGTTTCAAAGCAAGTAAGGATATTGGTATATTGGTATGAGAATCTTCTTTTTAAATACGGGCTTTAAAATATTTAAATTGTTGATTAGTAAAAATGCTTTCTGACTTGATTTTCTTTTATTTTTTTCTTTACGGAAGGTATGGCCAATGCACTTTGTATGTGGATACAAGGATGCTTGGGTAGCATCGAGTATGGAAGCGGATGGAAATCTCATGGAGTGGGTATGATACATTTTTCCTCTTTTTCATTTGTTTATCATTCATTGTTTGCGCTGATTCTGACAGCCAGTTTAATTTTTTTATCTTTTGGTCAATTTGTATCATTAATTAACATTCCATGTTTCCACATTTTCAGTTGCTTTAGATGAGCAGTCTATAGGATTAGGATGTTCCCAATTAGTTTTTAACATTTGTCCAATATGCCTTGTCGATTTTGGATTGTCATTGCCGCATTGCTTGAATTGTTATCATGTTTGACATTTGATTCACAACGAAATGCCCTGATTTTATAAATTATTTGTCTGTTAATTTTTAAAAGTATTTAAGAAATTTGTCTTTAGTAGCCACACTTCAAACAATGGATTTCACACTACTAGGTTCAATGTTTGGGTTATTTATTTGGTTAAAATTTCTCAAGATTTATATCATTTCTCAGTAGTTGTCAGGTTTGGGTTATTTATTTGGTTTAAATTTCCCAAGATTTATATCATATCTCAGCCTTTTGAAATTCATGCCATTTGAGTGTAATAGATCACAGTAAGGATGAGCCCTATTAAGCTCACCAACTCTGTTACTACGCTTCATGAATCATAATTCAAATGGACTCTAAATTTGATTATTTTCCTTGACTAAATAGTATTAAGTGAATTCCTCTCAGTTAAGCTTAGCCCCAAGTCATACTCGAAATTTTGACATGTGAATAAGATTGACTCGACAGCGAGTTTGACACCTAAGTGTTTGCAAGTCAGACAAGACTAGATGTTTTAAAAACAAAATTGATCATATCCTTAAGCTTTTAGCCCTTGCACTGCCTCATTAAAGAGAAAGAGAAGCTCATTCTACGATCTTGATAATTGGTCTATCAAAACACTGATGAGGCAAAACATGAGTTAACGAGTAGAGAAAGTATTTTTCCTTGACATTGCCCATCACCACACCAACATTTTTTGGTAAAGATGCACTGCAATAGGCATCCACAAATTCACGTTCCTCAGTCCGACCACAAAGATGATTCTTCCTGAACATATAAGGAGATATAGTCCTTATCATCATCAAGTATGGATTTTATTTCTTCATCTATGCTCCACCTTCCCCCTTCCAATTTTAAATAAGAATTAGTTTCTCCTGTATGCTTCCCTCTGATTGTAAAGTTATGGTAAAGTTATATCCATACGTGACATCCTCCTCTTGATCTTTCTTATGCTTCTTTGCTTATTTTAAGCTAAGCAATCGAGGAACCTCTCCTCAAAGGAATCTTTTACTCCCTTTAGTGTCACCACCTTCTTATCATGGGTCTCCAATTTATCAAAGGTAACCACATTCTTCAAATCCACATCCAAACTATACCTGGTGGGCATGATGTCATTGTAGTTAACAACCTTGATTTCTAATGCCCTTCATAGGGTATTTCGCGATACTTGCTACAAGGCAGTGGTCATATTCTTGTCTAGAAGTGCCATCGTCGATTTTTTCTGACTTACGAAGTGCCCCTACAAGAGAAAGATAATTTGTTTTTGCTTTAGAAACTTCACCATTCTCCGAGATCTCCCTCTGTCTGCTCCTTCTCTTCCTCTTCTCTACATCCTCCACTCTTCTACTTTACACTTATTATGATATAGATATCAAAAAAATACAAACCTTCAAAGATTGAACATTAATCTGAGGAGTGATGTTTCAGTATAAGACATTAAAGCTTTCCATAATATCAGGAAATGTTGCTTCAAACTTTGTCCTATATGCAGAAGCATTTTTCATAGGAGCACTACTATTGTAGATGTTTGAACAAATTTCTACCCCATTGTTTTTGATTTATAGTCTAATGTAATTGTACCAGAGAGTGGATCAGGAGCATGCCTTAACAGAGAGCCAAAGAGATGAATTTGAGGACATGCTTCATGCTTTAAAGCTTTCCATATTATCAGGCAATGTTGCTTCAAAGTTTGTCCTATATGCAGAAGTGTTTTTCACAGGAGCACTACTATTGTGAAGAATATTAGAAAATAACATGAGCGTTGCAACATTACTTGGAATATGCATCTCCTTTAGAGTCAAAGAATCTGTAAGTACCTCAACTACCTATAATGCATGCAAGGTACCAATTAAGTTGTAAAGAAATCATGTTGTCAAAGTGCTTAACCAAGACAAAAGATAAAGCCCACAACTACATCATCATCATGACAATAATACCTCGCCAGTTGCATCGACATTGTGTAGAGAAAACCCCATTGCTTCTTTTATCTGATTTCTCTCCAAGGTTAAAGCACATAGCATGTCCTCAAATTCACTCTATGGTATAATTACATTATACTACAAATTAGAAACAGTGGGGCAGAAAGCTATTCAACTTCAAACTCAAACAAATTTGATCACATGTTGACCATACAGAATATTTGGTAAGACTTTACATTACTAAAAGTCAATGGGTGTCGATGTCTCAAAAATATTGAAATGACCTTTAATAAATTATTAAAAAAAAATAACAATCCCAATGGATGATATGGTGCTTACCCTGGTCCTTCTAGTAGCATAAGTTGTAGTTGAGGCTTTCTCATGCTCTGGACTCTTTGTACTTTGTTGTGGTAAACGTGGTGGTATAAAATAATATTTCTTTCATCCAAAGTTGTGATGCATCATTCAAGTAAAACAAAAGATTGAGTCAATGTTCTGCAGCTGCAGTTAGTCCAGGTGACTCTAAACAAAATTATTGCAAGATGGTCTAACAATTGCAATGAAAGTTTTTTGGAAGGTATTAGAAATTAGTTTTGAAGTTTACACATCCCATCAAGGCTTTTTAACACATTAAATAAGGCCCAAGCGTAAAAGAAAAAGATAGCCTTTAATAATAAATTCAAAATAATATATATGGTCATTAATATTGAAGTATGATTCTCTATGTAATTTTCAGAATTAACCCAAACACCTCAAAATAATATATATGGTCATTAATATTGAAGTATGATTCTCTATGTAATTTTCAGAATTAACCCAAACACCTCCATCGAGGTATCACACCTCTCCTCCTTAAGATACTTGGAAGAATCAGATGGAAGAAGACAATGAAACATGGCTAAAATATGTTGTGGGAGGTATACTTTCCCTCATTAAACATTTGGGTGTTCCTATATGCTTTGGAGCCTCCTACAATGTCTAGGCAAGTTGTCTTCATCTTGTACATGCTAGGATAGTGGTTGAGGGCATATTTACTCTCAACCTCACCTCATCTATTTCCAAATTTGACTCATCTTGTGTCTTTGAACCTATCTTTGGAACAACAAACTCCTCTTAATTATTCTCAATAATTGAAGGAGAATTGTGTGAATTGGAAGATCTCACATCCTTATCAAACTTCACATCTCTACTCATCATAGTCTCCCAACATGTCAAAATCTAGATCTTGTATGCTATAGAAGTATCACCATATATTAGATCTTGTATGTTGTAGAAGTATCACTATATATGTTAACACAAGATGTTATCGTAGCATCTTAAACCTCCAAATAATGTTGACCACCTTTGAATTTGAAGGAACATAACTTTGGATCATAAGGCACATCCCAACCTCCATCGTCCCTCAAATCATCATCACGTGGAAAAATCCTATGGAACCACATCAAGAGATACTCAAGATATCCTACAAAGATAACCATATCTTCATAGAGGACCAAGACAGGTAGATAAGGTCCATCAAAGCATAAGATGAAATCTCCAGACATCTCAACTCTTTGATCCTAAAATATCAAACTCAATGGAAAATGGAAACAACAACAACAAAGTCATCATCAAATATGAACATGAGAATCCTCTCATGTACCTCAAAAATGCTAGCAATTGAAGCAACAACATCATTACAATAAACTCCCTCAATATTAAGGAATCTCAAAGCAAGATTAACATCATGGTCAACTTCGTTTGTCTGAGAGAATCCAACAACCCTATCCCTAGTACTCATCACTACTTCCAACAGCTACAAGCTTGGTATCAATGATCGATTCCACCACCATAGGAGTAGATGTAAAAGATCACCAATATCCTAACATCACACTAGCTATCTATTGAAAATGTAGCGAGTAAAGGTCTTCTAGCTTTTGCCTTAGCCAGTGAAGACCTCAATTTGTCTTTCTCTAGCATGAGTGTGAGCTCATGTGTTAGACTTCAGTTAGGAAAATTAAGCATAAACCAAAGAGACCAACATTCATATGTATCTGGAATCCCAAACCAACGATCAATATCTCTTCTATATTACATAAAAGAAAATAAAAGGAAGAGAATCTAGAAGCCTTCTTCCTATTGTTGTTTTTGATTGCCCCCCCAATAAGAGCAATATAATGGAAAACAAATAGTTGTTAGATGTGAGGGCTCTCTTTTGAGTTAACTTGTAGGAAAAGTCCAATTATGAGACTGTGCTAATGGTATTTAGAGGTTCCTTCGAATCATAGTAGAATAAATTGTATTGTGTACCATTTGAATAGAATTTCAATTGATCAAATGAAATATAATAGTGAGTGTTCTACAAGACAATATACAAACAAAAGAAATATTTACTTTTTGACAATTCCAAGCTTGATGGTAGCGACCATGGAAAGTACTTATATTTATTTGATGCCTTTCATATTTAATAAGAAAAACATGGAAAAATAACTACGAAACCAACCAAATGAAGTTCACTATGACCTCACTACATAGTGCTGACAATAAAAATATATGATGCATTTGTGTACATGCCTACAGGATAGAGATAGAGACCAGTCATCTTGGTAATGTGGATATTCATTATCATGATTTTAGAGTATTCCAGGTTGATATGAGTCTTGTACAAATCTCTAAACTACAGAACGAATGAAGAAACCACCATCGGGGGTTGATATTATCCAGTACGACTTTGTTGTGAGATTATTTGATGCCAGATAAAATTCATGAACCTGAAAATCAAACATATCAAAAGATGGATTCAAGGCACTACTTATGTACCAATTTCCACTAAAATCTGCTTCCAAAGAACCATTAATTGCTAGCAAAAGGATCAACCTTTGAAAGATTAAGTAGTTATTTTGAGCATCATATCAAGCATATATAAGTGGTTAATACCTGACTATTGTCAAGTAATTACCTAAGCAATTAGTGTTGTCAGCTCTGTTAATGAAAATAAATAGTGCACTTGTTGTTTGAATGTGCAATAACAACTTCCAAATTGCACATATATCAGTTATAACTTATAATACACTATGGATTGAAAGTGCATATGCATCGCTCTACTTTTTTGTGGAAGCACAAGGAACCATCTGTAATTTTTCCCATCCACACATCTTTTTCATAATCTTAGTGGACAAAATGCATGATGTTTTTCCTATCCTCGTTAGTAAAAAAAGAAACTTCCACTTTAGCCTCCAAAAAGTGAACAATGGAATAACTCTGAGGTGGTTCCAAATCCATGAGAGGGATGAGAGCACAAGATACTAGTAATTTCCAAAGTTTGCAGTATCCAATGCACTTTTTACTAGAAGAAAATTGATTGTTGATCCTCAATGTCCTGCTAGTAGTCTCTTGCAGACAGGCAGTCCAACAAGATGTGTTTCACTTGTCTCTGGTTTTCCACAAATATAGAAAATCCCATCTATCAACATGCTCTTATCCAAATAGGTCTTTGATGGCCTTGGATGGTTTTTGACCAACTATATAAAGGCCCATATCCAAATACTATGAAACCTATGAATCCAATTGTCCTTGAGATTGAAGAGTTGGGAGAAATAAGAATCAACTCAAACCCAAAACAACTGACAAAAGCACAACATAAAAGTGAAAAGGATTGCATAAATGATAAGAAATAAGGAACCACTAAATAATCCCCCTAATGGTTGCCACAAATGTCTAGTTATACTATAGAAGTATGGTATAACTGACCAATGAGAAAGATAGTATTCTTATAGTAGTACTTTACAAAACACTGAGTAGTTGTTTTTGATGCCCTGTTTGATGCTACTCCAAGGTAACTTGAGGTCTAGGAAGTTTTTAAACGCCTGTCGACATGCTTTCTCATCATTTGAGACCTTGCTACACAATGAGATATTCTTATACCCAGTTGCAAGCTATTACATTACAATATATGTGGCTCTGGAATCATACAGTTTTAAAATAGTTGAACACTTCCATATTCATAGTTAGATGATATTCCAAGAATGTATAGATTTGTTGTACAGATCAACAGCTGTCTCACGAACAACAATCACATCAGAAGACAAAATTGAACTTGGTTGGGGAGGATATTAATTTATATTCTCAAGTTCCTTAGTTCTTTCTGTTGTCAAATCGAATCAAAACTAGATAAAAACTGGAAAAAAAATTGGTTGACCAAAAAATACATAAATTATTCAAATTTAGGAAAAAAACATATATATTAATGTGCATCCATATGAATCACAACCATTATACAAAAAAATTTCCATTTAACTTGAGTTTTCCTGGAAACAAATTTGGAGGTTTCCCAACATGAAATTCCTAAAGAATATGTTGTCTTGAAGCCAAGCGTGCACCATATCATAGTTAAAATCTAAAGTCTTTGGCACCCTTAAACCTGGCACTAGTCTAAGAATCCTATACCATACTAAGAGCATATTTGTGCTAAGAGAGTTCAGCATGCATTTACAACCACATTTTTTCTTAAGGGTGAAAGTGGTTTGTGCCACATAACTCTATTTGAAGGACAAATATCCATGTCATAAAACAGAGGCAAGCTTGAAATGCTTGTTCTATAGTGAGAAGTATTGTTATGACATTGTTCACAACTTTTAAGTACTTTGTTGAAGGGCTTCAAATGGATGTAAAAGTGATTTAGTGGGTCAGAATGTTCAATGATGGGTATTATTGTGAGATTATTTGCCCATAATTCTCCTACTAAATTGAAAATGGGTTTTTTCTATTTATTGTTACAGCCAAATATTGTAATAGCAGCACCAGTGCATTAACTATGCTAAAAGGTCACCAAAAAATACATAAATTATTCAAATTTAGGAAAAAACATATATATTAATGTGCATCCATATGAATCACAACCATTACACAAAAGAATTTCCATTTAACTTGAGCTTTCCTAGAAACAGATTTGGAGGTTTCCCAAAATGAAATTCCTAAAGGATATGTTGTCTTAAAGCCAAGTGTGCACCATATTATAGTTAAAATCTAAAGTCTTTGGCACCCTTAAGCCTGGCACTAGTCTGAGAATCCTATACCATAGTAAGAGCATATTTGTGCTAAGCAAGTTCAACATGCATTTACAACCACAATATTTCATAAGGAGTGGTTATGTGCCACATAACTCTATTTTAAGGACAAATATCCACATCATAAAATAGAGGTAAGCTTGAAATGCTTGTTCTATAACTAGAAGTATTGTTATGACATTGTTCACAACGTTTAAGTACTTTGTTGAAGGAGTTCAAAAGGATGTAAAAGTGATTTAGTGGCTTAGAATGGTCAATAACGGGTATTATTGTGAGATTATTTGCCCAGCTCCTACTAAATTCAAAATGGGTTTTTTCTATTTATTGTTTGGGCCAAATATTGTAATAGAAACAATAATGCATTAACTATGCTAAAAGGTCACTTTCTTGTTAATTTGACCATGAGAAACTCTTTTACAAAGAAATATTTCGTAGCTTTGTTTACGTTAGTGGTTTGATAACAAAATTTGTAAAATCTCTTCACTGAATTTATTAAAGTTTTTACATTTATGCTTTTTGACAAGAAAGGGCTAACATTTTACCTTGGCTAAGTAATATTCTTTAAATAACCTTCTAGCTTGGTTCCTTTTTGTTCCATCTAAGCTTGGCAAAGTGTCATGAATTTACATTGAACAATGTAAGAATCTAGTCTTCTCCAGAAACAATCAATCCAACTCTTTCATTTTTGCAAATTACATACTAGTTCTGGACATATTATTTGAAATTTATATGCTAAAGGTGTTGAATTTAGGTAAGTGATGCAGAATGGACACCTACAGTTCTACTGTTCACCTATTAGACCAGCGAAAATTATAGGCAAAATTAGAAGGGTTGGACATGATTGTTCCAACCATAATCTTATTGGCCTGCAATACATATATTCATAACCCATACCTACAATACTATTGTTCACCTATTCGACTAGTGCATATTGTAGGTAAACTGTTAATGTTGGACTTCGTTGTCTCAAGTTCACACACCAACACTAAAGATGAAACTTATTGTGTGCATCCTTATATATGCTTGAGATTGCAAGTTAACTGTTTAAATAAATGTATGTATAAAAATTCTATATTAGCAAAATAATCATCAATATTTTTTTCTAGCATTTTGGGCTGAATTCATAATAGTATGCTAAAAAGTGTCATTTTGTTAAAATTGGCAACTAGGGCCAAACTCCATGTGGGTCATCTTATTAATAGAAGCTAGTATTTTTCTTGGATCCCTCTCATTGAGAGGTGTAGTATTGATCTAAATATCATCCGATTCCAATAAGTATTCATGGAGATATGAATTTATTTGTGTTATGGGACAATTCGTCAAGGTCGGCCAAGAACCAAATAAACCCCACTTGTGCTCAACTTTTTAGTATAAATAAGGGTGGCCTTCAAGTCATTTCAACACACTTGGGATCTCTTCCTCTCTACCTATCTTTGGGTTTTAGTAGGAGGAGAGATCTTAAGGGATAACGTTGCCCTAATCCAGAAGGTAGAAGCCGAAACTGCGAGGAACTGCCAAAACTGCCAGGAATAGTTGAAATTGCCAGGAACAGCCGAAAGTGTTGGGAACAGCTGGATCTGCCAGAACTGTCAAGAAAGCTGATGTAGAGGGTAGAAGCCGAAACTGCTGGGAAAAGCCGAAACAACCGGAACTCCAAAATTGCTGGGAACTGTCGGTACTGCCAGAACTGCTGAGAGCTGTCGGGAGCTGCCGGAACTGCTAAGAATAGCTCGAACAACTGGAACTGTCAGAACTACTGGGGACTGCAGAACAGCTAGAACTGTCGGAACTACTGGAACTACCGGGAACTACCAGATCATCTGTCTCCAAAGGAGAGCAACATGCAAGGGACGAATAACTAACATTGGGATAGTTGTATGGTACTTACCAGCAAATACACCAATCATGCAATGTTACAACTAGCATGCAAGGGACAACTAGCATGCAACAGCAAGCATGCTAGGGACAACAAGCAAGCAAGATGCAACCAGCACATAGGCCAGTATGGCAACATGGTGCAGAAATGGCACATAATGTAGTACAGTGATGGGTATAGTCATGATTAATGAAACATGATGAGATGCAACATAGTGATGATGGGTGTAGCATGGTGCAGCATGGTGAGGTGCAACATGATGATGAAATGTAGCACAACAATAGGTGAAGGAGTCACCTTGGAGAATCAGTTGAAGCAACATGTCTTCAACTGATCTCATGTATCATCTTCTTAGAGATGATCTATGCTCTTATCTAGATAAGTCAAAGTGTTGACTTCTGTTGTAAACGTACTATCTCTCTCTCTCTACTGAACTATTGAAGAACATATAAGAAGAATTGATCAAGGGTTTCCCCACATTGGGGTTTGTCCCTGGCTAGCGCCACATCTTGTGTCCTCTTATCTTGGCTTGTCTTCTGTGATTTATGTTTATGTTTTATATACAGTTTACTTTAATGCTGATGTGATTTCTAATCTGGAAAAGATATTGAGCTAACTGTGAAAATTGAAATAAATTGCTCTAAGCATAGAACATACCTAAAATTAACATGGTATCAGAGTCGAGGTGAAGACAATGCCCAAGCAAGAGTGAAAGAGCAATTGCCGAAGACAGTTGGAAAGGACAAAAGGATTAGTGGATTCCTCATCCCTCTTCAAATTCACCAAGGGTGAAGTCGAAGTAGAGAATATTATCAGAATGGCGCAACGGAATATGGCCTACCTAAAGATCACTTCATTGGAAGACCGGATCTCAGGGTGGAAGGAAAGGCAAATAACCAGTTTGGCCATTATGCGAAGGAGTGTCCGAATGGTAGGGACACATCACTTGATGATGATAACAATCATTCCAAGGACATCTTCAATGATCAAAGGAATGACAGGTAATGCAGGTCATCAAGGAAATGGTTGACTCTTCATAGAAAGTAAGGAACCCCAGGTATGAAGAATCAAATGTTGTTTTTGATAAGTTAAAGAAGCGTTATCTTGTATTGGCCCTCTCCTTTAGATTCTTTCGGAATCTGGCTTATAGATTGTAGTGCTTCAAGGCACTTCTTCGGATAGATGGGTGCACTCTCTAATTTGGTGGAGATGGAAACAATCATGGGATTATACTTGGAGCCGATGCCACCTATCCCGGAAAGGGTGTAGGGAATGCTAACTCTAAATTGAATAAGGGTAACTTGTTTCATTTATAGAATCTCTTTTATGTACTTGATTGCAAGAAGAACCTGGTGTCCATCTTGGAAATGGAAGTCAGAGGTTTCAAGGTGGCATTCATCGATGGACAGGTACGTGTTAAAAAATATAATTTTCAAAGATGTTTTTTCTCATGGGTTCAGGGTTGGCAATTTGTATCAAGTTGCAGGATGGTCCATTGGGGATCATGTCAATTGACTTATCACATCTATAATACCAGAGGTGTACCTATGGGGCCCTACCTGATGTGAGTCAAATGGTGATAGGGATGTCTAAATTCAAGTAGAACATGAAGGTACATGTCTGAGATGTACTGAAGGAAAATCTTATAAGGGGACCATTCCCCTCATGTAGTAGGTCCACAGGTTTGGAACAACCTGAGGAGTTTCAGATTCATGATCGAGAATCTCATGTATACATGTGGAAGAAATCCCTCTATGGCTTGAAGCAAAACACCCCGAGCATAGAATGAGAGGATTGATAGCTGTTTGATGAAGCTGAGATTCACTAGGAGTGAAACTGATCCAAACCATTACCCGAAGGTTGTGGATGATAGACCTCTCATACCAGCACCTTATGAGGATGACCTATTTCTGATAGGTGTAGTCCCTCTCATTTGTAGAAGTAAGAGGGAGTTGGATTCCGGATGTGGAATGATAAACTGCAAGCTTGTGACTACCTCGAGGATATTAACTTTCAGAAGTTATATGGTAGTGATGTCGAACCAGATTTGGGAAATGCCTCTGAGTTTCATAAACTCATTCATGTTGATGTTCTTGGTGACCTTCCATCCAGACATATGTTTTGCAGTTAGCATGGTGAGATCATATTTGGTTGAGCCTCACTGGATTGGTGCCAAGAATCTTCTGAGATATCTTCGGGGCACAATCTCTCATGGATTGAGATACACTGCCGAAAATATGAAACTACATGATTATTCGAATGCTAACTAGGCAGGCAGTGTGGAGGATCACTAGAGCACTTCTTAGTGCTAGCTCTCTTTGGATTCTGCTTCAATATCATGGATGAGTAGGAAGAAAAAGTTGGTTGCTATAAGCACTGCCGAGACCAAATACATAGCTACAAGTATGATCTCATGTGACACTGCATGGTTGCAGAAGCTCTTAAGTGAGTTGTTTGTACAAATGATGAATACCACTGTGATTCTCTGTGACAACAAGAGGGGGGATTTGATTATTGAGGAATATCATATTTGATGATTCCTCCAATAGATAGACATCAGATACTGCCTTATCTGTGATATGGTAAGTCGATGAGTGAGGAGGCTCCATGGCATTGAGACTGATGTACAAGTCGTAGACATTTTGTCAAAGCCCCGGGGAAAGATCAAATATGTGACTTTCCCGAATGACTTAGAGTTGTTGAGAGACCTTCTTATAAGGGTCCTACATATTGCATGCCTTGAGCTCTAGGAACTCTGGGGGGCTTGGGGTACTTAATGGAGCAACATTCGACCACAGGGTGACTCACCCTCCCTTGGTGGTGCATTACGAACAGGATGATTAGTTCTTTTGTGGGCCGAGATGATTAGTTCTCCCGTAGCAACTGTGGAACATGATGATTAGTTCTCCTATGGGCTGGGATGATTAGTTATCCCATGGAAACTGTGGAACATGATGATTAGTTCTCCTGTGGGCCAGGATGATTTGTTCTGCGTGGCGACTATGGAACAAGATGATTAGTTCTTTGTGGGCCAGGATGATTTGTTCTCCGTGGCGACTGTGGAACAAGATGATTAGTTCTCCTATGGGCTAGGATTATTAGTTCTCCTTGGCATCCACTGATAGGATGATTCATTCTCCTATGGATAGGATGATTAGTACTCTTGTCGACGCATCCTACCCATGCAGTCTGGGACTCATGGGAAGTACCTCTCATCTGATCAATGAGCAGGGAAATGAAGATAGGGACCATAGTAGTACTATCAATGGATGCATCGTTGTATCTACCGTACTCCTTATGCTACGATGACCTCCATTGATCTGGGATCAATGAAAATAATCTGGGATTAGTATGAGTGGTTTGAGTCACTCTCTTGTGACATTGATCTGGGATCAGTATGAGTGGTTTGAGACACTCTCTTGTGACATTGATCTGGAATCAATGACACTGATATGGGATTAGTATGAGTGGTTTGAGACACTCTCTTGTGATATTGATCTAGGATCAATAAAACTGACTTCGGGTCAGTAAGAGTGATGTGACACACTCTCTTCAGATGAAACTGACTTCGGGTCAGTAGAGAATGGTATGAGACATTCTCGATCAATTCTTCTTCTTCATGGTTCAGCAGAGCAGAGTTCAGCAGATCAAAGCAGATCAAAGCTCAACAGATCAGAGCAGAGTAGAGTAGTGCAAGGTACTAATGGCAGAGATAGTACAGTCGGACATATGGATCAGCGAATGGAGTTCTCCCTAGTTGAGAGGGAGTGTTAAAATTGGCAACTAGGGCCAAACTCCATGTGGGTCATCCTATTAATGGAAGCTGATATTTTTCTTAGATCCCTCTCATCGATATGTGTAGAATTGATCTAAATATCATCCGATTCCGATAAGTATTAATGGAGATATGAATTTATTTGTGTTATGGGACAATTCGTTAAGGTCATCCAGTAACCAAATAAACCCCACTTGTGCTCAATGTTTTGGTATAAATAGAGGTGGCCTTCAAGTCATTTCAACACACTTGGGATCTCTTCCTCTCTACTTGTCTTTTGGTTTTAGTAGGAGGAGATATCCTAAGGGATAACACTGCCCTAATCCAGAGTGCGGAATCCAGAACTGCGGGGAACTGTCGAAACTACCAGGAATAGCTAAAACTGCCAGGAACAACTGGAACTGCCAGAACAACCGGGAAAGCTGATGTAGAGGGCAGAAGTTGGAACTGCCAGAACTACCAGGAAAAGCCAGAACAGTCGAAACTACCAGAGCTGTGGGAACTGCAGGAACTGTGGGAACTGTCGGAATTGTCGAAACTGCCGGGAGCTACTGAAACTGCCGAGAATGGTCAGAACAACTGGAACTGTCAAAACAGCCGGAACTTTCGGAATTGTCGAAATTGTCGGGAACTACCGGAGCATCTATATCTAAAGGACAGAAGCATGCAAGGGACAACTAACTACCATTGGGACAATTGTATGGTACTTACCAGCAAATACACCAAGCATGCAACGTTACATCTAACATGTAAGGGACAACTAGCATGGAACAGCAAGCATGCGAAGGACAACAAGCATGCTAGGGATAGCAAGCAAGTAAGATGCAGCCAGCACATAGGTCAGTATGGCAACATGGTGTAGCAATGGCACATAATGTAGTACAGTGATGGGTATAGTCATGATTAATGAAACATGATGAGATGCAACATAGTGATGATGGGTGCAGCACGGTGAGGTGCAACATGATGACGAAATGTAGCACAATGATAGGTGAAGGAGTCACCTTGGAGAATCAGTTGAAGCGGCATGTCTTCAACTAATATCATGCATCATCTTCTTATAGATGATATATGGTCTTATCTAGATAAGTCAAAGTGTTGACTTCTATTGTAAACGTACTATCTCTCTCTCTGTTGAACTATTGAAGAACATATAAGAAGAATTGATCAAGGGTTTCCCCACATTGGGGTTTGTTGCTGGCTAGTGCCACATCTTGTGTCCTCTTGTCTTGGCTTGTCTTCTGCGATTTATGTTTATGTTCTATCTACGGTTTACTTTAATGCTGATGTGATTGCTAATCTGGAAAAGACATTAAGCTAACTGTGAAAATTGAAATAAATTGCTCTAATCATAGAACATACCTAAAATTAACACATTTCAATGTCTAGAAATTAGGATATATAAATATGAGAGAAATACTCTACATCTTTGGGTTGTCTCCTTTTCAAATATGAGCTTTTTTAGGCTACATGTTAATTGTTTTAACTTTGAACTTTGAAGAAATTCCTGAATGGACTTCGTAAATACTCGAATGAATGGATTTTGTAAGGCAGTGGTACCATAAATTGTGTTATTTCAAAGATTTGACTTCCATATTTTCACAAAATACAATGTCCTCAATAAATACTTATATGTATAGATACTTATGTTGAGGATTATATATGTGTTGGAGTGGTTCCTTTATGTTTTACTATAATCCTTATGCTCACAAGCTTTAGCTGAATTTTATCATCAATTGTTCATAGAATATGCAATAGATTTCATTGTCAAAATGTGGCAAAAATTGCATTTCTTCTGATTTATTTTTTTATTGTTCATGACAAGATAATCATGTTGCAAGAATGAGGTATCCTATAGTGTGTTTCAATTTTTGGATATTTTTTTCCTCCCATTTTTTTTTACAAGGATGTAGATTTCATTTTCATGTTGATGGTTTTTGGATGTATCTTATCTAGCCCCAAATGTTGGTAATGGAGCGGATCTTGAGAAGTAGTAGTGGACACAAACTATCAGAGGTTAATGTTACTATACCACTTCCACCTAGTATCAAAAAAAGTTTAATGGTAAGTGACGTAAAGAAGAGTTATTTAATGACAGGGTTGAAAGGGAAACCTCATGTCTTAGTTATAAGTCATCTATTAGTGTTTCTTCGCTGTAAGTCGTCTATTTTTTAGCTTTACCAGATCAATTATTTCACTAATCCAATTTTCATGGCTTGTGTTTCTCACCCGATGTTAGTTACTTGACATGGTTGATATAACATTCAATTCTAGGCCACTTTTATTTTAAGTTAGAGATTTTATTGATTAAAAGGATGTTCATATTTTGATTGATTTAATTGGAGCTTGATTTTAAAAAGTTTTTTAAATTCCATGTGGATGTTATTTTTTTCAGGGTGAGATCTTTGCATCTGTAAGGTCATTTGAGTCCTAGAACATAGGTATACAACAAGCACATCTTTCGCCTTTGTTGAGTATATGTTATTATTTATATCATTGATGGATGGTTATTGATGATGTAAAACAGAGTATGGGAAGGTCCTGCCAATTCTCTTGATAAAACAAAATAATATGGAGTGGTAGAATTGTGTTTTAAAGGGTGAGCCAGAAATAAGTACTTGAAAGGTAGAACTTGAGAATGGCAACCCATTTGATCTGGATCTAGAGACACAACAGATTATGAAAAAAAATGATGGTATTGATGAGTCTTCCCAGAAAATAAGCTCTAACTATTAGACCACTGCCCAAATTTTAGTTATCTGCAATGGAAATAGTGACTCTAGTTTTATTTGTATGAATAGTGACTTTGCACATTGTCCTATTCATTTCCTATGAATGATTTTGATTTTCAAACTCCAACTAGTTTGTTGTTAAATTAATTAAAGATTTGATGACAAACTTATAGTTTTCAAAGCTCTTTTCTAAATCTGTTTTCTTGAGAAAATTTATCTTTTTACTTTAGGTACTGTAGATTGCTACTATGTGACATATGCTATGATATAATTGCCTGGATAAAAAGACAAAATTCTTGTACAACATAGTATTTTTTAAATCTAAAGAAATAGTATTTCCAAATACAAAGTTTATTAATTAAGAACATCTTTTAGACTTCTTTGCTAAGTTATGATTATATTTCGGTAGGGGATTTTCTGTATGCTAATATTGTGTTGTCTCTTTGGTTTCTATCAGGTAACAATGGTTAATAAGGAATGTGTTCTTGAGCAGTAGGCACACATCTTATTCTACTATCAACAGGAAACTCCATGGTTTTCAAGCACGGCAACAAAATCGTAGATGTCAGTGGGATATCCAAAGTCCGTGCTGGATGAATTTAATACTAGTGATGATTTTGATTCCTTGTCAGATAAAGAGTGTCACAAGTCAAATTCAAATAAACAAAAGAAGCTCAATAATGAAGGTGAATCTATTGCTTTCTGTCCAAGTCAATTTCTTTTATTTTTTGGTTGTTGTCATGTTTTGAGTGCGGACTTGTGAAATTCCAAATTGCATGTTGGTTTATGTAAAGGGGAAAAATATATATATGTCATCATGGTTTCTAGAGATCCATGTTCCATTTGCACAGAAGTTTACATATCATTCAGATATCTAAACACCAAACAACAATAATATTGAGATTTTTCTTTCACTCAGCCTATAACATGTTGCATCTCTCTTCATCAATGTTCTTCTTCCATACGCTATCCACTTATGACATTTTATTTGCAATATTTGGTGCATTTGCTAGTTATAGGTCATTTATAAATTATAAATGTCTTCAGAGTTTCACTTCTAATTGAGTATTCAACTAAACATATTGATTCTCTTATACATGATTATTTTTCCCTCCACCCACTTTTCATAACTTCCATAACCATTAGGTAGGGACCTGTAGCTTCGATGTAGCTTTTCTTGTTTAGTAAAATGTTGTCGAGACTTTAATTTATTGAAAGTTGTAGAATTTACAATTTATGAAATTTCAAGATTTAATTTTTAAAAGTCCAAATCTTTAAAGAGTGCTATCTCAATGGAAGAGCACCTGCTTTACAAGTAGGAGGATGGTGGTTCAATTCCATCGTACCCTGACATCCATATGGAATGGTGATGATCAATTTTTGGTGACGAAGGCTCTTTTGACCATCACCAATGAGCTTTGGTGACATTTTTCGAGCCTCACCAAAATATGAAATGGTGATGGTCAATGAACGCCGCCATATATACGCATCAATAGTGACGACCCTCAAAGGTCCATAACCATAAATCGTTTTTGTTGATATGAAATGGTGACTGTCATTGTCCGTCGTTATAGTCATTATTTGTGATGGACCTTGAATGTCATCACAACATCTATACTTCTAGCAATGTGACTTTTGGTGACGGTCAACAACCGTCACCATATATATGCACCAATAGTGATGGTCATTAAAGATCCATCACAATAAATCGTTGTTGTTCATATAAAATGGTGATGGTCACTATCCATCATTATAATCAATATTCATGATGGACCTTGAATGCCACCATAACAACTATACTTTTGGCGACGCCACCTTTGGTGACATTTGGTTTTTGTTGACGAAGGCTATGGTCCATTACCATTGCTCATATGAAATGGCGACGATCATTATCTATCATTATAAATCATTATTAGTGACTGACTTTGAATGTCACTACAACACCTATACTTTTGGCGACGCCACCTTTGGTGACATTCAAATTTTGGTGACAAAGGCTATGGTCCGTCACCATTGCTCATATGAAATGGTGATGGTCGCTATCCGTCATTATAAATCATTATTGGTGATGGACTTTGGCTATCACTACAACATCTATACTTTTGGCGACACCACCTTTGGTGATGTTCAGTTTTTGGTGACAGAGGCTCTTTTGACTGTCACCAATGAGCTTATGGTGACATTTTTCGCCCCTCACCAATGTCCTTTTTTCTTATAGTGATAGGAGCTTATCAACTCCCTGTACTTTGGAAGATCATTCAATATAATAAGTTGGTGAAGGTGAGAGTTTTCCATACACGGCCTCATATGACGTAATCTTGGTGGCTTCATGATAGTTAGTATTATACAACCATTCAGCTAAAGGCATCCACTAGACCCATTGATGCTTCTTGTCTGAAGTGAAGCACCTCAGATAGGTCTCCAACCTTAGATAGGTCTCCCTTACACATCTCGTCAAAATATGATCTGGTCCCAATCTGAAAAGGTTGCCCCTAATCCAAGTGTAAGCGATGCTCCTCCTAACAATTTTGTTATTTTTGTTAGAGGACATATTGGGAGGAAATTGTCTAGAAACCAAGAAGTTTACTATTTCAACAAACCAAGGTTACAATAATGATATGGTAAAGAGGTGCTATGTAGGAGTTAATCATCTATCATCTCTTCATTTTCTATAAGTAGGGTTAGTCTAGACAAGAAATCTACAACCACATTCTCTTTCTTTGGCTTTTCAATAGTGGTTGGATCAAAATATTGTAATAGTAATAATCATTTAATAATCCTGGCATTGACATTGGTTTTTTCACCAAATAATTAATAGTTTCATGATCAGTGTGCACAAAAACTTGGTACCCTGTAATGTAATGTCTAAACTTATTCAAGGAATGTACAATAGACAAGAGCTCATTTTCAATGATTGTATAGTTAAGTTCAGCCTTGGACAAATTCTTACTAATGAAATAGATAGCATAAGGCAGATTACCTTCCAACTTTCCCAAGGTTTCCCCTATAGATTTGTCTAATGCATTTGTGTGAATGTGAAAATCCAAGGCCCAATTTGGGCCCCTCAGAACTGGTGTAGTCGTCAACTTCTCCTTGACCTCTTCAAATGCTTCTTGACACTAGTATGTTCAACAAAAATTGAATATTTTGTTAGAAAATAAAATGAAGGTGAGGCCATTTTACTAAAATACTTGACAAATATCCTATAATATCCATCTAGTCTTAGGAAGCTCCTAACATCCCTTTGTTTCTGAGGAATAGGGACCCTTCTGATAATGACAATCTTGTTAGGGTCAACTTGAATCCCTTCCTTAGAGAGGAAGTGGCCTAGAACAATCTTTGAATTCATAAAAAAATCACATTTTTCTGGACTTAAAGAGAGATTCATTTCAATGCATCTTTTCAAAACTTTACACAAGTTAGAGATAACTTCCTAGAAAGCATCCCCATAAGGAGTGAAGTCATCCATATAAATTTCAATTGAGTAATGAACAAGATCAACAAAAATACTCAATACTGACCTTTGGATGGTAGCAGGGGCATTACAAAAAGCAAAAGGACCCTATAGGAAAAATTCCCTAGTGGACATGTGAAGGTATTATTATCCTGGTCTTTAGGACTGATTTGGATTTGATTGTACCTGGTGAAACCATTTATAAATGAAAGGAACTTTTCCCTACAATACCATAAAAAAAATTGATCAACAAAAGGTAATGGAAAATGATCTTTCTTGGTATCCTTGTTAAGTTCCTTGTAAGCAACACAAGCTCTCCATTTCTCATTATTTTTAGGCACAAACTAGAGGTGATACCAATTCATTGTCTAAAAGAGGGTAAATGAATCCTACATCCAACAATTTATACAATCCTTCTTTTACTATGTTTTTAAGTGTAGGTTTCATACTTCTCTTGGGCTAGTGAATAGGTTTTGGCCTTCTTTGATGTATATGTGATGTGTATAGATTAAGGAGTGGACCTCTTTCATTTCTTTGTAATTCCAAGCAAAGGCATCAAGGTGTTGCCTTAAGACAGTGAGAAATTGTTCGTCTTTTTCTACTTAAAGGAAAGGACTAGTTTTCAGAGTTCTATATGGGTTAATCTCCACAATTTTGACATGGTCTTGATCAAAACCAACAATGAGTAATTCTTCCCATGGACTGTTTTCAGGTTTCCCTAAAGGATCCTCTTCTAGTTCATTAATTTTCATGGTAGCAGGGTGTTTGTTTTGCATAAAATTATCAATAAGATTATCTTCATCTATCTACATGATTCCAACAATTGCTTCTAGTGTATAGATAAGGTAGGGGGATGATTGATAGAATTATTCATCTTCTTCCTCCTTTACCCACATAGGAAAATAATGCTCAATAAGAGTTTGATTAGGGGGGTTTAATACATGATATTTTGTGAGCTACCCATTCTTGATTTTCATGTTCCCAGCTCTACAACTGATATAAGCATCAATAATAGCTAACCAAGGTCTCCCTAGGATGAGAGGATACCCATTGAACTTGGTCTTAGGTTGGAGTACAAGGAAATCAATGGGGTACTCCTAGGAATCAATGGAAACCATAACATCCTCAATGAAACCCTCAGTGCTACTGTGGATCTGTCTGCAAGTTGCAGCATGGTTGTGGTTTTCCTTAGGGCTCCTTGGAGATTAAGCTTAAGTATGGTTTCCCTAGTCATGACATTGATTGTAATGCCTAAATCACTGAGTGTGTTGGGGACTACAATGTCGTTAATATGTACATCCACTATCGGGCTATCAAGATCCAAATACTTTGAGGAGATGACCTTCCAAAGAATTTGATTAGCCAATTGCCTAACAACATTGATAGTGGGTTGCATCGCTCCTCTTCCTTCTTGGCCTCTTGAAACATTTTTTTCTTATGAATTTATTATATATGGGAACATATTTGGTGGCCTATAGGAGAGAGATTTTGACACACAAGTTTTTCAGTTCTCCCAAAATTTTAGCCTCTTATAGGGTGTGTGATTTTGGATGGACCAACCTTTTAGGATAGGGAGGTGGATTGGCTTGAGGAGTACTTTCTTCCTTCTCTTCTTCAATATCTTTTGTTGGAGAAGGTGGGTGAGCATTTGGAAGTACCTTCTCAGCCATTGTTTTGGAGAATTTGGTATCTACGGATAAATACTAATTCCCTAGATAAGTAGTTGTATCTAGAACAATAGTTGAAAGTGTTTTAGACTTTTCCTATAAGCAATAGATAAGATGAGAAGATAAGAAAACCTACTTGTAGTTCCACTTTCCTGTCGTCTCCCTTGTATCGATCCTGTTGCTCCTTTCCGTACTTAATACGCTTGAGAAGTACCCTGTAAACACAACATAAAACAAAGAACCGATCAAAGCATACAAAATATTGAATATAAGTGAAAGGAATCAGATACAATTCACACATATAAGCATTATGAAACAATACAAACATATGGGAAAAAGGTTCAAACACTTTATTAGATAGAAGAAGGAATTACAACCATTGGTGTCTGATTCAAAGCCATTCCTCCAACTTGGATCCCATCCACATCACATAAAAAGCATGACAAACTTGTAGCATTACAATACTTGCTTCAAAGCCAAATCTCATAGCAACATTATCTCCTTACAATTCAACATAATCCAGCCCCTGATCACTTATATGAGTGGTCAATTTATAGGAAGATGAAGGAGGTTTTGTCATAAATGGTGGCATTGAATGGCCTTCCATACTTAGAATTAGTTCCATGGAGGAAGGGATGAGAAGATAGGATGCACCTTAACTCATTCCTCATCCATTTTTGAGCTCATAGGAGTTGATAAGTGAGGGAACCTTCTAGATGACTCCAAAAAATAAGAATATTCCCCAAACCCTATGTGAATTTTACTCATTCTCGCCCAGCGCAGGTGAAAGGAAGCCTAAGTGCTCTGTAGAGCACCCTGGTAGTGGACTTAACTATTCTGCAGCGCACCTTTACAAGGACTTACTTGCACTAGTCCCTTTAGAGGCTATTTCTAGATGTCTTCAAGTCATGAAACTGTCTGGGAAGGAGGCATTCAAAGGGGTGACTTGTTTAGGGCATGAAGCAACTGAAATTAGGGTTTGATGAGCCCTAAAAAACTGATCTAGGTGTTGGGATTTGATGTGCCCAAATGGATCTGTAACAATTCTCCCCCAAAGCATGAAGTCAGAAAAATGCCAATGTCGAATGAAATGCTTTACGATGTGATGAGGAGGTATCAAAGTGCAAGGTGACCTACATCAATTACAATACATATATCATGATATTTGATTTTACATGAATTGCTAAGGGAAGGCATACCCTGTTGGAAATAATACTGAGAGGGGGGGGTGAATCAGTATTATCAGAACTATAAAACTTTTTCAATGCTCAGAAACATATACGCTACTTCAGTTAAGTGAACCCGCGTCTACACGCTACTGTGTCTAAAGAAACTTGCGTATATCCAGAAATCTTATGATTCAGTTAGCTTAGTCTTCAGTAAATACATCAGATCATTATTAAGCATATTAACATTAACTAGGTGCAGAATAACAGAACAGAACATCACACAAGAGCCACACACATGAACACAAAGATATAAGGTGGAAACCCAATGTGGGTGAAAACCACCTGCTGCAAGTCATCTCAATCTTCTTCTTAATAAGAAAATCCTTTTACAATGTTTGTACTGGTGCAGTCTTATACCAGTACGGGAGCTACAACCCCCTTTGCTCTTGTACTAGCCGATCCATTTACTAGTACGCAGGCTGCTACCTGCTACAATGCTCCAAAGATCTCCTTTAGCTTTTGTACTAGCTTAGATACTAGTACGTAGGTGCTTGCCTACAATCTTCTCACCTCCAGGTACCACGTTTCATCAATTTTCAGACTGGATACACTGAAGCACAACACATAATCTGAAAGGCCACTTTTCATCCAATTTTCATACTGGACCCAACAACAACATTGAAGCTCATAACAATCATCAAACTCTGAATCACTGAAACCCTGTTAACAATAGTCACCAGAACACAGAGCAGACACAGAACTCTGTAATAACCATCAGATCCATCTGCAACTTCAAATATCAAGATTTACAATGTATACGCTACTTCGATGAATCAAACCCGCGTGTATACGCACTTTTGACAAAGACAACCCGCGTACAGATCTAAAAATAATTTCTCATAACTTGCAGCTGTACCAGACATCAGTCATACTCATAACACTTAAAGAAAAATACATGCATCAGTATGTAGATCTAGAATAAGCATCATAAAGATAGTTCATTTCAAACCATTTGATTCCGATCTCTCCTTAGATCTTGTTCTCCATCAACCGGTGAGATCTCTCCTTAGCTCAGATCAAGCAATGCATCATCAACCCATAACCCTGCATACTGGATCTAATACTTCATCAGATATTCAAGACATTTCAGATACACTTGCCTAATGATTTCCTTCTCCTTATATAGCCTTAGGCCTTGTTCAATACCAAGGGCCACAACCATAGAAATCCAATACCATCAACTTCAAAACTAGGGATCAACACGTCCGTCGAGACACCAAGGTCCAAAGCCATAGGCACAACTTCCAAGGAATAACCGTCATGGACCAAAGATAAGTTTTCCACATACACGCGCTTTTACTGAAGCAAACCTGTGTGTACACGCGACTTGGGCTTAATGAACCTGCGTGTATGAACTTTCTCTTCTTCTTATAGTCTGATCATCAATTCCTTGCTGATGTCCTTCTGCACTATGATTTCTCATCAGTGTGGTTTGCCATCAAGGACAACACTTGTCTCATAATGCCAACAATCTCCCCCTTTGGACTTGATGACAAAGCTAACTTGTCACACTTAGAACTATCATCTGATTCCTTTGAGCCGTCCTCCATCAGTCACATCTGATATCTCTTCTGAAGATTCATCCAGTTATACATAAGTGAGATATTCTTCTATGAGAGGGTTGCCATCAAGTACAACACATGCATCATAATGCCAACAATCTCCCCCTTTGGACTTGATGGCAACAACACCAAATCACTCTCCCCCTTTGACATCAAGGGCAAAGGGTGGACCAAGATATTCTCTTCCTTTGCTGAATCATTCCACTGTCCATACTCCCCCTGAGTACCTACTGAAATCTCTGAATAATCTCCCCCTTTGTATATGCCAAGGTGTACCAATCTGTCCATGCTCCCTTTGAGTACATGCTGAATCTCTGTACCGCTGAAGTGTGCTGTTCATGCTCTTCCTGACTGTAGGCAAGATCTACAAAAGATGTTCTTCAAGAAGAACATGACTCTATACATCATAAAGGACCTTCCTATCACCAAAGACTCATACATACATCCATCTCTCAACTAAGTGAGGATATACAAACATTGACTCATCCACCCAACCAAGTGGGAATACATCAAAAGTTTACATATGACAACCAATCATATTGCATCAATCATCCCAGGCATAGTGGGGAAACCAAAATAGGCCGTTACATGACCTTGACACCATGAAAGAGATACCATAAAAGAGATATATGACATAGAGACGAAATATCTAAAGTAAGACTTATGAATGTCACCAATAGCATCTGATAATCACCATTCAGATCAGCAACCAAGAGATCCTTCTGTTCTCCTTTCGCCTTTGTTCCACCCGAATCAGCAACAAATGTGAACTAGAACCAAAGGCTTTAAGATAATGCCAACAATGCATCATTGGAAGATTATCTGCTCCCCCTGAACCTATGCCAGATGATCTCTGTCAGACCCATATCAGATTTTCTGCAACCAACATCTGTCCCTGCTGATTTCCTTCAAAATTCCATATACGCATCTGAATCCACATAAACAAGCGTATATACGTGGATAGGCCTTATGAAACTCGCGTACAACCATTTTCATATCAACAACCTGTAAATGTCCTGCAGCAAGGTATGTCTGAACATAGATGTCAACTCCTCCTTTTAAACATCATCATGAAATCATTCACATTACATGTGAAACCACCATAGCCATTACATCAACGTCAAGATCTACATGATCCAAGTATCATTACTTGGGAACATCTGCATCAATCAACATATGTAAGTATCAACCTATCATCACATAGATAAGAACTCATCACCATGTCTCCAACAAAGCAACTTTGAGTATTCATCCATGTATCAACACTATGTATCTTGAGCTCAAGCTTATTTGACAAAACTTCTTGATATCATCAACAGCAACAATCCTTATCCACAAGAGTGCCTACATCATAACTGTATGATCTTTATGCATATGACAACAGCAGTATATGAGTGACTCATCATCAAGAGAGGAAGATGTGTATTCAAGCTTTGTACTTCTCCTTGTCCTTATGAAGATTACCATGTAAGTACCATATATGCATCATCAAAGAATCAATGATAAATCTGATCTGAACATCTTCTATGTAACTTCAAGAATCATATGAGAGTTTATCATAGACAACTCACAACCACATCATAGCAAGATATATCATTTAGCCATATAAGAATCATCACCAAGGATTATTAACCATAATGCCAACAATGAATTACTAAAGGCATATGCTCCCCCTCAACCAGTGCCATCTGTTAGATCTGATCATGCATATATCAGCAGTAAGCATCAAAACATCATCATCCTCAAGTTAGGATCAAAACACTTCTAGATATCATACAAGTAACAAAACATTTCCACACATCCTCAGCAGACTGTAGCTATTAACCAATAGAGCAAATAATAGACTGAATCATATCAGATCCTTTTTCTGATCCTGTCCCCACTGCTTTTCCTCAGACTGACATATACGCGACTTTGCAGTGTCTAACTCGCGTATATACGCGACTTACCTTTAAGGAACTTGCGTATTAGATTCAGAACACTGAAGTTTTACACTTTCAGCTCCCCCTGAGTCTGATATGTCTGTGCTGTGCTGTGTCTCAGTACATTGTGCTGACTGTACTTCCTTCTTCCTCCATATCTTCAAGTGTGATGAGGTTTTCTCCTTTCGGTGTGATGTCCATCCTTTGTTCCTGCATTCCTTTGCTATATGTCCAAGCTTGTTACATGCATAACATCTAACATGTTTCATGTTCCTCCTATAGCAATCAGCAGCTTTGTGACCATACATATTGCAAGCAAAGCAATATCCATTAAAGTACCTTGATTGAGATGACCTGTCCGCATAATAGTCTTGAACTCTTCTTCTTCTACATCTAGCTGCAACATGTCCAAGACTATGACATACATAACATTCAATTTTATTCATAGGAGGAGTAAAAGATTTTCTTTGAAGACTTTCTTTCCTTGGTTGATGATGAGATTGACCTTTCATCTCCTTGTTGATCATTTTGGATTTCTCTTTAGAGTTCCTTGCCTCACCTTGTGAACTAGATTCACCTTCAACAGATTCATGGAAACCAAGACCGGTCTTGATAGCGGGAGACCTTTGACTACTAAGAATATCATCCAAGGCTTTAGTACTATCTTGAAATCTCAAAAGTTTATCCTTTTCTTCTAATTTACCTTTCAAGATATTTACCTCAACTTGAAGTTGTTCCTCCTTTTCTAGACATTGCTTCTTCATGTCTTCTCCATCTTTTCTTCCTTCTTCCATTTGTTGCCTTAGATTGAGTATCTCCTTTTCTTGCTTTTCATTCAGATCCTGCTGCATTTGACGAACTCTGAAGGCACATTCCAACTGTGATTTTAAGTTGATGACTTCGTTGTCTTGTTTTTCAATTGCTTGGTGTAGATCTTCATTCTGCTTCTTGGATTCTTCAAGATCTTTCTTTAGTGAGAGGATCGTGGCTTCAAGACTTTCATAATAACTGGATCGATCTCTGAGCTCTCTGATTGTTGTGTTCTTTTCATTGACTTCATTTCTTAGAGATGTTGCTTCAACCTGCATCTTTTGATACCTTTCCTTGCATACCTTTTGATGAGCTTTTAGTCTAGTAACAGCATCTGTGAGGGCACCACTCTTTATCTTCAGAAGTCTTTCTTGTTCATTAATTTTGTTTGTCAGCCTGTTAAATTCTGCCTCTATTTGATATCCTTCTTCAAGTTGGGCCTTTAGTTTGGTAGCTACTTCTTCGAAGTCACATTCCCTTTTGTTCAATAGATCTTGTTGATCTCTAATTTTGTCTGTCAGCCTTTTAAATTCTGCCTCTATTCGATACTTTTCTTGCTCACCCATAAAAGCATGTTCAGTAGTTTCACTATCACTTCCATCTCTTTCACAAGGAAATATAGCTGGAACATCAGAGGATAACACATTCATACCTGATAATGATTCTGAATCTGATTCTGAATCTGAAGAGCTTCTTATACCTAATCCCCAATCGATTCTCCCACTGTCATAGTCCTTCTGAGATGTCCTCTTCTTCTTATGAGCTTTCTTCTTAAGCTTCTTTCCCATTGTTCCACGGATCTCCTTCAAGCGATCAAGCTTCTACAAAAGGACCTGCTTTGATGCCAATTGTTGGAAATAATACTGAGAGGGGGGGGTGAATCAGTATTATCAGAACTATAAAAATTTTTCAATGCTCAGAAACATATACGCTACTTCAGTTAAGTGAACCCGCGTGTACACGCTACTGTGTCTAAAGAAACTTGCGTATATCCAGAAATCTTATGATTCAGTTAGCTTAGTCTTCAGTAAATACATCAGATCATTATTAAGCATATTAACATTAACTAGGTGCAGAATAACAGAACAAAACATCACACAAGAGCCACACACATGAACACAAAGATATAAGGTGGAAACCCAATGTGGGTGAAAACCACCTGCTGCAAGTCATCTCAATCTTCTTCTTAATAAGAAAATCCTTTTACAATGTTTGTACTGGTGCAGTCTTATACCAGTACGGGAGCTACAACCCCCTTTGCTCTTGTACTAGCCGATCCATTTACTAGTACGCAGGCTGCTACCTGCTACAATGCTCCAAAGATCTCCTTTAGCTTTTGTACTAGCTTAGATACTAGTACGTAGGTGCTTGCCTACAATCTTCTCACCTCCAGGTACCACGTTTCATCAATTTTCAGACTGGATACACTGAAGCACAACACATAATCTGAAAGGCCACTTTTCATCCAATTTTCATACTGGACCCAACAACAACATTGAAGCTCATAACAATCATCAAACTCTGAATCACTGAAACCCTGTTAACAACAGTCACCAGAACACAGAGCAGACACAGAACTCTGTAATAACCATCAGATCCATCTGCAACTTCAAATATCAAGATTTACAATGTATACGCTACTTCGATGAATCAAACCCGCGTGTATACGCACTTTTGACAAAGACAACCCGCGTACAGATCTAAAAATAATTTCTCATAACTTGCAGCTGTACCAGACATCAGTCATACTCATAACACTTAAAGAACAATACATGCGTCAGTATGTAGATCTAGAATAAGCATCATAAAGATAGTTCATTTCAAACCATTTGATCCCGATCTCTCCTTAGATCTTGTTCTCCATCAACCGGTGAGATCTCTCCTTAGCTCAGATCAAGCAATGCATCATCAACCCATAACCTTGCATACTGGATCTAATACTTCATCAGATATTCAAGACATTTCAGATACACTTGCCTAATGATTTCCTTCTCCTTATATAGCCTTAGGCCTTGTTCAATACCAAGGGCCACAACCATAGAAATCCAATACCATCAACTTCAAAACTAGGGATCAACACGTCCGTCGAGACACCAAGGTCCAAAACCATAGGCACAACTTCCAAGGAATAACCGTCGTGGACCAAAGATAAGTTTTCCACATACACGCGCTTTTACTGAAGCAAACCTGCGTGTACACGTGACTTGGGCTTAATGAACCTGCGTGTATGAACTTTCTCTTCTTCTTATAGTCTGATCATCAATTCCTTGCTGCTGTCCTTCTGCACTATGATTTCTCATCAGTGTGGTTTGCCATCAAGGACAACACTTGTTTCATAATGCCAACATACCCATGCTCAGCTTATAAACTTTCATTACATGTACATAAACAGTCGTCTACAGATATAGACCCATGATCGGAATGACTATCAATGTAAAACCATTGTACATATGATTTAGTACTCCTGAAATCGCAGCCCAGATGGATGAAACTAGATCTGGGGTCTTCTATCTCATTCAATCATTCGCTCAAGTATGATTCTAACCATGTGAATATGTAATCTAAAGTCGAACATGGGAAGACACCATCTGATTACTAGCCAATGATGTAAGTTGTTAACAGATGCGAGAGAAATCATCGATAATGATAATGATCCTCAAGGTACTGCAATACATTCTACATGGTGTGAATGGATGATTTGATGTCAAACACCATACAAAGTATTTCAGTTGAAGGCCATTGATGTATTCCTATCGCCGGAAGCGAGAAACCTACCATTGATGTATGCAAGCCTCAAGGTACTGGAAGGGTGTTTCTAGGTCAACGTCTTGGATAATGAGTTGATGTCGATAAGAAGTGACTCATCGCAGGAGGGCCTTGATGTATCCCACATCAACAATACAAAATGAGTGTATTGATTTTTGAGATGGAACTTGACTGACGACACAAGGTTCAAGAATGGCGGTCATGAAAATGAAGGTTTATGGTATTGCAAAGGATGAATTTTGACTGGATGACTTCTCTTGAACATGTCGGCGACACTGAAATGAATTGGTAACATTGACCACAAACAAAGTGATGGATGGTATGATAGACCAATGGCGTGATAACCATCAAGCTAATAATCCAACCTAGATAGTCACGGTGATGGAGTGAAAGTGTCATGTTCAAGAGCGACCTGCTACCATAAAGTGGTTTTCCCCTTTTTCCCATTTTTCCTAGTCATTGTTGACCAGTACCTCTTTATTTTTATCAAGCTTGAGGAGGATAACATATGCTTGTTGTATAATTTCACCCTTTGGACAAATCCATCGCTATTTGATGTTTTAACAAGTCTAGCAAAGGTGAAACTTGGTCTTGTCTAGATGGACATGTTTGTCGCTATTTGATGTTTTAATGAGTTTAACGACAAAGATAACTCAGTCCTTTTCATGTTTAGAGAGTTTGAAAAGGGGAAAAAAGAAAAATCCACAAGTTCTTTTTCGTAAATTAATCTCTCAAGCCTGAAAAAGCATAAAATAATACAAGAGAGATATTGTTTCCAATCTGTTAATGAGCTGGAAAGGACAACCGCTCGACAATCTTTTCATGTTTAGAGAGTCTGAAAAGAGCTTAAATATTACTCCACTTTGAGGAACGAGTGGTGTCTAAGGTAGCAACTGGTTCTGGTGATGTTGGAACTTCTCAAAAGATGTTGATTTATGTGAAGAGCTTGGCTAATATGACCACTCATTGCAACTGTTCCTCAAAAAAGGTAAAACAACCAAGTGAAAGTGTATGATCAGCCAAAGGGATGGTGATGATGGGATGAAAACAACCTAGGCTCATTTGACAAAAGAGGATGATAGAATGGAAATCACGAGGGTTAAAAATGGAAATGGGTTCATTTTTAGACAAGCTTGAAACGAAAAACTATGCTTGGAACTAGTTTCATTTTTACACAAGCTTGAAATGAGGAAAAACTTTTCTTGAAACTGGTTTCAGTTTTACACAAGCTTGAAATGAGGAAAAACTATGCTTGAAATTTGTTTACATGCCCCCATAATGATGAGAGGGAGAGTCTCCTATAACCAGATGGAAGTCGCTGCGATGAAGCAGGATGGTTATCCAACACCTTTTTGGCTTCGTCCAGATAGGGAAAAAGGTGAATGGGGTGATTCCCTTCTCATAACCTTCAGGGAAACTTAAATTTACCACTAGGTGCATGCCTCCCAAGCTTCATTAAATTCACCTAAGTAGACTACTTGTGGGTATCAGGTGGATGGAATGAAGGTTGTTTTACGAGATCAAGTGAAAGACTCGACTGGGATTTTATGAGATCTAATCAAAGACTCGACTTGGAACTTGGGACCTTGTTTCATTTTTTAATGAGCTTGACACGAGACAGGGAACTCTGCTTAGATTCCTTATTTCATTTTTTAACGAGCTTGACACAAGACAAGGAACTATGCTCATACTCCTTGTTTCATTTTTTAACGAGCTTGACACAAGATTAGGAACTATCCTCATGGGAGTTGTTTCATTTTTTAATGAGGTTGACACAGTAATAGAACTATTCTCATATCCTTGGTTTCATTTTTTAATGAGGTTGACACAAGACAAGGAACTATCCTCATGGACCTGTTTCATTTTTTAACGAGGTTGACATAGTAAAAGAACTATCCTCATATCCTTGGTTTTATTTTTTAACGAGGTTGACACAAGACAAGGAATTCTCCTCGTGGGAGTTGTTTCATTTTTTAATGAGGTTGACACAGTAAAAGAACTATCCTCATATTCCTTGTTTCATTTTTTAACAAGGTTGACACAAGACAAGGAATTGTCCTCATGGGAGCTGTTTCATTTTTTAATGAGGTTGACACAGTAAAAGAACTATCCTCATATTTCTTGTTTCATTTTTTAACGAGGTTGACACAAGACGGGGAACTATCCTCATGGGAGTTGTTTCATATTTTAATGGTCTATGAGACCAGAGATTCTGGGTTAGTTCCCCAATGGAGTCGCCAATTTGTTTTGAGAATTTGGTATCTACCGATAAATACTAATTCCCTAGATAAGTAGCTGTATCTAGAACAATAGTTTAAATTGTTTTAGACTTTTCCTATAAGCAATAGATAAGATGAGAAGATAAGAAGACCTACTTATAGTTTTGCTTTCCTCTCGTCTCCCTTGTATCGATCCTATCGCTCCTTCCCATACTTAATACGCTTGAGAAGTACCCTGTAAACACAACAAAAAACAAAGAACCAATCAAAGCATATGATCTATTGAATATAAGTGAAAGGAATCAGATATAATTCACACATATAAGCATTATGAAACAATACAAACATATGGGAAAAAGGTTCAAACACTTTATTAGATAGAAGAAGGAATTACAACCATTGGTGTCTGATTCAAATCCATTCCTCCAGCTTGGATCCCATCCACATCACATCAAAAGCATGACAAACTTGTAGCATTACAATACTTGCTTCAAAGCCAAATCTCATAGCAGCATTATCTCCTTACAATTCAACATAATCTAGCCCCTGATCACTTAGATGAGTGGTCAATTTATAGGAAGATGAAGGAGGTTTTGTCATAAATGGTGGCATTGAATGGCCTTCCATACTTAGAATTAGTTCCATGGAGGAAGGGATGAGAGGATAGGATGCACCTTAACTCATTCGTCATCCATTTTGAAGCTCATAGGAGTTGATAAGTGAGGGAACCTTCCAGATGACTCCAAAAGATAGGAATATTCCCTAAACTCTATGTGAATTTCGCTCATTCTCGCCCACCACAGGTGAAAGGAAACCTAAGTGCTTTGCAAAGCACCCTGGTAGTGGACTCAACTGCTCTGCACGACACCTTTACAATGGCTTACCTGTATTGGTCCCTCTAGAGGCTCTTTCTAGATGTCTTCAAGTCATGAAACTGTCTGGGAAGGAGGCATTCAAAGGGGTGACTTGTTTAGGGCATGAAGCAACTGAAATTAGGGTTTGATGAGCCCTAAAACACTGATCTGGATGTTGGGATTTGATGTGCCCAAATGGATCTGTAATAGCCATGAGGTTGATTTATTGGATTTCTATAGAATAGGTACGATAGGAAGTTTCTCCACTGTAAACCTGTTGGGCATGCTTGTTGTTTAGGTTCAAATTAGATTGAGTAGGCATTTGGGGTTGCTTAGGTGGATTTTTTAAGGGTATTAGTTGAGGAGGAGGCATTAAGGAAATCAGTTGGGCTGCCTGGGGCCCCCATCCTTGTGAGGGATTACCCCATTGAGGATGTTGGGGCTGGTATGGTTGGAAAGGTGAAATGACAAGTTAAGGAGGAGGATAAGACTAAGGTGAAGGCACAGACCGTGATGAGTTTTTTGGAGGATGTGTTGCAAAAAAATTGTCACTTTCACATTCTGCAGTCTGTGTGAGTCTATCACCACTCATACTTTCCTCCTTTGCAAGTCTTAAACCTCAGTTCTTCATGTCAAGCCTTGAAAATAAGAGAAAGACCTTAAAAGTCTCTAGAACTCTAGTTCCACACTTTCTCTTAGCATTACCTACGGTCCTGCACCTAATGGTCATGTCCCCTACGGACCTAACCGCTCTGTATCTGTGTAATGGGTGCGTACCCCTGTAAAATTCAAAAAGGTGCAAGTAAATTCTTAAAAACTCACTTTGAGTCATTTCTGGAAGCTTCTAGAGGGAATCTTGAGGTGGCAAGTTCGCTCCTTTAAGGTTCATGCATCCCATACCTTAAGGAGCTAACCCCTTGATGTGAGGAGCTTATCCCTTTGAAGGAGGACTTTATCCCTTCATAGGTGGACCTATAACCTCCTTCCTTTGCACTATAAAATGAAGCATTGGGCTGGTTACTAGAGAGGTTGAAAGTTGAATATTTTTGAGGTGAAATACTGCTGAAACTTTGTCTTCTTAATTGAGCTTTTGAGAGGAGAGATCACATACCTTTTAATCTCATTTGGAAGAGAGTGAGGCTTGTCAAAGTAGAGAATATTCCTGTTTGGACCCTGGGAAGAGCTTGTACAACATCAAGGCACCAAGGTTGTAAAGTTCTTCTATTTTCAAAGTTAATACAATCAAGTTTATTTTTCTAAATAAGCTGTGTTTTATGGTTTATTTTATGAACTCCTTGATCATAATAATGAACATGATTTTTTATATTAGCTATGCAGGTGTTATTCGATGTGTGCTTGTTTGTGTTTGCAAATTCTCAAAAAGAAACTCTTTCGAACGGTCGAAGTGTGGCTGCCACAAACTAGCATTGGACTTAAGGTAGGGTCTAAAACACATATTTAGTTTTTATTAATGAATCACAATATGTTTAGAGAAAGGTAGATTTGCTTGTCCTACTTGTTGCTAGATATCTATTGATACTAGGGAGATTGGTCTTGTCCGCAAGAACGATTTATCCGGCCAACAAATTGGCGACTTTGCTAGGGACTGAATTTGGTTTTTTGAATTTTCCTTTGTCTTTGACTTGAGAAACTTGTTCTTGTTTCTGGTTTTTGCTTGATGTGTGTGGGATTGGGTAGTTTTTAGGTTCTAGATTGTTTTTTGTTTTTTTGAAATTTTTTAAGAGGACCGCACGTTCTGTTTACAATACAGTGCGGACATCTCTGCACTGTTCCTTTAGTGCACAGAGCGGTACCGCATCTGGTTACACTGGAAGCCTGCGGACCCTGTCAAAATTTTCAAAAAACCTAAAATCTTTTCGTCCAGTTAGGTTTAGGTTTAGTTTACGACTTTTAGTCTCTGCCTAGATCTGCATGTGTCCTGTCAAAAGTCTCTTGTGAGTAAGTTCCATTGGTGTTTTTGTTTTAGGTGATTTTCTAGAAGTTTTGCATGCTTAGATTGATTTTCGCTTGGTCTTTGTAGTGACTCAGAGAATAGAAGCCTAAGAAACCTTAGATTACCCTGGTCTCTTTTGTCTTTTTGATGAGTCTGACATGTTTGTGAAATCTGTCCTTTGTGAGAAATACATGTAGTTTCTCTTTGCAAATCTTTGAATGAACTTGGTTATAAGTTTTGAAATTCATTTTTATAAAAGAAAACACATTTGGATGTTTCTGATTGATTTGTTTTTCTGAACGAATTAATCCTTAGTTTACTGAATAGCTAAGTAAAATGTCCTCAAAATATTTCAAGCTTTTATCAATTAGGTTTTTAGAAGTTTTTAGATCTCAAAATTAGTTGTTCATAGTTTTGAGTGTTTTCTAGAAATCGTAGATTCTCTTTTGAAAGAATTGTTTTCTGTAGTTTCAAGTATTGAAAAAGAAAAGGGATTTCTTTTTTGTGAGCATAATTAGTAGTCTCGTTTTGAGTTTATTGAAAAAGACAAAAAATATTTTCTTTTCATTTATATGTTGAACGAAAGTTTCTTTTTTCAAAGAATTGCATTCTCAACTCTTTCCTTTAGCTAGAAATTCATTTAAGGAAAAACGAATTGTTTATCATTTTGGTGCATTTTTTAGTGTTTTTTGAGTTGAGTCTTCACACCATCAAAGTTTCATCTCCATACCTATTGACTTAAGAAACAACCCATAAAAATAATGATTAATTAAAATCGATCTCGCAATCTTTTTATTTCTAGGGCTCTTATCACTTATATAGCTTAGGATAGTATCTTGTTGTAGGGAGTAATTAACTCTCAAAGATAGTTAAAAAAACAAGTAGCTATATCTTGCGGTAGGAAATAAATCTAATTGTAATTGATATAATCTGGGAAGCTCCTCTTAAAGGAGTCAATCATGAGATCATGTCCGAACCTTTGAGACAATCAAGTCTGTCTCATTGGGAAAGATAGAAGATTTGCGCGTATTAAAAACGGTAAACCTCGGATTAACCATTGTTGAGGAGCCTGGGGTCACTTGTTGGTAAACCTTGGATTGATCATGTCAAGGAGCCTTCAAGGGGATTGAGCTTTGTTACTCTGCCCTTGCGCATAGATCGGATCGTAGACTATTCCCCCAGTTGTATTTGTTACTGTTGGTAACCTTAGTGACCATAATCTTAAGATTCTTTCCTAAGGTGACGGTGAAGGATGGGTCTCACTATACCTGGAGCAGACGTCGACTAGACTCACTTGGACTCTCTAGGGGGTTCTCTTCACTCGAGACGGTTTTGTGAAGAAACTTGTGCCAGTCTGTTTCATTAAGCAGGTTGTCGGGGTAACTGTTCCAACCGCTATTTCTGTATTGAATTCTACGATGTTTGATTTCATCACCAACTAGTGTTTTTGGTACAAAAAGTTACTATTTGTGTGTGGTTCGAACTCTTAGATTTTTTAGGTGTGTGATTCAGTTGTTTGTTTCTTTAGATACTTTAGGTGCTTTTATTGAAATTTTCTTTGTTTGCATGTGATTATTTTCATCCTACACCCAGAGATTATTATTCTTGATCCATCATGTCGAGACAGTCATCCATGTTTTCGCAATCATCAGAAACATTTTTATATGGCGGTCCTATTGTTCCTTTGGGATACCAGTCACTTTCTAGTACTTTTTCAGGAGCAACTCCTCAACCCACTGAATATCAGTTATCACCTGGTAATAATGGAACTAAAATGTTGAATGCAGAGCAACTTTTTATGATGTCTAGTACTTTTCCAAATCCTCAACCTCAAGGTAGTCAGCTACCGCCAGGGGGGCAAGGTAATCAATTACTGCTTGGGGGGCAACCCCAAGGTAGTCAATTATTGCCTGGGGGGCAACCCCGAGGTAGTCCGTTTCTGTTTGGAGGGCTACCTCAAGGTTTTCAACCTTCAAGACAGTACATACCCCAATGTCAACCCCATATTCCTCAGGATGCTTTTCAACCCCAGATTTAGTACATCCCTCAGGCTTATCAACCTCAAGGTCAGTACCCAATTCAATGTTTCCAACCGCCTTCTAGTCAGTCATTTTACCTGGAACTGGAAATGTACCTCCTAGTTATCAGCCTTACATTCAACCAGGCTATGGTCCTCCTTCTGTTCAACCTTTTATGGGTTCGGTCTAGATGCTTGCAAGACAAGCTGGTCCAAGTACAATTTCCATGAGTCAACCGTACCAGGGACAGTACCAATCTGGTCCTACTGTACAAAATCCAGTTATCAATATCAACCGTACCCTGGCTATACTTATCAACAGCCTCAACAACCCCAGTTTGGTCTAGTTAATCCTAGTTTCCCGGGAGGTTATAACATTCCTAATGCAAATCCGATTCTGGGTTATCCTAGATATCCTCCTCCTGGAGTTGGTCTCATTACACAAGGTTTTCGTGAACCTAACTGTCGGTTACCATTTATTACAACTTTGAATTTACCTGATTTTTCGTGCCTTACGGATGATCCGATTTACTATCTTCGGGATTGGCCACCAATGCCTAATAAGTTGCCCAGTGATATCTCGAAGTTTGAGGGTAAGTCAAGAGAGGATCTGTCAAATCATGTGATGACTTATCACCTCTGGCGTGCATCTAATTCCATCATAGATGATTCAATTTGCTTACGTCTTTTTCAAAGAACTCTAGCTGGTCTTGCTACCAAATGGTACATTGAGTTACCACGAGGCCCTTTTTATAATTTTAGTCAATTAGCTACTTCTTTCTTAACTCATTTTCAGTTGCCTGTCAGATATGACAATGGCAAGGAATTGTTAACTTCATTAAAACAATCTACGTCCACTTATATTTCTGACCATATTCATGAATGGTGACGTAGAAGGCGTTTAGTGAAAGTTTTCATTCCTGATCAAATATTAGTAGAATGGTTTGTTAAATCATTATTACCTAAAATCACTGAGGATGCAGCTAAGGCAGGAGTTGTCACTGAAGAGCAAGTTATTGCTCAAGCTCAGTACCTTGACCTTGTTTATACGCAATCAGGTACTTTACACAAAAAAATCCCTAATCTTCCGAAAACTACAGCTCTTTCAGGGTCTCATGCCGCTGATGGTATGATTGGTTCAGTTAGTACTAAGAGCGAGAAGAAATCTTCAAAGAATTCTTCTCCTACAATAACTTTACCTGATGCCCGAATAGGAGATTCTTCCTCTAAAGTTTCTACCAATGTCCATGTCGTAGATTCATCTACGGCCAAATCTAGTAGTAAAGAGAAAGGGAAAAATAAAAACAATCAAAACTCAAAAGAGAAAACAAATAAAAATGAATCTATTGACGAAAAATGAAAGCCTCGTTATCCTTGTTTCATCTGTGACGAGGGTCATTTTACTAAAGAATTCCCATATCGAGTAGAGTTTTCAAAATTCATTAAAGGTTCTCAAACGCCTACTATCTTGAAGGATCCTTCTCCTACTCAAGATAGTAAAGTGGTTGCTTCTTCCTCAAATACCTCGGAAGAACCCATCATGATGATGTCTCATGTTAGGATTGCGACGCGATCGCAAGATTATGGTAGTAACAATCCTGTTGATCATAAAGAAGCAGAATCTTCTAATTTAAACCCATCAACTTCAACTCCTCTTGTTTCTTATCCATTACAGATCGAGAAATCCAACCCAGACTTAGTAACCAAACCGCCTGATAAAGGTATATTTTAGAAATCAGCTACGAGAGCTGCTTAGAATTATAACATTGTTGAAGATTTAGCTATTTCCCCTTCAGCAATGTCGACTTTGGAGGTGCTGCAATCATGTCCAACATAGCGTAAATTACTATTGTCGGCTATAGGAGCTGTTGATATTTAGGATTCAAACCTTATAATCTTCGATTTAGAGAATAGTACACCTCGCCTACCTCATCAAATGGCTTTCCAGATTCCAGTGTTAGTAAAAAACAGACCTTGCTTTAGGATTGTGATTGATGAGGGAGCTTCTACGTGTATTATGTCGATCCATGTTGGAGATCGCTAGGTTCTCCTACACTCAATCAATCCCCGACGATTCTAGATGTGGAAATGGTTGATGCTCCTCTAGATTACAACCTTCTCTTGGGTCGCAGTTGGTCTTATGCTATGACTGCTATTGTTTCATCGGTATTTCGGCTTGTTAAGTTTCCTCATAATGGAAAGATCATTACGATAGACTAGCTGAGTTATTTCTCATCTGACCCAGCCTCTACTGATAGTGTTCAACATGTCAGTAAAATGACTATCCCTTACCAAGATGTTGGAGTAGGTTTGATTAAAGATTCCGGTTTACTAGGAACTTTTTCCTTCCCTCCTCCTAACGTATCACCTTCTTTTGCAACTATTCATATGATTTCATCGAACACTATTTATTTTGATGATGCTCGAATCGTACCTTCCAATTTTGAGGTGGATCCATTTCATGGCGCAATGCCTATGAGTCCCTTTGAAATTAAATATTCGGCTATACAGTCGTTTTCTGATTCCTGACCAATCGCGAGGATAGTTTGTTCCTATCTCAACCTCGTTAAAAAATGAAACTGGATGTCGCGAGGATAGTTTGTTCCTGTCTCAACCTCATTAAAAAATGAAACTGGATGTCACGAGGATAGTTTGTTCCCATCTCAACCTCATTAAAAAATGAAACTGGATGTCACGAGGATAGTTTCTTCCTGTCTCAACCTCGTTAAAAAATGAAACTAGAAATCATGAGCATAGTTCCTTGTCTTGTGTCAAGCTCGTTAAAAAATGAAACAAGGAGTCTTGAGCATAGTTCCTTGTCTTGTGTCAAGCTTGTTAAAAAATGAATCAAGGATTTTTGAGCATAGTTCCTTGTCTTGTGTCAAGCTCATTAAAAAATGAATCAAGGATTTTAGAGCATATTTCCTTGTCTTGTGTCAAGCCCGTTTAAAAAATGAAACAAGCATTTTGAGGATAGTTCTTTTCTTGTGTCAACCTCATTAAAAAATGAAACAACTCCCTTTTCAAGTCGAGTCTTTTCAAGATCTTGAAAGTAAACCTTCATTTCATCCACCTGGTTGAATGCAATGAAGCTTGGGGGGCATGTACCTTGATTTGCGTCGTTATGCTGGGGGCATGCGAACTTATAACAAGCATAGTTCTTCGTTTCAAGCTTGTTAAAACATGAAACCGAATCCAAGCAGAGTTCTCTATGGTTCAAGCTTGTGTAAAAATGAACCCATACCCATTTTACATCTCGTGATTGCCGCCTTTATCCGCTAAATTCTGCTAGATGAGCCTTGGTTGCTTTCATCCCATCGCCACCATCTCTTTGGCTGATCATATGCTTTCACTTTCTTGTTTTCCTTTCCTGAGGGACCACAACTATGAGTGGTTTTGTTAGTCAGTCTCTTGACCATTACATGTTTTGAGCAGTTCCACCATTGACGGAACCAGTTGCTACCCTTTATACCACTCGTTCCTCTAGGACGAGTCTTCTTTAAGCTCTTTTTTGACTCGTAAAATATGAAAAGATTGTCGAGTTTTTTCCTTTTAAACTCGTTAAAATGGAATTAGAAGGATGGTCTACTTACAACTCTTTTCTGATTGTATAAACATGAAAAGATTGCCAGACTTTTGTCATTTCAAGTTCGATATTGGTAATAAAACGACGTGTCTTTGATCACTTTTTTACTTTTTTGGATCAAGGCCACTAATTATGAAAAGTACTCCTTGATCGTAATGGTCAAGCGGTTCTCTCAAGTATTACTTTATACTTTTTCGGGCTTGGGAGACACAAATTTACGAAAAAGGACAACCATGGAGTTTCCTTATGTTTTTATTCTGACTCCCTAAAATTGAAAGACACCGAGTTTTTCCTATAATGGACTCTTTAAAATTCAATAGTAAAGGACCTATTCAATTTTAAACAGGAACAGACCACTCCTTCTTAGGGTTCGAATTTTAAACTAAGTTTGACTCATTCGAAGGATGAGCTTATAATCAAGCAAATGTTATCCTCCTCAAGCTTATCAAAAATAAAGAGGTACTTGCTAGAAATGGTGGGGGAAAAGAGAGAAAAATGAACCTGTTTTTTATACTTTGTGTTTTAGAAAAGCATTCAATCACTCTTGAACATGACACTTTTTGTTCACTTGGGTTGGGAAATCCTTTGCCTAATAGTTAATCAAACCATATTGAAAGTCTTCAGCCAGTTTCCAGGTATTATCTTTGGGTTAATTGTCACCAAACCATCTGCATTGTCGTTATGTGTTCAAGAGGTCAGTCCAAATAAACCATTCATCTGCAAAATATATGTCATCCATTTTGACCATCCCTGAGTTAGTCCTTGCCAAATATATTTCTTCAAACTTGATCTATGATTTCGTGTTGTGGGATTGCCTATGACAGATCACTTTCTATCGACTTCAGCTCATTATCTAGAAAGATGATCTAGAAATCGTCAGTACCTTGAAATCTGCATGCCTTAATGGTAGGTTTCTTGCCTTTGACGACAGGTTGCATCATTGACCTTCGATTAAAGGATTCTGTGACGTGTTTGACATCAACTCATTTATTCACATTTCATGGATTGTACTGAGTACTTTGAGAGCCATTGACATTACTGGTGGTTTCTGTCACACTTGTTAACAGTTTACATCATTGATTGGTAATCAAGTGGTTTCTACGATGTTCAACTTCGACACATTCATTCACATGGATAGAATCGTACTAGTTTGGGAAGTAGAAATCAAGACCCTGGATCTAGTTTCCACCATCCAGGATGCGAGGAATTTTGTTATTCATTATACAGTGGATTATTTATAAACATATGGCTACATCCATACTGTGTCTACATATGTCTATACTTGTGATGTATTACAAAATCATTCCTGTATCAGAGCTATTTATTTAGTTTTCTAGTCAATTTTGATCTGAGTGTGGGAATGCCTACCTCAGCAATGATATCTTCATATATATATATTTTGTATTGAATGCTTTTACAAGTTCCGACCAAAGTGTCCACAGGATGATCCTTGAAATGATAAAGTACTTCACTCTTCTTAGATGACAAATACTATCCTCATCTATTACAGACTTTGCACTTTAGGGGGCAATCTGTTGCACAAAAATTGTCACTTTGACATTCTGCAGTCTATGTGAGTCTATCACCACTCATACTTTCCTCCTTTGCAAGTCTTAAACCTCAGTTCTTCATGTCAAGCCTTGAAAATAAGAGAAAGACCTTAAAAGTTTCTAAAACTTTGGTTTCGCACTTTCTCTTAGCATTACCTATGGTCCCGCACCTAATGGTCATGTCCCCTGTGCACTTGACTGCTCTGTATCTGTGTAATGGGTGTGGACCCCTGTAAAAGTCAAAAATGCGCAAGTACATTCTTAAAAACTCACTTTGAGTCATTTCTGGAAGCTTCTAGAGGGAATCTTGAGGTGGCAAGTTCGCTCCTTTAAGGTTCATGCATCCCATACCTTAAGGAGCTAACCCCTTGATGTGAGGAGCTTATCCCTTTGAAGGAGGACTCTATCCCTTCATAGGTGGACCTGTAACCTCCTTCCTTTTGCACTATAAAATGAAGCATTGGGCTGGTTACTAGAGAGGTTGAAAGCTGAATATTTTTGAGGTGAAATGCTGCTAGAACTTTGTCTTCTTAATTGAGATTTTGAGAGGAGAGATCACATACCTTTTAATCTCATTTGGAAGAGAGTGAGGCTTGTTAAAGTAGAGGAGATTCCTGTTTGGACCCTGGGAAGAGCTTGTACAACATCAAGGCAACAAGGTTGTAAAGTTCTTCTATTTTCAAAGTTAATACAATCAAGTTTATTTTTCTCAATAAGCTTTGTTTTATGGTTTATTTTATGGACTCCTTGATCATCATAATGAACATGATTTGTTATATTAGCTATGAAGGTGTTATTTGATGTGTGCTTGTTTGTGTTTGCAGATTCTCAAAAGGAAACTCTTTCGGACGGTCGAAGTGTGACTGCCACAAACTAGCATTGGACTTACGGTAGGGTCTAAAACACCTATTTAGTTTTTATTAATGAATCGAAATATGTTTATAGAAAGGTAGATTTGCTTATTTTTCTTGTTGCTAGATATCTATTGATACTAGGGAGATCGGTCTTGTCAGCAAGAACGATTTATCTGGCCAACAGGATGCCAATACTGAAAAGTTGCATATGACTAGAATTGAAAGAAGGAGGATAGTGTACAGCTTGCATACCTTGTTGATGTGGCCTAGGGCCTGACAAAGAAAAGTTACTGCATGCCTCCCTCTATTCCTTGATACACCACTTTCAGACTTGGAAGAGATGGGCATTTGCTAGTTGCATGATTTTCCTCACTTACATAGAAAATTTCTATTACATTAAATGGACACTCATTTCTAGGGTGTCTCTTGGTGCATCTAGAGACAAATATGGCTAATGCCCCTTCTACCTACTCTCGTTTCTTCTTGATTTGCATGGTGTCATTTGTAAGGGAAAAATATGTATCTTTTTTCTTTTAAAATCCTCTAACTTACTTCCTATTTCATTCTTGATGGTTGAGGTAGAAGGGGAAGAGCTTGCTAAACCTTGGTTGGATCTACCTCTTTTCCTTGCAGCCTTAGAGTGGTTCTTGAACACTGCCTTGATTTACTCATAATTGAGATGGTAAATATCTCCATTAGACAACATGTTGAGGGTCTCCATTAACTCTTCCATGGCCCCTCGGAGTAACACTAGCTTCATTGATTCTGGATCAAGGGTGCAATTAGCCCTCCTATAGCTTAGTTGAAATATTTCCTCAAAGTCCTTAAGGGAATCATCTGGCCCTTGAGTCATCCTAAAGATTTCTTCTTTTTTTCCCTTGCCCTACAATAATATTTGTACTTCGTGTTGAATGCTTGTTGCATTTGAGCCCAAGTAGTGATGTTTCCTCCTTCCAAACTCATGAACCAATGCAGGGTTGCATCCTTGAGGGTGGAAGGAAACAATTTAAGTTTTTTCTCATCAAAGGTGTAATCATATGTCCTGCATACAATAAAAAATTAAAACATGAAGGTATCATGGTCTTCAGAATCCAATCCATGAAAATGTGGGAGGTAAGTAGGGCTAATGTTCTTCATTATAACTTCCCCATTTGTCTCCTTGATAGGAAAGAATTCATGTTTCCTATTTCTAGCCATTCCTTCAATGAGTTATGGAGGTTCTTCTTCCCCTATAATATCCTCAAAGATCTCTAGTTGATCACCCAAAAGGTTCTCCAAATCATCTATGGTTAGAGGAGGAGGTCCACAGTCACAAAAAAGTGAAGGTTGACTACATGCAGAAGTGGGGGCTTTAGGCAAAAAAATTCCTAAGTTATCCCTAGCTCTATGAAGCATTAAATGAATATTTTTTTTCCTTTTGAAATTTTTTTATCAATAGAAATACTGATGCAAAAACTTTTTGTTGTTTTTTGAGGAAATGGAATGGAAATGAAAACAACTTTAAAGCATAAAGCAATACCTACTTCGACACCTCCTCGACAATAGCACCAAAAAGTGACGAGCCTTGGTATTACAACAAGAATTTTGTAAATCCCAAGGTTATCATCTTTAATTTATCAATTTGGAGTTCATACAAACTTAAGAGGTGACAGTGTTATATATGCGTAGTAGGAAAGATTCTAACTAAGTTGCTCTGAAGTAATGGATTGAACTGAAATGTACATAAACAATTTTGTAGAATTCCAAAGAAGTAAAACTATTGAACTTAAATTTGCAATAAAAGAGACAATTGAAGAATTACTTGTCCTACTGTAGAAAGGAAACGCTAAGCTATTTGCATGGAGAGAGAAGTTTGAAAATAAATCCCAATCTGTTTTGCAAAAGATAAGTAATAAGAAAGTAAACCTAAGCTAACTGCACGAAAGCAGTGACTCTAATCTATCTTGCAAGAAATAGAATGTATATTATTGCAATCCAAGTAAACTCTACTCTATTTGTAGAAACCATCAAATTCTTAAAGGTGATCAATGTAAACTATTTTTATTCTACTTAACTCATAATCAAAACAATAAACCCTAATTGTAGAATTAAAGCTATAGTGATGAAAGGAAGATATACAAAGGGTCTCTGGTCTTCACAAGTTTGATTCCAAGACTTAAGGGACATTGTGGAGTAATGAGAAGCAAAAAATAAACTCAAGAGGTAATTTTGGTCGTGTTATAATGAATTATGTGAAGTGTTACAGGAATGCTACAGGATGCCCTATATTTTTATAATATTGCATCTGAGAGTGATCTAAAGATTCTAGAAGTGGTATGAAGGTGGGAGGAGGTGGCAGGAAGTTTTGAAAGAGTGTGAGGAACCTTTCCAATCTTATATCTACTTATTAGCCCATCTTGCACAAGGGGAAAAGCAAACTAACAATCTCTTGTAGCATGTAATGTTTTTTTGTGCGCAAACAATTTGGAGAAACAAATGAAAACGAGAGGAATAGTGTTTAAGGATATGGTGTTTATGCATGGAAATTGATGCTACTCTACCCTATGAACCAATATATCTCATATACACACAAAATGATCATTCAACTAATAAAGACAATGTGATTAAAGGACTATTAAAATGCTAATTGCAGAAAGCCAAAATGTAGGGGAAATGATGAGTTGAATTAAGTAGAATCTAACTATTGCATAAAGAAAGACTATATTTTTTGTGCTTATACACAGAGGGTACATGACCAAGCTTCTTAAGAGAGCTTATAGTTTTTGTGCTTGTCCACATAGGGTATATGACCAAGCTTCTTAAGAGAGCTTACTTATCAACCTACAAAGACAAATATTTTTCTCATAAACGGATTTGTAGAAAGAAACACAACTAGGCTAAGTGCAAAAAAATAAATTCATAACAGAAATATGAAAATGAGGGGCTTGAGTGCTTGGGTTTGGCCCTAACCTAAGGAAACTCATTTCCTTTAAAACAAACTTAGGTTGTTTGGAAAATGATGCTTTTCATTAATCTCAGAAAGTATTCAAGTACATAACATGACAATGAAAACAACAAGTAGCAAGCTTTTTTTCTATTAACAGTCACTATATTCCTCTAAAAGTCGAATCCTATTGAGCTACCAAGCTCCTTTATTTATACAACAATGAGTGATGGGTGGCCTTCTTGAAGAGAGGAATGCTTCCCTCTAAAACCCTACAAAAGTGGGGTTGGTCTCTTAGGGTTCTCGAAGTCACTGAGGGGTAGTAACTGCCCATAAGTCAATTGAGTTGTTGATGGGATAATGCAAGGAATGAGCATCCTAAATCTCCTCATGATTGTCTCCAACTTGTTCTGCACAATAAATTCTCTTTTTCCTACACATTCATTTCATTAGGCTACAGGATATAACGAATATTCCCTAACCTTCCTAGTGAACATATTATAGCTCAAAAATATATCATCAAATGAAAAAAGAGAGGTTAAAATGTGTTGAAGGGTGGTAAGATGGGCCTTGAATTGCACCTATTTGGGAGGCCCATCATCTTCTATTGCAAACTCAACAGTATGCCCTTCCAATGCGCTTTCAAACCAAAAATCCACATCACAAGAAACTTGATTACTTATTACTTGCAACTAACGCACCTCCTCCAAATTCCATTGTCACTGGGTCCATCATGGTGATAAGTCAGATTATTTTCCTTCAACTGATGAATCCACTCTGTCAAAATAATTGGGAACTCTAGGAATAATATTTCATAGAGCTCGGTGAACACCTACTTCTGCAACCAATATTCATTGTTAATCCTTCAATATTTGATCTCTTTAATTGCAAACTCATGTTGCTTCTACTTAAACCGACTGGTTTATTTCCTCTTTTTTCAGATACCATGGTACCCACATTCTTGTCACAGAGCAATCCCATCATGCAACGATCTTGGTCCCAACAATGAAACCGCTTATTATCATGGGTTTCAGATAGACCCAAGTTTGCACGCAGTGTTGGCCAACAAACCCACTCAGCACCATCCCTTTCAGCCACAAAGTGGATGACTTCTCACCCCAGGTTCCATGGGGGACTACTGGAACAAGGTTTCCATAGTCACATGAGATTGTTGGGTTTTTGTGACACTTTGGGCTTAACTTACCACATAGAAGTCAGGACACCTAATAGACAGACATATGGTAGTCATTCTAAGTTCCTATATTGCGCAAGACCTCATAGAAAGTTTTGTCTAATTATTCAATTTATTATACACTTCCCACAATATCATTATGATAAAAACACTACATTCACATTGACTCCTCTTGTGACATAGATAATTATAGAGTACTGAATTGACATTGCTAAACCATGTAAATCATAGCAATAAAACCATACAAATAGGAAAAATATGACAACACATGCATTCATAAACACATATAGGAGAAATCCATCAGTCTTTCATTACTTCACAACAGAGAAATATGCACAATGCACTATAGAAAAAATAGTTTGAATCTGGCTCCCCAGCCTTACCATGGCTAAAGATAACACATTGCAACAATTTGTGCAATGCAAAACATGAATGGCTCTAAAATAGACTATCTTCCTATGACCTGACTGAACTTGCAGGATTCATCTACACATATGTTGGATATCAACTACATACACACAGAACAATCAAATGACTATTGTAATCGACTAACAATGGCTTAACAAAAGAACACAACACTGATGGCTCTTCACTTCATTGGCCAACACCTAAACTAGGAAAGTGTAGTCTTCTTATTGGTCTTCAACAACTCCCCAGCCACCATCATCCCCATTCTCATCATGTTTATTTGGTTTCCACATTGACTAATGGTCTAGATTTTTTCTAACAACCCTTTCCCAGTTGGCCCATGTTGTTCAATCGATAAATGGTATTGGCTTGAAATATATGCCAACAGTCACTTCCCCACTCTGTCGACCTATATGCTCTTGAAAATATATTTTGATTCCTTCTCTATGATTACCTCCTTCACCTTCACCAAACATCCTAAAATCCTAACTACCAAGATATGCTTCACATGCATCCTTGCCTACTTAGCATTGTGACATTTTGCGCATAGTGCCTTCATGTGTTGCATCTCCCTGTCTTGCACCTATCTCCCTATTGTGCCTTGGGTTCTCTCCTCTCGTATTTTTCTCCTATGCATGTGGTCTCCTGCACTATTACCACAAAATAAAAATAAAAATTGGCCCCCAACACAAGCTACCCAACTTACTCTATATCTTCCTTAGACTACCATGACATCCACCTTAGATCTAGGGAGAAACTGACTAAAGAACATCCTCTTGTGCATATTTAAGATCTCGATGGGGAAGCTCAAAATGAAGAACTTGAGTAGGATTCATATCTTGAGCCTTTAAGAACCAAACACATCAGCCCTAAACTTCAAGAACCACCTTACCCTAAAATACTAAATCAAGAAAAACATATAACCCAACCAGAATTTCATTGGCAAGATCAAGAATGTATATGTCAAGATCCACCTTTTTCAAGTTATTAAAGATGTGCCAATTTATTCAAAATAGGTGAGGGAACTTTGTTTGAGGAGGCCTGACTGAATAAGGAAATATCCACAAACAATCAATGTTATAGGAAAACTATCAAATCTTATGATACGAGGATTCCTCACAACAAAATATTATGATCTCAGTAACCTAGTCATTGATGTGCATATCAATAATATTATTATTCCAAACACATTAATTGAGTTGGGTGTCATCATTAATGTTATGACGCATGAAACCATGGATGCCTTAGGACTTTTTAGCCTCAGACAAATCTCCATTGTACTTCAACTAGCTAAGAGATCAATAATTAAACCAATAGGAATTATGGAGATGATATCTATAGACTCGTGGGAATATCTCACCGACTCTATGGTTCTCTAACCTAAATTGTCTCTAGGGGAATACCCTCTAATCCTTAGGTGGCCATGAATGGCCACTTCATATGCGTATATCAACTACAGATCTAGGAGTATGAAAATCTCCCATGGCACCTCCATTAAATAATTGACCTTATATCATCTTGCCAAGTCTAGTGAAAATCTTGAAAAACCTTTATGGGATAATTGGAGGATACTTACAAGGAAGAGGTAGCTCATCAAGTCCTCACTATTGACCAATATCTCACCAAGAGGGAGAAAACTAAGGACGATGAAATGAGTGATTTCATTACCTCCTCCTCCTCCTCCTCATCTAAGACACATGCTCTTGAGCACATAATGCAACTTGATGCTTAAGCCTCTCTGGCCTCAACAAATGCTTCACCTCTTGGACATGAGTCCTTAGCTAAAGAATACCAAGGGTCAACTTTAGAGATAATTCAAAGCATCTCTTGTAAAACCTTCAAGATTAATCAAGGGATGATAGAAGATAAAAAAGAATGATTAGTTAAATTGTTACAAAAGTACAATGATGCTTTTGCTTGGAATTATTTACACATGAAGAGGATCCATCCAAACTTATGTACACATCAAATTTACATTAAGGAAATGTCTTTACCCATTCGAGAGCCTCAATGCAAGATGAATCTCACACTGATAGAAATAGTAAAACAAGAACTACAAAAGTTGCTCACAACTAGCTTTATCTACCTAATTTTTGTTAGCCAATGGGTCTTCCCTCTTGTCATAGTCCCAAAAAATAATGGTAAGTGGAGGATATGTGTGCACTATAGATAACTCAATAAAGAAACATGCAAGGATCATTTCCATCTCCCATTCATTGACCATTTCCTAGATGCACTATTTGGAAAGAAGTATTTTTATTTCCTTGATGGATTCAATGGTTACAATCAAATCCAAGTCGCTCCTGAGAACTAGGACAAAAAAACTTTCACCCATCCATGGGGACATTTTCCTATCATGTCTTTCCATTTGGATTATGCAATGCTCCAGCCACCTTTTAGAGACTGATAATATATATATTTTCAAATTTTGTCCATGATTATGTGGAAATATACATGGATGGTTTTACCACTTATGGCAATGAGTTTGATGAAGTCCTTGATAATATAGAGAAAACGTTAATAAACTATAAGGAAAATAATGTGTTCCTCAGTAATGAGAAGTGTGAGATGATGTTGACTGACGACTTTGATGAGCCCTAGTATCAAAACGAGAATGTTGAAACTCCCAAGGCTACCAACTTAAATTATTAACTTAGGGTTTGTACAAAGTTAAGAGGTGTCGACACTGTATGTGAAACATGTTATGTGTCCTTTCATTGCTCTGATTAATGTCATAAAAACTTAAAAGGTTGCAGCATTGTATGTGAAGTAGATGGTGTACTTCTACCTAAGTTGGTGCAAGGGACTAAAGTACTCTATTTTTGTAGAAATAAAAAGCACAACTAAGCCTAATTGTAGAAAAAAGAACCTACTTACTTTTGCAGAGAGTAAATCTTAGTTACTTTTGTAGAAATGAAAGGCTATTCTACTTTTCACTAATGTAAATGCTAATCCTACTTGCAGAAATGTAAACATTAACCTATTTGTAGAGTGTAAATGGTACATCAAAAGAAAACCTAGTCTATGTAATAGAAATAACAATGTTGGAAATGGAAACCCTAGCTTAAGATGTATGAAACAAAACCTAATCATGAAATCATTCTTCAATCACTACATTTAAGATAGATTTTGTCAATAAAGTTTATAAGGTACTTCATAAAGTAATCATGAAAATCATCATTATGCTCTTCAAGTCATGAAATTGTCCACTAACCAATCATGGTTTTGGAGCCTAAGAGTCATTATTGAAGGTTAGGAGGAAAAAATAAAGCTTCAAGGACAATTCTGGTCAATTTTGGAGGGCTTTTACATGGTGCTACAGGATGCTACAAGATTGCCCTATTTTGCTATAGGATTGGATCCGTGAGCATTATGAGCATGGAAAAGGTGATATAAAGGTGGGAAATGGTAGATTAAGGTATATGAAGTCTATATGAGGATTTTACCAAGATTAGCACCTTTCAAAGCCCCATCTTGCACAAAAACAAATGCACACGATGTCCTTCAATGACCAAGAAATGTACTTTTGGTGGCAAAGTTTTGAGGGCATTGTGTAGTGAGGAGAAAGAGGCTGATGATGGTAGGAGGAATGTAGGATAGCAATGCTAACCCTGGAAATCAATAGTAGTACCTTCACACCACACAAGGATTATGATTTGTATACTTACAAAGACTAAAATACCCAATCTACTAATTAGTCTATCCTCTACTTTATCTCACTGAATGACCAAGAAAATCGAATGAAAATGATATGGGGTAAATTTTTTTATTAAGTAGGATGTACTAAGACTCCAATACAAGTGGAACCACTAAAAAATAACCTTTTTAACATGTGCTAAAAATAGCATAAAATCACTACTCCAAAAACTAGAAATTCAAGAATTAGTGAGCAAGTTAACCTACCAAATGCCTAACCTGATCAAGTGCAAATGCTATGGGGTGAATTTTTTTATTAAATTGAATGTTTTTAGGACTCTATAAAAGTGGAAAAAACTCAAAAGAGATTCATTAACATGTGATAAAATTTAGCAGAAAAATACTACTATTTTGCTACATGAGACTTCCAAAAATTCCAAAATTGTGAACTAGTAAACCAATCCAAGTAGCTCAATGATAAATGTGACTTTTCAAAGTTGTTATAAGGATACATCATGATTATGAATCTGTAAATAACCTGCAAAAAAACTCACTTCAATCATTCAACCAATATGACCTACAACAAAAGAAGCATGAATAGTAAACGCAGAAATAAGAGATGCAAGTGAAAAAGGCATTCAAAGGAAATAAAGAAATTGTACAATAGGGCTCTAAGGCTCCTAGGATGTCCAAGCCGAAGGATACTCAGAGTCCTACAAAGGGAACCAAGCTTTATAAGCTAAAAATGGCACCAAACTTCATTATTTGAATCAATCCAAGTACATCCCTGCTAGAAATGAAAGTGGGAGCTGCTAAATAACAAGTTTTATCCACAAGAAGACTAATAAATACATGCCCCTAGAGGAAAATTCAAATTGGCACTTATACAAATTGATGGGGAAGCATCCTCCTTGAAATAAGACAACGTTCCCCTCCAAAATCCCTCAAAAAATGGATCTAGTTCCCAATAGGAGGAATCTTCATTTAATGACAGGGAACACATTCCTAGATTTTCTCAATTAGTGGAGCTCTAGAATCTTTCAATAATTTCATGATATCTAGTTCATTTATTATTTAATCTTGGTCCATTTTGTAGTAGGGAGCAAGTCCCTATATTATCTCATTCAGAATTTATTCAATATTCTCTCAATATTATGCAAAAATAAATAATATTAGGTACATAATATGCAATTATCTCTAAACCTTCCTAAGAACATATTAAAGCTATAAAAATATTATTAAGTGTAGAAGGAGAGATTTAATATAGCCTTTATGTGCCTAAGAAAGGTTAGATGGGCCTTAATTTGTGTCTAATTTGGATGCCCATCAAACATCATATTGGGGCATCATATATAGACTAAAGGAATCCAAATTGATCTTGTGAAGATTAAAGTAATACTCAACTCTTGCCCATTCCACAATCACAAAGGGAAGTACAAAGTTTCCCAGGTCATTTTGGTTACTATAATTTCTTTATTTAATATGTTTCACAAATAGCCCATCCATTATTTTCTTTACTTAACAAAAATGTTGAGTTTTTGTGGATAGGAAGTTGTCAGCGTGCCTTTGAGGAACTAAAGTCCAAGGTGTCACAAATTCTTATTCTAAAGGAGCCCAATTGGTCCCTCCCCTTTCACATCCATATAGACACGTCAGACATTTCCATTAGAGATGTATTAGGTAACAATAAGAGAACAATTTATATGCAATATACTTCATCAACAAAAACCTCTCATCGACATATTTGAACTACTCAGGGACTAAAAATGAGTTGTTTATCATTATTCGTGAAATAAATCAAATGTAAACATTATATTACAGGATATCTAGTAGTATTATATCTTGATCATGTTGTTATTAAGTAGTTAATGAACAAACCAATCACTAATGGAAAAGTTACTATATGGTTTCTTTTATTGTAGGAGTTTGATATTACCATCTTGAATAAGATTGGAAAGGATAATGTAGTCGAAAATATTATTTCTAGATCAATATCAAACGAAAATGACCCCCCAGTGAAAGATTCCTTTCCTAATGAAGATCTCTTTGTAGTATCTACTAACTCTTTGTTATTTGTATATATTGCTAACTACTTGATTTCAAGCAAGCTTTTGCATCACCTAACTTTGAAAGAGAAACAAAGGATTATCAGACAAAGTGGAAGATTCTCGTGGATTAATGGCTATATTTTTTGCAGTGGACCTAACTTGACTATTAGAAGATGTGTATGGGAAGAAGAGGTCTAAAAAATATTAAAATCTTTCCGTTATGGCCCATGTGGGAGCCACTTTTCCAATCAAATAATTGGGTATAAGGTACTCCATCAGGGGTATTATTGGCCCTCTATTTTCAAAGATCCCAAGAAATATTTGAAGAGATGTGACAACTGCTAATGCATGGGTAAACCAATAAAAATAGATGATATGTCATTACAACCTTTGTTGGTGGGTGAACCCTTCGACAGATGGGCCATTGATTTTGTGGGGTTGATAAATCCCTTTTCCCATTGGAACTCCTACATCCTAGTCTATACAGATTATGTTACAAAATGGATGAAAGTCAAAGCACTCCCAGTAGAAATTGAACAGACAACAATGCAATTTCTCCATGAATATATTTTCACAAAGTTAAAGATACCTCAAGAGATAATGACCGATGGAGGAACTCATTTTACTTCAAGGCTCATTGAGGAATTAATAGACATGTACAAGATCAAGCACTTGGTAACAACATTGTATCATCCACGGGCCAATGGAAAAGTGGATAGGACTAACAAGATCCTTAAGGCCATCATCACCAAGACCGTCAGGTTACGACTCAAGGACTAGGTTGATCGACTCTCCAAAACACTATAGGCCTATAGAACAACATGGAGAACCACTCCCAAATGTACTCCATATGAACTAGTGTATGGAAAGAGGGTGATTTTTCCTATTGAAACAGATATCCAGACACTAAAGACAATGATACAACTTAGAATAGACTTATTAGAAGCTCATAAATAAAGGATCCTCTCTATTAATGAGTTAGATGAAATACAACAGGCTGTCATGCATCAGACCATAATGATACAACATAAGAAGGCCAAGTGGCATGATAATTTCATCAAAAAGAAGAAATTTAAATCCAAAGATTGGGCACTATTATTCGAATCTAAGTTCAAAGACATGAGAGGGAAGTTATACATCAGATGGCTTGGGCTGTATGAGATTGGCATAGTATATGATAATGGAGCCATCAAACTTCATATTGTTGATGAAGAAAGAAATCCTCTGATGGCCAATGGATGTAAGCTTTTCCTCTATCACTAACTCTTATCAAAAGAGGCATTTTTTAGGAAGATTACTAATGGATGGCACAATAATGATATGGAAATTATCCAAAAAGGGGAAATCCCTACAGGACGACCCATTCTTCCCCTTGAAATACAAAAGAATAAAAGAGATGGTGAGAGAAAGAGCAGTTATGTATGAAAACCCTTGGGGGCATACCTTAGTGCATGTGATGTGAAAACTAGTCTAGCTTGGTGTACGACATGTTAAAAGAAGTAAATAAAAGATTAAAAAAAACAATAAAAAATCAAAAGAGCACTTCATAGTCTCATGATAGTTATGTCATAATCCTTTTTCTTATACAACTATGTTTTTTTTTTCTCCTGCTAATGAAGTGAATTCCAAGATATATATAAGAGGACATTATTGTTGCAACCCTGTTGCTACAATTCTATTGATGCAACTCCATGACATAGTCCAATTACTGCAACTCCATGACATAGTCCAATTTCTACAACTCCATGACATAGTCTAGTTTCTGCAACTTTGAACTCCATTGTTGCAAATCTATCATTGAACCCTTATTCTTGCAATTATGTTGTCATACTTCCATTGCTACAACTTTGCTCATCATTGTTGCTACAACTTAGCGATAAGGAATTATTGCTACAACTTTTAAACTTTGTTGCTGCAACTACAAAATCATAACTCCAATGCTATAATTCCAATGGTTATAATAGGTAATGAAACTTCTTGTTGCAATATCAAGGTTAGTTGACGTTGTTGTTGCAATTCCAGTTGAAGACTATTATTGTGACTCCACCCAGTTCCATTGTTGTAACTCAATCACATTGTTGCAACTCTAGCATGTTCCTACAACTTTGCGCTCATACCGCAACTCTGATATAAAAGTGAATCGAAGTTGTTTGTGCAACCGAGACGCTAACACAATTGAGGTATAAGGTATAGCCACTTATGGTAATTCAGGATAAGTATGTTTCCCCAATAATTTTCATAATGGAAAGCATTGACCAGCATAATTGAACTTGCATTAGATAAATTTTCAAGTCTAACATGGGCCTTCTAAGGAACATTATAAAATAATAGTGGAAATAAAAAAATAAGATTAGATTATATCATCAAGTTTTGAAGGGGAAAAAGAAAAAAGAACTTTTTCAACTTGTATTTTCAACTTATCTCCTTATGATTTTACTCAAATTTCATGTGGGAGCACTCATTGGATGCATAATTTAATTTTCCATCCAAGGACTACCCATGTTGCATACTTTTGATAGACCCTACTACATGAAAATTGTGAAATATGTGAAAAAATGTGATTGCAATCATGTTTTTTCATGTATTTCACATTTTTCATGTAGTAGGGTCCATCGAAAGTATGCAACATGGGTACTCCTTGGATGCAAAATTAAATTTTGTATCCAATGTGCTCCTACTCAGAATTTGAATAAAATCATAAGGAGATAAGTTGACAATATGAGTTGAAAAAATAGTTTTTTTACTTTTTATTTTATTTTATTTTTATCTTTTTACCTTTTTACTCCAAAAATGGTGAATCATCCCCCAGGGTTGACACCATCATATTGGATCCTATTGGTTCTTATAAATTTTATTTTTGTTGTAAATTTTTGTTTTGAGGCTCATTTTTTGCCTCAAAATTTCTGCAATGGCCACTTGATTTAAAATCGCCTACATCACTACCATTACCACTACTAATGACATAATCCTTCTTCATGAAATCCCTCCTTCCATAACTAGAAATCACCATTGTCGAACTATTCATTCCATTTGCAGCAGTAATAGTTTGGATCCTAAGAATAAACGAAACCATGGGTGGTTCCCTCATTAGTAGAGAACCTACAGAAGCCCTATTACTACAAACATATGATCACATATGGGAAATATATCAACAAGGGTGTTGGATTGAATATGTCCAAAGGTTACAGGGGTGCAATGATGAAATAGCCCTAGATTTTGCTCTCAATTTCATGGAATATAGGTCAGTGGTAGTAGGCACAGTTTTGGAAGTTAGAAAAGAAATTTTAGCTGGGGTAACACAGATACCACATACAGGAGAAAGATGGTACTACAAGAGAAGATCAAAACTGGAAATCATGGAATAGTTTCTTAATCTTGGGGAAGCCCTAGTCAAGAAAGGGATAGGGTTTGATAGGAGGTCATTGCCACACCCATGGGATGACATAGCCTTGGTTGTAAAAAGGTACTTACCTGCAAGGGCCATGATGGATTTGTATACTAGAAACATCTTCGATTAATGGACCATTGGAGGTATGAGAGACTTATCAACATGCCATTTTTTCTCCTCAAGACTCTACTAGCCATGACATTGCTAGTGAAAAAATCAAGATGGCTTAGGGACTCTCTTTCCAACCATAGACTTATAGAATTACTAGTAGGATGAACCTTGAACTAAGAAGGTAGAACATGAAGAAATTATAGGGGCCATTGTTGGAATCACAGAATTTGCAGCTCTACCAATAAGAGAAGTAGAGAGTACAACTCCACCATGAGATGAAAATGCTACAACTATAGAAACTACATATACTACCAATCCTAGAGATACAACTAGGGAGTACATTGTCACAATTCCCTTGGCCACTAAATACCCCCCTATGCCTATCAAATAAGAAACCCCAGAAGGGAGCACTTTGACTCCATATAAGGATGAGGATAGTGATGTAGAGATCATAGGCAGTAAACCCCATACCAAGCGATTAAGGAGAATGAAGAAGAGCCCAACCTATGTGCCAATCCCCAAGAAAAGGAGAACTAGGTACACCCCTATAGTTGCAACTCGACAAATACAACAAGAAAGCCATTTTGCAACACAAGAACTAGTGGGGGTGGAAGGTGAAGGAGTTGGAGCACAAGGAGAGAGCTTTGCTAATCTACAAGAACTAGTAGATATGTCTAAATTAAAATCCCTTGCTAACATATAGGAACCAATAGATGGGATTGGGGATGACTAAAATATTTTTGATCCTATAATTGAGGAGTAGCTGAAAACAGAAATATTGTTGCAACACTAGAACTAGCAAGAGAAGCTTTGGGGAAGGCCTTGCTACCATATTTGAAGTTTATTGAGAGGACAAAGAACAAAAAAAAATTATGATCATGAAGAAACCATTGTTGCAACACCCAAACTAAGGAAGTAAGCACCTTGTGTTCTTTTCCATTATATGCATCTCTTTTAAGAAGGAATAAGGTATTAGAGATGGAAAATAAGAAGCTTTAGATTACTATTAAACATTAAGGTATGATACTAGGGAGATGAGGTCCTTTGAGAAGCTTGATTACCTTTCCCACACATCAAGTTCCCTAGTGTTGTAGCAAACAACAACCCCACATTGTTAATTTTTTTTTTTAAGATATAATAAATAATGGGGACCCTTTACATTTCCATTTAGTTTTTATCATCTTATTTTGATTCAAAAATAATACTAAAGGGAAATTGAATTTAAAAAGTCTAAAGAGAAAACCAAAGTAAATTTCTTATTGGGATAAACATTCTCAGGACAGCCTTATCAAAGCCTTTTTAATAAAATGTTATGAGATCTTTCCTCTCCAAGATAGTTTAATTTATTTTAGTTTTGGTATATCAGGTCTCTCCTTATCGGGACTTTAATACATCATAACTCTTATTAAATAGAAATTACAAGATTAGTATCTTCCGAGTACTCTTATAAGTTGGAGCTTACATATTTCAGAGTCCTTGCATCTTGAACCTTGCATCTCAGGAAACTTCTATATCGAAACTTCCTGTATTCGAAAATTTGTATCTCAAAGACCTTACATATCGGAATATTTATATTGGCCCTTTTGTATATCATAGATTCGCATCTCGAAAGCTTTCTCATCTCAGCGCTCTCATCTCGGAGCTTTAAATGTCAAGAAAACTTTATATCGTAACTCTATTTTAAATTCCCCTATGATAGTTTTGTTTTGATATTCGACATGGAATGTTCACGTGGTCCCTTTTATGTTCACTTAAGCGATTTAATGTTTTAATTATTAGCCTCGAATAAATTAAAATCTCACATTTAATAAACTTTGGTTTTCGTAATTGATTTTTAATAAAGGAATTTTACACTCTGTTTGCACTTTTACGTCATTTGTGAGTGTTGTAAAGAGTTTTTTCACTAAGTCTCTTCTTCTGTCACCTACATGTAAGCTTAGATTCTCAATTTTCAGAAGATATGAAGAAAGGAAATAAGGCTAAGAAGAAGGATCCACAGCAACAACCCATCAGTCCATTTCTTGAAGATATTGATGATAAAGTTCCAGGATCAGGACTATTTTTAGATATTGTATGTACCAGAGATGTCAGACTTCCTTCATGGGAATCAATTTATCAATACTTTGAAAATGAGAACCCTAGAGTTACTGTTAGAAAAATCACTCCCAATGATAGTACTCTTGTCTCGGAAGCCACTGCAAGCAATGTTTCCAACTCTTTTCTTCATAGAATTATGGCTAGGCTGTGATTATTGCCTTACACGAACATGGTCTATTGGGTGGTTCAGAGTTTGGATATTTCTGATAGACACGTTTAGACTAAAAAGGGGACAGTAATAGGGTATTTTACCAACAAAGATTTGCAAAGCATGTATCATTTACCAAATCTTCAATATATATACAATAAGGAGTACATCGAGGCTTTCATAAAGGAGCATGGGCACCTGTCAGAACAAATCAAACAATGTAGACAAGACCCAAGTAAGCATAAAGTGGAGGAAACCGATAAGTATTCGCTTGATTCCCTCATTACTCCTTTCTCCCAAGTTGCAGTTATAATGTGTCGATTGCATGCACTCCCTAATGTATCAAAATTATTGGACACCTAGGTACCTCTAATTTATGGGGATTCCGAAGGTTATATATTTGACTAGGCTACCATGCTTTCCAATAACTTCACTTCTCATATTTTAGCATTTCCATAAGCTAGAAATATTTTTGAAGATAAGTTACCCCCTTTCTATATGTCAGCCTATGTTATGGATGCATTGTGTTTCTCTATGGATTTTCTTGATATGGGTTGGAAATGGACCATTCAGGATCCCAATCCTATCCATATTTATCATGACCTCCTATGGGAATCCAAATATATTTTCCATCTCTACCATATTTGTCACAGAGTTATGATTATGATATATGAAGCCATATTCGGGTCTCCGCCACCTAGAATGTCTCAAGAAGCTATGGATGACCTAAATAGGGTGAGAAATTGGTTCGGAGAAGAATTTTTCACATATATCATAGTCTAGGGCTTGGATCATCCTCATGTTTTTCCTTTATTCATCCCCAATAAGTTATTCATCAGAGAGATAGCTTATCAGACAGTGGGTTATGGTATCACTAAAGTATTGGGAGAATCAAATAAAAAGGCCTGACCTGTTTTTCCTCTAAGATTCGGTATATTTTCTTTAGCCAATTATCATCATGCCAAGAAAGAGATCCTTGTTATTCAAGCTCTGAAATTGCCTACTATTCCCAATAGACAATATGACCCAGATTTAGTGGTGAAGAAATTTACTACATCTCAAGGAATCAGACAATTCATCCATGAAGAGGACAAATTGGATAATATCTTTGTACAGTCTTCTTCCTATGCTACAATAATATAGAGAGTGGAAGAATAGTTGACTGTAGAGGATAAAACTCGATTTTTCCAATACATAAATTCTTGGATAGTCAATCTTCCACTAAATCTGTTACATTTACCTCAGGAAAAATCATTAGAGTTTATTGCTGAGCCTGACAGTTCCTCACAAAAGGTCATTCCTCCTAAGGATCAGCTAGAGGTTGTTATAATTTCTTCTCCACCTCAGGTTGATGGATTTATTTTTAATCCTAAATTAAATGAAGCATTGAATGAGTTTAGTATGACTATAAATCCTAAGACCAACGCCCAAACTTTAGTTTCTCAAACTACCACTTCTTCACAACAAGTGAATGTTCAGGGTACTATTAAGAATGCTAAACAAGATACCAAGTCATAGGAAGTTACTAATAAGTATTCCATTCTTGATCAAAATGATATTGAAGTTATTCATGCCTTCCCTACTTCAAAGGTGACTCTTAATGTGGAGGAGATTCCTCCTTTAGATTGATTCTATAGTCGTCAACATAAGGAAGTGGTTAAAAGGAGAAGAAAGAAAAGAAAGCTTGAGCAATCTCAGTTGCTAGTTCCTAGAAATATTTCTTCTTTTGAAGTTTTATGGAAAGGTTCCTCTAGTATGCATTCCAAAGAATTAGGAAAATTAACTCAATTTAGAAGGGCCTATGCTTCTGCCACAATAGAAAAAGTAGCGAAAGTCCAAGAACTTCTAAAGGAAAAAGAAGAAAAAATCACTTCATTAGAATAAGAATCTAGTGTCGAGAAGAAAATATTTACTGAACAATGCCAAAATCAGATAGCAGAGCTGCAGAAGAAATTTGATACATTGAAAATACAACATGACAAGGAGATATAGATAAAACATGATCAACTTAAAGAGTGCAGAAAAAGATAGAGCGGTTAAGTGTTAATCCTCAACTGACAGAGTTTAAGAAGGAAGCCAAGGAGTTAAATGCTCTGCTCATGCATCAACAGAAAATATTCTGCAACGAGCGCATATTGATTCAGTATCAATGCAAGACAGGAAATTCTATCGTTGATCATTTAAATGAAATGATGAATTATTTCGATGAAGTGAATGATCAGCTAATTGATTGTCTAACCTTGCAGGAAAGTAGAGAAGGCATGGAAGAAAATATGCCTAAAATCGATGAAGCACAAAAGATAATAATTTTCCAAGAGTGGGAAATTAGAATGAAACAATCTAAGGTTGCAGTCAATGAGGCTCGAGATCTTTCTAGTTTTGTCATTGAATCAGTCAATGACACTTTGTTGCAAGAAAATATGATTTCTAACTACCTAGAAGATACACTTCTAAATGACAAGACCTTAATGAAGACTTAGGTGGAATACAGCAACACAATGATTGAAAGAATTGAGCAGTTATCCAAAATTGACCTTGAGAGTCATTGGTAGTTTCTTGTCGAGCCCCTAATCTGAAAATGAGATCTTAGACTAATATTAAGGTATTACAGACTCATGTGCATGGATTCTCCTACATTACTTAGTGCAACAGATCGATAAGATTGGGAATAATATAGGCAATGAAGCAATTAAAGAAACATAATAGACAAACACACATAACACAACAAATTTAATATGGAGTTCACCCAAAACTCCTGGGCTACGTCTCGTGGTCTAGCCTTCAGTGGTGACCTCTCTATTATGTCTTCAAGAGCAGAGTTTTAAAAAATGTGAGCTGAAATTGAGTCTCAACACAACATATACAAAACAACATGAATTTTTCTTTAATCCCTCAAGCCTCCCTGAGTACACAGACTCATTCTTTCACTCTTTGTCTCTGTCTTCCCTCTGTCTCAGCACTACTTGTTTCTATCCTCTGTCAGTCTATGGCTTTAAAGCCAATCGGCACTGTCTGTTCGTTTCCCCTTATCGGGTTCTCTGGCTCCCGGCCTCTATCCACTCGAATCCCCTTCTGAGCATTAGCAATCATGGCATAACATCCTCAGGGAAGGTGGTCGCCTATTCTGCAACGAAAGGGACCATTAGGCCTTTGAAATCCCCCAAAATAGCGTTCTATGTTTACACAGAGAAATACGCTAAAAACACAGGAAAAATCACCAAACTGTCGTTTATCGGACTTCAAATATCCTTAAATCCACTCTATACTCCTATCGGGTCCGCCTGTAATTGCTATTGCAAGTCGCAAGTGCCCATGTTCTGTGGTTTCCCTTTGTATTTGAAAAATACATTAAAACATTGAAAATATCAAAAAATGGCTTTATGGCAAACTCGAAATGTTATGCAACTGCATTTAAAAACCCTTTCGGGTCTGGTTTCATCGCATCGGCGCATTCCCTTGGCATTTCGTTTATTTCACGAAAACACGAAAATACACAGAAAAATGTCATTTTATGGAACTCAATATATAGTAAATTTGGTCCATAATTCCATCAGGCTCAACTATCACAAGTCACATATACATATGGCCCTACTGCTCTGTATTACTCCGATGTGATTTTATGATGCGACTTCTCGCAATCACATATCACATAAGCCCTAGGCCATTGGTAAGTGCTCCCTTGTGGTTTGCCGACGCGATATTGCGATTCAACTTTGGTCATTGATCTGCGTGCTTGATTGATGGTCCTTGTTGACCGCACTGATTGTTGTCGCAATATTTATGTGGTAGCCTCCATCTGCCTTCGGCGATTACGATATGCTGATTGGAACTGGATCGTTGATCGGCCAGATCTGACGGCTCCTGTGCCTCACTGTCCATGCCTCCAATAGCTCTGTTTTTAGTCATTTCCTCATGTTTTCCACTCCCGATAGTGTTATCCATCAGTTCTAAGAGTTCTTCTTTTGCGATAGTTTTGATCTTTAGAAGACTTTGAAGACTTAGAGGGTTTTCTAAGATCCATTTTGGATCATACATTCCCACTGAAAAAGCTTTTGGACCACCAAAAGTTGGTTTTTAAGCATCGATCAAGTGAGGATACAGCTTCCTCACTTGTCCAATTTCTATCCATCATGCACTGCTTAGTTTTGAACCTTTGAGACTGATTCTGAGGTACTCAGCATCCCCTCTACAGGTAGTTCTCACCTTCTTGTCCAGAACCGTATCTTCTTGCAACTCACTTAGATATTTAGGCAACAGATCATCAATAGAAGGCAACTAACTTTACTCTTCAGGATCTTCAATAAATGAAGGTTCAAATAGTCTCAATTTCTCTGCATTAACTACTGAATAGATGTGCATGTAAGCTGGAAAACCAAGGCGAAAAGCATTTTCACCAATTTTCTCAAGTATCTTGAAAGGCGCATACCTTATTTGCTTTAGCTTCTTACCTTCGCCTTGCATTTTGTCTTTACTGATGTACAACCAGACTTGATCACCAATTTGGAAGCTATGCTCAATTCGATGTTTATTATGCCTTGCCTTGTACTTGGCTTGGCTCTTCTCCCGCTATTCCTGCATTACCTAGTGAATTTCATGGATCTATTCAATGAACTTGGTTTCTTTGTCCACATCACTATGTCCATCAACTACTATGTCTTTTCCAAAGACAAAATCCAAGGGAGACTTTGGTGTAAAACCGAAACAAGTCTCAAAAGGATATCTTTGTGTAGAAGAGTGTCTAGCACGATTGTAAGCATGTTGCACATAACATAAATGTTCATCCCAAAGCTTCAGATGCTTGCTGCAATAGCCTCTGAGCAATTGGATTATTGTCCTGTTGACCACCTCTGTTTGGCCATTTGTTTGTGGATGAAAGGCTATGCTCTTCTTCAGTCTGGTGTCCATCAATTCCCACAGGCTTGACCAAAACTTCCTAACAAATCTGTAGTCTTGATCAGATACAATGGAAGTGGGTAACCCAAAATGAACCCAGACATGCTGAAAGAACAACTTCGTTGTTTGTTTAGTTGTAATATTCTTGTTACAAGGTATTAAAATACACATTTCACTGAACCTATCCACAATAACATATAAATAGTCATGACCTTTTCTAGATTTTGGAAATCCCCCAACAAAGTCCATGGAAACACTTTCCCAAGGACGAGAAGGAACTGGAAGTGGAGTGTACAAGCCTAGTTTTTTATTGCTGGGCTTTCTTTTAGCATACATGGTACACCCTTTAATATATCTAGAAACAGTTTCATGCATTCTTGGCCAATAACAGAACCTTTGCAACTGTGAAACTATTTTACTTACACCAAAATGACATGATATTAGAGAAGTATGTGCTTCTCAGATTATGTTAACTCTTTTAGTTTGAGGAATGCATAACTTTCCCAAATGATATAAGAGTTGGTCCTTAACATGATAATCAAATTCTTCTACTAGTTTGCCATGACTTAAAGTTGGATATATATCCTTAAAATCTACATCTTGACCATATTGTTCAATGTAGCTTTCATGCAATACTGAGTTATGCTTAAGTATAGTAGATGCATTTATGATTGGTCTTGATAACATATCTACAACCTTATGCAGTTGTGAAGCATATGCATACTCTTGACTATGACATGAAAGCAAATGAAAGAAACAAAGACAACTTGTGTCATGCACGTGTGCTTGCCATGTAATATTTCTCCAACGCGTGAGCGATAAGGTCGTGTTATTCGAGCGGAGGAAGTATGATATGTGTGTGAGATTGATCTTCAATTCATACAGATGAGTGATGAGGAGCCTTGGGTGTTTCAACAATTTCCTGATTGGAAGTGAAACCAACCTCAGGACAGCGAGGGCCTGACATAACCATTAGCTCGAGCTGAAGTGCCTCGACAGTCTAGGGGTTTCGACTTTGTTGACAGATAGATCATCATAAACTAGTGGCTTTGAAAAATCAACTATGATAGAATCATCATCGTTATCAAATATGGGAGTAATTAGATCACAATAGTTATGATCATCAAAACGAATGATTTCATCGGAATCCTCATGATTTGATGAATCAAATAAAGGGGTAGATGAGAAGTAGAAAAATTCACCCTCTATGTTTCTGAAAAAGGAAGATGAAAAGTCAAGTGGATTTTCAATGAATAGATGGTCCTATCCATGTGTTCTACAAGTGATCAACAATAGGCGCATCTGTAGATGGAGATATACATATGAAATCATTGATGGTAGGTTCACCAAAAATGTCAGGAAAGGACGGAGGAGGCTCGGATAGAAGGGAATCATCCTTCATTGAGTGTTGATGCTTAAGCTCCCATTCATATTCTTCATGAATGACAATGCATGTTGGTTGTGCAACACCAACTGCGTCGATGGCTTTATCCTCATTCACAAGAAGTGTAGAGTTCGGAATGGAAGAACACAAGAAAATATCATCGAGAGGATCATCCGAGTATGAAGACGGAGGTTGTGGTACAAAATGCATGTGACAACTCAATGGACTCCAAACCAAATCCTCTCGAAAATTAAGTGAAGTGATGTTGGGAGGATGTGACAGTTGAAAAAGTGCGTGTGCCTATTCTCTCACATCACTCTACAATGGTGGAGTTGTTTGATGAGCGGACGAAGGACAGCCAATTGTGACAGCGACCGTGTCCATCTGTGATTGCGCAGCTCCATCACTAAAGTATGCTGAGCAAGATTTGGGCTCAAGATTCATCTTAGGATGGAATGATATGTGAAGACAGTACTTGCATCTATCCCAAAGATATGGAAACTTCATCTAGCTTTTCGGAGCTTGAAACTGCAAAAAATGAAAGCGCTACCAAAAATCCATAGGCAATTCATGTGGGGCCTTCCGATGTTGTAACAATTTTTGGTCAAGATGTTCTGGATCAAAATGATGGAAAGTATCTTCAATGAGATCACAGAACTGCTCGATTGAGTGCATGCTCTTAGCCAGTAGGTTGCAACACCATTGTAGTGGGGATTTGCGAAGTGTGTATGCAAGCAGTAGACTAGCCTATTCGTCAGAACATCCATCTTCCTTGTCAAGTATGGCAAGGAAGCCTTGTAATGACATAGGCCATGCCACTTCTTCTTCACCATCATACGTGAATTCAGACAAGAGATAAAAAAACTCCCTCGTGATGTTGAGAGGTTCTGCATGTGAAAAACATCATGGAGGGGTGAGTGTGAAAGAATCCATGGTATATGTGCAAAGGTTTAAGAATAGGATGAGAGGACATAACTTGTCATTTGGCCCTCCTTCTAGCACCATAAATGTTGACGGTGCTAGACCTGCCAACATGTCAAGGGATGTCCCTAGTAAGAAGTCCCAATTAGACCTCACACCATTTGGTGTAGGAGTCCCAATAGTGGGTTGTATGGTATCGCCTTGACTGTGGTTTCTCAAAGAGGCAAGTAAGATTTCCCTATTGGTAGCAAGGGTGTGACATATGTAGCAAGTCAAGGAAGGTGCATGAGCAGTTCTAACACATGGAGGGTCAGGTGAGTGCACCCCTTAGAAACCTGTGAAAGCACATAGTTAAGAAGGGAACACACGAGAAAAGATGCATCACAACATGGAAGGCAGGTAAGCTAGCAATCCAAAGTGATGGTTAAAGCAACAACACATTTCAGTAAGATTCATACATACATATACAGAAAATAGCTACACATGCATGCATAAGCAAACATATACATATATCATTTAGAGTAAGAAAACAGATACATATGCATGAAACATGTTGGCTCTGTTATATTAAGAAGTGTAAGTTCCAATCATACAATACATCCATGAACAACCACTAGTTCCAACAACGGAACATTATAGTCACTGTTGCCTACTCCTCCAAACAGATATACTAGCTCTACGCAGTGGAGAAGCCAAAGCTCGTTACAATATTGTCCAGTCTCTCTCTAAGATAATCCTATCAGAAGCCTGGTTGACCAAGAGCCTTTACAATGAGTTATGAGGGACTATATATAGAAAAGGGTGGGGTGGCCCTTGACATTCCCCTTTGTGACTATTCATCTATCCTCATGATTGTTCACCTACTCTATGACTGTTACATGCAACTATAGACACTTGAACTTCCACTTGACAATATATCACATACAATCTGCACAAGTACCCATGTGAGACAAAATAGCCTTGAGAAAGCCATGCAAGACATCACTATGACTCAAACAACTGTGGGAAGACTAGCTTTTCGACATCTTCATGGTGGTCGACAGTAGTGAATTGATGCCAAACTTGGTAGTCCACACTAGTGTCTGTGTACTCTAAGGTGACATCTTTCTAGAAATAAACTCTTGCCACCATAGCATCCGGGTACACTGCTCAGGCTCCTCTGTCCAACTCATCTTATAACATGCATGTCATTGTCTTGAGTGCGATCGGACCAACGACATACTAATGCATGGTGTCTACGCTGATCACTAAGTCTGGGCTGGTGGCTATGCACATCAACTCATCGAAGTATGAATCAAGCTCGAGTCAGACCCGTGCCTTTGTCTTTGCCTGGGTGAGTGTCCCAATAGATGGGATCGCATGTGTGCACACAACAACATACATTTTCCTAAATACCTGTGCATGGGAAGCCTGTAGACCAGTGATGAGTTGCGGAGATCTTCATAGTTCCAGATCTGACTCCATATGCGTGCCTTCAACTCGGTCTCCTTGGTCTTCATCATTGTGGGTAAGTGTAACATGGGTCCCTTGTATCTCATTGTCCATGTTTGCATGTAATCAACAACAACATGCACATTCAACAAGATACGTGCTCTCCTCGCACATCGTTGCTGCCAACCGTTGAGATGGACAACTGCATTATGCATGGTACCAAACTTGGAATACAATGCACACGTGACTATGTCAAGGGACAATACTTCATCCGGTATTGCCTTCTTTAACTCTACTTGGGTGGATGTTGTAACCCATTCTCCTCCCTGCTTGGCCTTATGTAACTCCTTAGCCATTCACTCATTCTCTACTATCAAGAAGTGAACATTTGAGCTAGTGGCTTCGGCATATGCTTTGGTAGCATTAGCCAATGCTATTGGATGCTTGCACACATTAGACACGATAACTTGTTCCTCAAATTGTGTGGGAGATGTGTGATCATCCGGAGTCGACACTCTGTGAGATTGCAAAGCTCTATGTTGGGACTCATCGAATGAGATGTTGTGCATCTCTACCTCTAGATTATCTCCAAGGATCTTAGTGTCTCCTTGGTCGCTTGGGACTTTCTCCACTTCTAGATCTAGTGAAGCTAGTGGGTCAACCTCTTGGTGGTGAGGCATGAGGTCGATGTCTTACTCTAACTCTTCTTTCTCCATATCTGTATCCATCTACTCAAGTGCTTCTTCAATTTCTTGTGCAAAGTCCTACTCCTATGATTTCTCACCCTGTCTGCTAGGTGCCAGTTGTTCGGATGAGTTGACAACCTATACAGGTGCAGTTTCATTTGTCTGTACATGTTGCACCCCTTGTTGTACCTATTACCACTGTGCTTCCTTCTCCTATTTGTGTAGCTCTTATTCCTTCCAGAGTTTCTCCTTCAACTCATGCAACTCCTTCTTTGTTTCCTCCATTCTCTATTTTTCCCTCTGCCTTTGCACGTTCCTCTTATCATGATGTTTCCTCTTCACCTCTATTGCAAAATTTTCTTTCTGCACAAGTGGGTCTGCTCAAAACTTATAGCTTTGATCCTCCTCCATGCTTTCAACAATGTTCCTCTTGCCTTTGTCATGCATTGGTATGTTCACCTCTACTGTTGTTGCTGCTGGTGCTCTCCTAAATGTTGCTTCATGCTACTTCACTAACCATTCCACAACTATGCTAACCGGTTTATTGGGCTTGGAGAAGTTGTAACAATATCTCCATGGGTCCTCCTTCACCCAATGACATGCCCCATGGATCCACTGAAATTGTACTCTCATGCAGTGATCTTTTACAAAATAATGCGGGTCATACGGATTGTAACTTTGGGTGTCGAATGGATATTTCTTGATCTCCTTTTCTTCAACATCTGCATGATTGAAATTTTGTATCTCGTATAATCCGATCTGCAACAGAAGAGCAGACCAAGGTGCCTTATTCTTCTGGTGCAACCTAGCTGATAGTCCTACTGAGATGTGGTATGATACTTCCTACATGATGAGCTTGTCCAAGGAAAACTTCAGTAGGACATGCAGAGGCTTCTCCATGTTGTATATCCATATGAAGGTGTTAGATGGTGAGGCATACCAATGTGCTATATCGATCAGTGCCTCCATTGCTACCTTTGACATGCAAGGTGGATCTTGTTCAAATATCATCTTGTACATCGAGGTAACAAAATGATCAGACAACTCTATGATAACTCTAAAGCTGCATTTGGACAACATTTTACAATAAGTGTTCATAGAGGTCTTTGCCAATGTCCATGCCCACATCAAGCCCGCGAACTCCTGACGGGAACAGATTGCATCCAAGATGAAAGCGAACATGTAGATTTTTGCTTGCTGACCTTTGGGCAGATGTCGAGCTCTTGTTACCTTTTCCTTCATTCTGTTGGCCAACATGTTGGGCCAGTTGCATGCTTTTCCTTCACTAGCTAGTTGGTCCAACGAGATCACCCAATTCAGTTGAAAGGTTTTCGTACTCTCTTGGCCATACAAGCAACATGAAAAGATGACCAAGCATTAATACACCTTTCGTAGTATCTCTGTTTTTTAGATCTAGTTGGGTGTCATCCTAAATTTGGCCAGATCCTTTACCCAGTTCTTCAAGATAGCTCTAGAGTTGGCATTGTTGTTGGGTATGCTAAAGGGTGTCTCCATAGTGATCACGAGTTTCGACATATGGTACATTTGTTCATAATCATGTTCCCTAAAGGTAGCAATCTCTATCCCGCTGACACTACTCAATGTCATCATCTTAGGATCAGTGTGCAAGATGATCCAGTGTATCATGTCCATGCATGGGAACATGGGATACCTGCATGCAAGCTGGTACAAGCTAGACTTGTGAATGTTCACACAGACTTGGAATTCTTCAAGGTCTTACCCAAATTTTCCTACAAATGCATCATTGACCTCTTTCCATTTCAGCTTGATGTCCTTGTCTACAATCATCTTGGTGGCTTCATAAATCGGCAGACTTGTAGACACTTGCTCAATTGCTGCTCCAATTGTGCTTCCATCGATGTTCTTTCATCCTGCTCTCTTGGAGGTCATTATACTGAATTGATGAGAGGTGGATGAACACCTGCTAGATCTGGAGACGTAGCAACATGCATGGAAAGAAATATGTTAGCTAAAACCAAAGAAAGCATGAGGAATGACATGCAACATACTTGGGGATTGACTGGCAAGGATTCCGTAATTTTTCCTAGGAGGTCGGGAGACTGGCTACCAGAACTGTGGAAAGGGTAGTATGGGCTACTGGGAAGCTGGCTGGCTACTGGAATTGTACAATGCACAATCCAGACAGGCCTGCTGGTTACTGGGATTACACATTGTGCAATTCCAGCTGGAAAGGGTTATAAGCCCAGTGACTGCAATTTGCAATTTTCTGGGCCAGTAGTCACTACCCGTCAGAATTTCACAATGCAAGACTGGAGGACAATCACTGGGAATAGATGCACATTTTCTGGGAGGAAGCCAAAGCCTTCCCTCTTAGGATTGCGCAATGTTGTCTTGGTGAGGTAGAGTCCTGACTAAGACTGCCCACACTTGTCGAAGGGCAACTGAAATCGGATGTGAATGTGAATGCATGGCGATACTGAGTGTTAGAAGGAGTGAATGATCTTGCATGCAAATAGTGAATGTAAGATTCAGAAAACAGAACAACATGCATGTTTGTGAACCGAGTCGCCGAATCAATGACCGTTCATGAAAAACAGTGTCATGCATGCGACAACCGTGAGATTCTAATGAAAGCTAAAACATAGCTAATACAAGCTAATATGCATGTAAATGACATCAAGAATTCACATAAGTCAATCAGACTGCACTCACACAAGCCAAAACACAAAAAGCGACAGAAATGCTACAAAAGAAAAGTTAAGTCAACTTACCCAGAAATAGCTGAGCTGGATGTGTCTAAGTCTCCTAGATGTGATGTGGGATTTCAGAGCTCCATGTTCGATGTGAATAAGTGAGCTCTAAAGCATAAAATAAATATGTTTGAGGCTCATGATGTGCATGCCACAAATCTAGGAAAAAGTGACACTTGGAGCAAAGGTTCCAAAATGATATTTGCATGTAACCTCCAGCTACTAAAAATAGCTCCCTAACATCTAGGGATGCTTTTTGCATGTTTCTTTCTACTATTTTAGGAAAAAGCAGCCCATGCATGCAAGTCAAGTTTTCTCGGTCTCAGGTGGAACTGATCAATCTGATGGCACATGCAATATCTTTCTTATCTGAGGGAGAAATTTGCACATTTCTGGGAGGGAGTTGGGCTAGCTGCCAAGAGGGATTCCGTAATTTCTGGGTTGATCAGCTGACTGCTACCCAAAGTTGAGCAATTTCTAGGCTGAGCAGTCTTCCTGGGTTAGATTGCGCAATTTTTCCAGGGAATATTGACAGGCAGAATTGCACAATTCCTGAGCCGAGCAGGCTGCCAAATAGGATTGCGCAGTTTTTGGAGGGAAAGCTAGTTCACCTCTAGAATTGCACAATTTCTTGAGGGAGTTGGTCAGCATGTAGGTGGACCAAGTCTGGGGAAGAAACCTGTGAGGGGAATGTAACAAGCTATCAAACAGAGGTTGTCATGTTGCTGGAAAACCATTGAAGCTTGCATACTTGATAGTGCAAGACATGTTGTTGAGGATGGTTGGTAGGGAGGCTCCAAAACGAAGCTAAGGTGAAATTTTGGTGGGTTTTTGTAGCCATTACAACAACTTGTAAATAGTTTCAGCCATCACTTTCTATTTTGACTTCATGCTTCAGGGGGCATCTATTATACAATAATATGTCACACTTTGTGTCATCAATGTCACAAGTGTTCACAAGCTAATGTGTTGCATATGTTGACGGTGCTAGACCCACCAACATATCAAGGGGATCTCCCCGGTAATAAGTCCCAATTAGACCTCAGACCATTTGGTGTAGGAGTCCCAGCAATCGGTTGTCAGGTAATGCCTTGACTGCGACGTCGCACAGAGGCAAGTAAGATAACTCTATCAGTAGCAAGGGTGTGACTGATGCAGTGAGTCAAGGAGTGTGACATATTATTGTGAAATTTTGATGGTGTTGGACCCACCAACATGTCAAAAGAATCTCCACGGTAAGAAGTCCCAATTAGTCCTCAGACCGTTTGGTGTAGGAGTCCCAACAATGGGTCATAAGGTAATTCCTTGACGGCAATGTCGAATAGAGGAAAGTAAGATAACTCTATCAGTAGCATGGGTGTGACTGATGCAGTGAGTCAAGGAATGAGTATGAGAGGCTCCAACACTTCAAAGGGAGAGGAAGGTGAAGGTGGGTTCCAGGTTGAAAGGGATCAGCCCCAACTCGGGGAGGAACACACAACACAAAGGACATGCACAACTTCTAGCAAAGCAATCAACACGGATGTAGTAGTCCCAACATACAAAGTAAGATAACACAAACAACACTCACGGATCAATCTAAGACGAGTGAGATGATTGATATAGCAAGGCTTAGAGCAAAGTCTTTCTGGTTTCTAGCACAGTAGTTGACATGGACAGTGACAACATTAACAACATATGCAACACATTAACAACAAGATTCATATAATTTCATTTGAATCAGTTCATATACAAGTATGTAAGTTAAACAACATATATCATTAAGGCAACTGGAGCAGTCCAACTACAATAACAACATATGCATGACAATGTATTGGCTTTTATTATATAAAGAAGTGTAAGTCAAAATCATACAATACACCATGTAAACCTGCTAGCCCCATCAATGGAATGTTACAACCACACCCACCTCCTCCTCCAAAGAGATGTACTAGCTCTATGCAATGGAGAAGCCAAGGCGCGTTACAATACTGTCCAAGCCTTCTTCAAGATAGTCTTAGTAGAAGCTTGGCTGACCAAAATCCCCCTGAGGTGTCACACTTTGTGTCGTCAATGTCGCAAGTGTTGACGGTGCTAGACCACCAACATGTCAAGGAGATATCCCTGGTAAGAAGTCCCAATTAGACCTCAGACCGTTTGGTGTAGGAGTCCCAGCAGTGGGTCGTAAGGTAATGCCTTGACCACGATGTCGCACAGAGGCTAGTAAGATAACTCTGTCAGTAGCAAGGGTGTGACTGATGCAGTGAGTCAAGGACTGAGTATGAGAGGTTCCAACACTTCAAAGGGAGAGGAAGGCGAAGGTGGGTTCCAAGTTGAAAGGGATCAGTCCCAACTTAACTAGGAACACACAACACAAAGGACATGCACAACATCTGGCAGAGCAGTCGACACGGATGCGGAAGTCCCAACATACAAGGTAAGATAACATGAACAACACTCGTAGATCAATCCAAGATGAGTGTGACGATTGATATAACAAGGTTCAGAGAAAGGTCTATCTGGTGTATGGTAGAGAAGTCGACATGGATGGTGATAGCATTAACAACATATGTGACACATTAACAACAAGTTTCATATAATTGCATGTGAATCAGTTCATACACAATTACGTAAGTTAAACAACATATATCATTAAGGCAACTCGAGCAGTCCAACTACAGTAACAACATATGCATGAAAATGTGCTAGATTTGATTATATAAAGAAGTTTAAGTCACAATCATACAATACACCATGTAAACCTGCTAGCCTCATTAGTGGAATGTTACAGCCACATCCACCTAATCCTCCAAAGAGATGTATTAGCTCCGTGTAGTGGAGAAGCCAAGGCATGTTACAATATTGTCCAAGCCTTCTTCAAGATAGTCTTAGTAGAAGCTTGGCTGACCAAAAGCCCCCTGAAGTGTCACACTTTGTGTCGTCAATGTCGCAAATGTTTCAAAGGGAGGAAAACTATAAAAAACAATGTATTCACCATGAAACATGTTCAGAAGCATCCCTAAAGGAAGAAGAAGACTTGCCTTGAAAAAATTCTAGAGAACTTGTCCAAAACCCGTTTTTGCAAGCCCAACGCTACTTTTAGTAGGAAAATTTGTGTTGGTAACATTTTTTCTAACTAGTAGCTAGCGCTAACAACGCGACTTTTGATAGGAAAAACTATGTTGGCCCTCTTCAGGAAATTTGTCCCAAAATTAGGGAGAACCTTCTTCTACTAAAAGTCTCGAGAACAAAGAGCTAGTTGCAGTTGAATGAGGATTAGAGCGAGACCTCCCATTCATAGTTCTTGATCCTACTTTTATGGATCTTCCCCTCAAAATGTGGAACCTCTCCCTCCTTTTATGGATCCTTAACTCCCTCTCCTTCCCTATAAATCAAATCCCTACCATCTATTTTTGGGTAGTTGTTGGTTGGGTATTGGTTGGTTTCCTTCCCAGGGTTGAACGTGGTTGATCTATGCCCAAATGCTGCCCATTTTCTAAGGAAAAAGGAGTGCTTGAAGGTGAGGCTAGGACTTGGAAACTCACCTAAAGGAGGCTTCCAACATCAAGGCTTAAGTGGTTGTATGCTTCCATTACTTTGTATTAATAATACATTATGTGGTTTCTTTCCATAAGTGTGTAAATAATTACTCATTTAGTGTGATACTCCTTAATTTGTCACATAGTTTATGTTAGAATGAATTATGTTATGTATGCCTTTATCACCTAGATTTGATTTTCCTTACATGTATTCATCCACAATGACGTAGAGAGGATTGAACTTGGAAGTGAGAAGATCGAGGATGACATCAACGGGTGTTGCTAGTTTGTTGCTAGATCCTCCCAAAGGAGTAGAGAGATCATCTATGTCTATAGAAAGGATTTCCAACTCAACGCACACCTCCAAGGTTGTAGGGAAATTTGGTGTAGGGGAGACCGTGGTTAACTTGCAAAGGTATGTGTATGTAACACCCTCCTCCCACATCTACCCAAGTAACTGACTAACCGAGGCAAACATGTGATGAAGAGTTACTATGCTATGATTCAACTCCCTATGTAGCATTTAAGGAAGTGGAACCAATAGAACACAAACAACCTGACCTTCTATACCTACAACAAAACCCCCAGGAGCCATTCAACCCATCTAGGTGACTAGCCCCTGAGAGAAACAGATTTGCTGTTGCATTAAAGTCTTAGTTTCTCCCTTGACATGGGCATGCATGCAACTTGGACCCTCCAGTCATACCCATAACAAGGCATGCATGTGACTGGGAACTTTTCAAGGTAATTGTGTGCCAGTGACTCTAGATTCTATTCCAATTTTTCAGGGCCAAGACTCAGGCCACTACCGAGAACTCCATGAAACTTCCAGAAATGAAAGTTAACATCAAAACAATGATACAAATGAAAATACTTTAACAAGGACTTGAATGGACCCCTACTAGCCATGACAAGCATTTTGTCAAACATGTCACAAATATGCATTCCACAAGTTTAAACAACAAATTTGAGCATAAGGGTCTCATACTTATCTAAGAATCACTAAGAATCATTGATGCCTCATCACAATAACTTCATTAAAATATATTAATCCATATATTCATTGTACATTTAGTGATTAACCAAAACATAATGGGAGCCATACATTTTCATTGTCATAAAACTCATTCATAACCAACATATAACCAAAAAAAATATTAGGATATAACAACCATATATGCCACATATAAGCAAGTATATTTAGCCATAAAATACCAAGGAGTAAGAGAACTCTTATTGATGAATGCAAAGGCCAAACAAGTTCGAGATTTCCACATTCCACCTGAACATAGAATGGATGAACCAAATCTCTCTTCAACTAATCACCCCCATTCCATATTCCAAGCATGAATGTGGGATCTCATAGAACAAATCCATTAAAATCAAATCAGGGGTTCGAGAGGCCAAACCACCTCAACCCTCAACCAGTGATTCCACCTCATGTTGGACATCACTAACCATCACCAGATTTGTCTCTACCTAAGTTGTCCAGGGATCTAGAGAGTTTGTTCCAACCAAGGCTCCATGACTAGTAACTCAACCCACAATTGTTGTCGGTCTCCGTAGCATTTGTCCAACCAAGGATCTAGGACTAGTAACTCAACCCACCAAGGGATTTATAGTGTTTTTCCAACCAAGGCTCTAGGACTAATAACTCAACCCATGATGTTATAGGGCTCTAGAGTGTTTTTCCAAGCAAGGCTACAAGAACTAATAAGTCAACCCACAACCAAAGGAACATGAGAACCAACCACAAAACAAAAGTAAAACTCACAACACCATGGTTGTCTAGGAAATGGAAATGCTAAAAAAATCTACCATCAATTTAGGCATTCCTCCCTACTAATGATAATCATAACCAAGAAATCACCTACATATGCCATGCATGCCAAAACTAGAAAGGAAATCATACATGCAACTCTGTACCTGCAAGAAAAACCCATTGTAGTTGTTGATCCTCATGTCCTCTTGCACTTTCCCGCTCTTACTTTTCCTTCTTACTCCAAATCCCAAGTATGCCACACTCCTTGAAGAGTGGTCCAAGAAAACTCTAAGTATCCAAGAGTAAGAGGGAGAAAGAGAATAGAATGAGAGCTCCAAAACTAAACTAAAAATTCCATGAATTGATCCTCAGAATCCTTTTTATTAATGTGGCCTCTATTTTCTTCATTTTCCTTCATTTTCTTCGTCACTTGCAACCAACAAGACTGCTGAAAGAAAAAACATATTGCCCATGGAGATTTATAACTTCGCGCATTACAGTATTTACAATGATCAACCTGTTGAGAAGCAAATGAACATGACAACCATAATGACATGAAACCCATACTGCTTATTGGAGATTTATAACACAACTCATGGTAATATTTGCATCCATATGTACATAAACCAAAACATTGCACCAACGCATATACCAAGAAATTCGCTCAATCAACGAATAGAGAAGGATACTTATCCTACATCTGATCTGCCATCTCCCATGTAGCTTCATCTAGCCCAAAGTGCTTCCACTGCACTTTAACCTGCCCAACTTATTGTTTCTGGAGCATGAGCATATTTCTCTACAATATACATTGAGGTTCCTCCTGGAATTCTCCTTTTGGCTCCACCTGCAATATAGACTAGTCAATCACATGATCAACATCTTTAAAATAATTTTTAAGAAATGATACATGGAAAACATCATGGACTTTCATTGTCGGAGATAGTGCAAGTCGATAGGCTACTAGTCCAATCCTTTCAAGAATCTTGAAAGGTCCAAAAAATCGAGGTCCCAGCCTAGTGCATGATCCAATCTGCAAGGAACTCTTCTTTGGCATGATGCACAAGTACAAATTTTCCCCAACCTAGAACTCCTTAAACAACCTATTCCGATCTACATAATTTTTTTTCCTATCCTATGTTTCCTTTAGATTCTTCTTGGTTACCTTCATTTCCTGTTCCATTTATTCTAACATGTCTTGTCCAATCAATACCCTGTTCACTGAGTCACTCCAACTGATGGGAATATTACAACTTTGCCCATACAATGCCTCAAATGGACTCATCCTCAATGGTTCACGGTAACCATTATTGTAAGCAAACTCTACCAGTGGAAGATACTCTTCCCACTTTCGTTGATGCATCACATACATCCTCAACATATCCTCCAATATCATATTGACCCTCTATGTATGTCCATCTATTCATGGATGAAAAGTTGTGCTGAAGGCCAACTCTGTACCTAAACCCACAAACAACTCCTTCCAAAACTTTGAAGTGAACTTTGCATCCATGTCTGATACTATCTTCTTCAAAAGACCATGGAATCTAACCACATTCCTGATGAACACTTGTGCCACACCACTAGCTGAATAGGTAGATTTCACTAGAATGAAGTGTGTTACCTTAGTCAACCTTTCCACCATAACCATGATGGAATCATGCTGTCTAGATGTTCTTGAAAAACTATGATGAATTCCATGTAAATGACCTCCCATTTCCACTCTGGAATCGAGATCAATTGTAGTAACCCACTTGGATGCTTACACTCTACTTTTACGGTTGACAATCCAAGAATCTCACCACAAACTCTGCCACTTCTTTCTTCAATTTAGGTTAGTTGTAGAACTTCTTCACTGTTGTCAATGTCTTCTGATATCCTAGGTGACCTTAACATGGTTTCACATGAAACTCTCTCAAGATAAGCTTCTTGAGCTTTCTGTCATCTGGCACATATATCCTGCCTCTAAATCTAATCAAGTCATCTATTGTGAGATGATAGTCCACATCCTATTCACTTGTACCTGCACCTATACCTATAGCTATACCTATACTCTGTTTTAACTTGCGCCTGAGCTCCATGTACTTGTTATCCTACTGACCTGCCTGTAAGATATGATCCTATAAATTTGTCCCATAAGATCTCATAGTTGCTATGTGGTTCACCTATATCTTCCTACTAAGAGCATCTGCAATGCTATTCTCTTTACCTTTAATGTACCTAATCTCAAAGTCAAAATCACTAATCATGAACAACCATCTAGCTTGCCTGACATTCAGATTCGGTTGGTGAAATAGGTTCCTCAATCCACTATGATCACTCATCAGTACAAACTTCCTACCAAGAAGATAGTGCCTCCACATATTCGATGCATGGATGAATGCTTCCAACTCAAGATCATGTGTTGGATAATTCTAGTCATGCTCATTTAGTTTTCGTGAATCATAGCATACTACCTATCCTTCCTGCATAAGAACTCCACCAAGTCCTCTTCTGCAATAATTTGTTCATACCACATATTCTCTCTCTGAATCTACAATCTTTAGCATTGGAGTATGTGTCGACAATTATTTCAACTACTCAAATCTTAATGCACATTCCTCTATCCATTCAAACTTCTTACCTTTCCTTTGCAATGATGTGATGGCATATGAAATTTGTGAAAATTTCATGATGAACCCCTTGTAATAACTTGCTAACCCCATAAATGATCTTACCTTATCCACATTCCTAGGAGTTTCCCACTCCATGATAGCCCTTATATTCTCTCGATCTACTGCTATGCCTTCCTTGGAAACCACATGTCCCAAGTAATGTACCTTTTTCTCAAAGAAACTGATTTTCTAAGCTTAACATACAACTGATGCTCTCTTAGCAATCTCAATACCGTTGCTAAGTGTTCGACATGTTCTTCCTCGTTTTCAGAATATATCAAAATGTCATCAATGAACACAATAACAAACTTGTCTAGATAAGGACGCAACACACTATTCATTAAGCACATAAAAGTAGTTGGAGAATTAGTCAAATCAAAAGGAACTAAAAAAAACTCATAATGTCCATACCTAATCCAGAAAGTTTTCTTGTAAATGTCATCTTCCTTGATGCATACTTGATGATATCTGGATCTCAGATCAATCTTCATGAACACTATTTCTAACTTCAACTGATCGAAAAAATCATCAAACCTCAACAATGGATACCATTTCTTGATGGTCACCTTTTTCAACTGCATGTAATCAATGCACAACCTAAGAGTACCATCCTTCTTCTTCACAAGCAATACTCGTGCACCCCATGCTGATATACTTGGCCTAATGTATCCCTTGTCAAGCATTTCCTTCAACTACAACTTCAAATCTACCAAATATGGAGTGCCTATCCTGTATGGTGCTTTTGATGTTGGTACTGCCCCTAGTACCAATTATATAGAAAAGTATACTTCCCTTTGAGGCGGTAATTATGAAATCTCTGCGGGGAATACATCCTGAGAATGTTGTAAAACCATGTACCTACTCAAAACATCTGCATCCTCAACTTCCTTAACTTTGTCACTAAAAATATCTACCAGAAATAAGACACACCCTTTCCTGCGACTATGCCTTTCCTCCATAGCTATCACCATCCTAGCTGATGTTGCCTTCTTATTACCCTGTAAGACTCTCTATTCTCCATTATAATATAAACACTCAATAGATTTGTCACAAAAGCCCCCCTTGGTCCTATGAATATACAACCATTCTATGCCCAACAAAATACTATATTATCCCAATCACAATACATTAAAATGTGCTAAGGTAGGCATAGAATTCAACTCAGATGCACAAGCTCTTACCCAATGATGAACTTGCTTCTTTGTACTTATACGAAACTACACTAACCAAGACTCTGCATGCACTTTTTTATTCAAACCACACTTATCCACCAAGTTAGGATTAACATAACTATAATTAGATTTAGGTTTAGTCAAAATAGAAACAACTTGATCACAAAGCTTACCATCCATCTCGATAATATATGCCTTGTGATATGCCTTCCTATTATCCAACATTGCATAGATCCTACGATGACTCTATCCAACATACCCAATCATCTATGCCTCCTTGGCACTATAAATGTGCGGTCTACCACCTTGATGCTATGGACAGTCTCTCTGATGATGATCTTTACCACAACTCCAATACCGTACTGGATTCCTATCATCACCCTTGTTCTACTCAGACCAAAATTACTATCCTCTATCAGATGCATTGAACTTCTTGTGTGGTGTTGCATTCTCTTTGTTACTTGTGTCCTGAGGCTTTTCCCTTTTCTTGTCCCATTTCCATTTATTCTTATTATTTCTTTTCTAGTCTAGTTTAGTTTCATATCTGTGCTTTGATTTCTTGTAACAGTGCTTTAGCTTCCACATGGCCTCCTCCAATGATCTAGGCTCATCAAACTCAATCATATCCTTAAATTCTATGAGCAACCCACTGATGAATCTTTGAATTTTTTCCTTCTCCTCCTTGAGGTAAGGTACATACCTTAGCAACTCTAGAAGTCTGCTAGTGTACTCCTCACCAATCATATATCCCATCTTTAGCTCACAAAACTATTTTTTCCTATCATCATAGTACCTCTCTAATAGATACTTCTTCCTAAATAGTCTCTCGAATTCACTCCATGTCAATGCCTCCTCCTAAATATCTCTGACGTTTTTTACATATTACCACCAGATATCTATTTTACCTTTAAGACTGAATGTATCTATTCTGGCCTTCATGTTATCTCAGTAATCATGTATGCCGAACAACTTCTTCATTCCAAGAAACCATGCTTCTGCATCCTGTGATTTCTTCATTTCCCATCAATTGTAGGTGGTTGTGCTTTCTTGAACTCATCCAGAAAATATCCCCTATCACTCCTCCTATAAGGATGATAATGATGATGACCATGATACATGTCTGAACCAGAACTAGAATAGTACCTGTGTCCATCACCCCTCCTGTCTAGAGTATCCAAGAACCTGCCATACCTGATCATGTCATCTCTATCAGACCTATCCTACCATATGCCACATTAGTCCTATCCTCCTATCCATAACTGATCTGAGGTGGTCTCTACCTCTATAATTCTGACAAACTCTAAAGAATTACTACATTGACTTCTTCTTGTTTCTCTGGTGCCTATACGATTATGTCATTATCTTCTTTACAACTCCTTATTTCTTCCTTCAATCTTCTCAATGTATTTGCTAAGCCAGAAGAGTGCCCAACACCACACCACTCATTTGATTCGTAGGGAGAATCTCTGTAATCTACCATCATGCTAGTCATCTTTGATCTCTTCTTATTGCAAGGTATATTATGTCAGCTAAACCAAATCATAAACAAATCAACGTACCTTAGTATAGTTTGGGGAGGATATTTTAACAACCCTGGTTAAAAATCCATCTAAAAGTTAATAAAGTTAAAATAATACCTTGGTCATGGGATACGTATTCCAAGATGAATGTTGGGAAAAAACATTGTGACGGGGATCACTTATGATTAATTAATGGCTAAGGAAATTGGAAATGGAAATGGCTAAGGATTTGGAAAGGAAAAATGGTATTTATTGGCATTTATTTATGAAAATAATGGAAATTAGGCGAAAATGGAGGTGAAAGGTCACAATTTGTATGTAAGGAGGAAAATGAAGGAAAATAATGGAAAATGAAGAAAATAGAGGCCTCATTAATAACAAGGCTTCTAAGGATTAGTTCATGGATTTTTGTAAGTTCAATTTTGGAGTTGTTTCTTCATTCTCTCTCTCTCTCTCATACTCTTGGACACAGAGTTTTCTTGGAGAACTCTTGGAGTGTAGCATACTTGGATTTTTGGAGCAAGAAGGCAAAGGAAGAGCAGGAAAGCACAAGATGACATCGGGATCAATAGCTACAACGGGTTTTGGTTGTAGGTACCGAGTTGCATGTATGTTTTCCTCACTAGTTTTAGCATGCATGGAATATGCATGTGATTTATTGTTTATGATCTATCATTAGCATGGAGGATTTCTTGGATTGACATTGGATTTTCCTAGCCTTTCCATTTCCTAGATAACCGTGGTGTCATGGGTTTACTTTTGTTTTATGGTTTGTTTTCTTATGCCTTTGGGGGTGGGTTGAATTACTAGTTCCTAGATGCCCTGGTTGGACAAATGCTCTGGAAGCCTTGTAACAGCCTGGGTTGAGTTACTACTCCTAGAAGCCTTGGTTAGAAAATTTCTTTGGAAGCCCTTGGTGGGTTGAGTTACTAGTCCTCGAAGCCCTGGTTGGAAAAACTCTTTGGAATCCTAACAACAAATGTGGGTTGAGTTACTAATCCTGGAAGCCCTGGACAACTTTAGTAGAGATCAATCTAGTGATGGTTAGTGATGTCCGACCATTAGAAGGAATTACCAGTTGAGGGTAAAGGTGGTTTGGCCTCTAGAAGCCCTGTATGGTTTTGACTGAATTGTTTTGTGAGATCCCACATTCATTCTCGGAATATGGAAATAGGGTGAATGGCTGAAACAAATATTTAGTTCAGCCTAGTCTATGGTCTGGTGGTTCGTGGAAGTCCAATACCTGGTCGGCTCATACAATCATAAATAAGAGATCTCTTTCTCCTTGGTATTTATGGGTAAATATAGTTGTTTATATGTGGCTTATATGGTTGTTATATTGTTGATATTTATGTTGGTTATAGGCTTGTTATGAATGAGTTTCATGACGGTGGAAATGTAAGGCTCTCATCATGTTTTGGTTCATCACTAAATGCATAATGAATATATGGCTTAATAGATGATAATGTAGTTATTGTCATTAGGCATCAATGCTTCTTAGTGATTCTCAGATAAGTATGAGACCCCTATGCTCAGATTGGTTGTTTAGACCTGTAGAATTCATATTTGTGACATGTTTGATGAAATTTCTTTCATGGCTAGTAGGGGTCTAGTCAAGTCCTTGTTCAATTAATTACATTTGTATCATTATTCCATTGTTATATTTCATTTCTAGAAGTGTCATGGAGTTCTGGGTAGTGACCTAAGCCCTGGGCCTGAAAATGTGGCACACAATTTGGTCACGAGCACAAAACCTCTTGGGAAAGTCCCCAGTTGCAGGCATACCCATGTTGTGGGAGTGACTGGAGGGTCCTAGTCTCACTCATTCCCATGTCATGGGAGAGATTGGGGGATTAATGTAGTAAAATGTTAGTTTGTCTCAAGGGCTAGGCACCTGGAAGGTTTGGATGGCTCCTGGGGGTTCTACAGTAGATCTTGAGGGTCTGTGTTGTTATGTTCCATCAGTTACACTTCCTTAACTAACACATGGAGATTTGAGTAATATCATAGTAACTCTTTGTGACATGTTTACCTCGGTTGGTTGGTTACTTGGGTAGATGTGAGAGGAGGGTGTTACAAAGTGTTATTAGAGCATGGTTCGCCCGTTGGAGTGGATGGGCAGTGTGTTGGTCATGCAGTCATGTCGGTTGCATATGTGTTACCATATGTGTGGTCTATGTGCTTGTTGCATATGCATGGTATTGATCATGGTTGTAGTGATGTTGCCATGTGAAGGTTGATGGTGATTGTTGTGGAATGTGTCATCCTGAGTATATGATTGGTTATGCGTTGTTTATGCATTTCAAGTGCTTATGTGTTGTCAAGTGTACATTGGTATGGTTGTTTTGTTGTGCATGAGATCATGGTATGTGATTGATATGGTCGTGCATTGATGACTGGGCTATGGTTGGAATGATGTTTATATTTTGTTTTATCTATATGCTACATATTTACATGCTATTATGATAAGGTTTATACATGTATTATGTTGATTGGTTGATATTGCAGGAGATATCCCCCCCTAATGATGCTAAGGTACGTTGGTTTGTTTATGATTTAGTTTAGCTGACGTAAGACACCTTTGAAGAAAGAGATAAATATTACTAGTAAGACAGTATACTACAATTCACTAGGTTCTCCTTATGGATCAGATGAGAAACATGGTGTTGGGAATTCTTTTGACTTAGTAGACACATTGAGAATCTTGAAGGCATAAATAAGGAGTTACAAAGGATATAATGACATAATCATACAAGGACAAGAGAAACATGTAGAGGTTAATGCAATAATCCTTCAAATTTTGTCAGAATTGCAACAACAAGGGCCACTTCGGATCACTCATGGATAGGAGGACAAAACTAATGGGGTATATGGCAGTAGGTCTCCTTTTGAGTACAAGTCATATAGAGATGACATGATCAGAGATGGAAGGTTCTTGGACACTCCGGATAGGAGAGGTGATAGACACAGGTACTATTCTAGTTTTGGTTCAAACAGGCACTATGATCGTCATCATTATCATCCTTACAGGAGGAGTGACAGGAGATATTTTCTATATGAGTTTAAGAAATAAAAGCCACCTACATTTGATGGATAGATGAAGTCACAGGATGTAGAAGCATGGTTTCTTGGAATGAATAAGTTCTTTAGATTGCACTATTATTCAGAGAGCATGAATGCCATAATAGATACATTCAGGCTTACAGGTAAAGCAAATACTTGGTGGGAATATGTAAAGAATGTGAGACATATTTATGCGGAGGAGTTGACTTGGAGTGAGTTTGAGAGGATATTCCAGAATAAGTATTTATCGAAGAGATACTATGATGACAAGGCAAAGGAATTTTATGAGCTAAAGATGGGATCTATGACCGATGAGGAATACACTAGCATATTATTGGAGCTACTGAGGTATGTGCCTTACCTCAAGGAGGAGAAGGCCAAGATTCAGATATTCATTAGTGGGTTGCCAATAGCATTCAAAGACATGATTGAGTTCGATGAGACTAAACCATTGGAGAAATCCATCAGAAAGCTAAAGCATTGTTATGCGCAGTTGAAATGTAGACCTGAGACTAAGTAGGATTGGAAGGGTAATGATAATAATAAAGGAAAATGGGACAAGAAGTGGGCAAGACCTGAGGATATAGGTAATAAAGAGAATGCAGTTCCATCTAATAAGTTCAATGCAACATATAAAGGAAAAGGACTTCAATCTGAGGAGTAGCATAAGGATGAAGGATGGAATCCTTTGCAGTGTTGGATTTGTGGAGAACAGCATCGCAACAAAGATTTTCCACAAAATCAAGGTGGTAGACAACAAATATATAGTGATCAGGAGGAAAATATGGTGGGATATGTTGGATAGACTATTCCTAGGATCTATGCAGTGCGGGATAACAGGAAGGCAGAGCACCAAGAATCATTTACTGAGATGGATGGTAAGCTTTGTGATTAATTTGTTTCTATTTTAGTTTACCTCGGATCTAATTATAGTTATGTTAATCTTGACTAGGTGGATAAGTGTGGTTTGAATAAAGAAGTACATGTAGAGTCTTGGTTAGTGCAGTTGGATACATATACAAAGAAGTGAGTTCATTATTGGGTAAGAGCTCATGCATTTGATTTGAATGGTATGCCTACCTCGACACATTTTAATGTATTACCATTTTGATCATACAATATGTTGTTGGGTGTGGACTGGTTGTATCTTCATAGGAACAAGGTGGATTGTTATGACAAGGCTATTGAGTACCTGGATGGCAATGGGGAACAAAGAGTCTTGCAAGGTAAGAAGAAAGCAACATTAGTGAGAATAGTGGCATATATGGAGGCCAAGCTTAGTTGCAGGAAAGAGTATGTGTTATTTAAAATGCATATTTCTGGTGACAAATGTAAGGAAGTTGAGGATGCAGATTCTTTCAGTAGATACCTAGTTCTACAAAAGTTTCATGATGAATTTCCCATAGAGATTTCAGAGTTGCCACCTCATAGGAAAGTAGACTTTTCTACTGAATTGGTACCAGGGGTGGTAGCAACATCTAAGGCACCTTACAGGATGAGCACTCTAGAGTTGGTAGAGTTTAAGTTGGAGTCGAAGGAAATTTGGACAAGGGATACATTAGGCCAAGTGTATAACCATGGGGTGCACTGGTACTGTTTGTGAAGAAGGACGACACTCTCAGGTTGTGCATTGATTACAAGCAATTGAACAAAGTGACCATCAAGAGCAAGTATTCATTGAAGAGGATTGGTGATTTGCTTGATTAGTTGAAGGGAGAAACAATGTTCCCAAAGATTGATCTGAGATCCACATATCATCTGGTACACATTAAAGAAGATGACATTCACAAGACAACTTTCTAGATGATGTATGAACATTATGATTTTGTTGTCTAGTTCCATTTGGTTTGACTAATGCTCCAACTACTTTTATGTTCTTGATGAATAGTGTGTTACATCCTTATCTGACTGGTTTGTTATTGTGTTCATTGATGATATATTGGTATATTATAAAATGAAGAAGAGCATGTCAAACTCTTAGCAACAATATTGAGATTGTTGAGAGAGCATTGGTTGTATGTTAAGCTCAACAAGTGCAGTTTCTTTCAGACTAAGGTACATTACTTGGGACATGTGGTTTCCAAAGAAGGCATCGCAGTGGTCCCAAAAAAGGTAATATTTATCATGGAGTGCAAAGCTCTTAGGAATGTGGATGATGTGAGATCCTTCATGGGCTTAGAAGGGTATTACAGGAGGTTCATCAAGAAATTCTCGAATATTTCTTATCCTATCACATATTTGGAAATGAAAGGTAAGAGGTTTGAATGGACAAAGGAAT